>PVKZ01000146.1:115000-677500 GCA_004027375.1 Macroglossus sobrinus | reverse complement strand
ATTTACTCTAAGATAGTTAAAAGGGTGCTATTGGCTTTTCTGACTTCTTCTCCACTTAATGGTTGTCTCATACTCCTAGAGCTAACCCTCAGACATTGCTTCCACTGCCTCTTCCAGGAATGCACGGTTGAATACTTAACAGGGAGATGAGACTCAGGGAACAATGAAATTTTTATCAAATTTGTCCTAATGCTTTGAAAGTTGGTTTGTTTTTTGTTTGGTTTGTCATCTTGGTGGGTGTGGAGTGTGAGTGGGCCATGTGCAGGGACTCTATCAGATTAAGTGTGCCTAATGGTCACCAAATGTCATGGTGGAACTGTTTAAGCACAGGGTTGTAAAGTCACAAAACGTTATTGCCTTGTCAAACCATTTGCAGTGTTAAACCTGGCAATTATTCTTAAGGAAATAATTTAAAATGTTAAGGTTTTCACATTATTACCAGAAGATATTGGTATATGTGCCATAAAGATAGATTTTGGAGTCTCTGTGTAAACTTTGCATTATCTATTTAATGTTTAGAATTTAAATTATGCAGAATCAAAATTTGGATATGTGAAATCCCAGAATCACATATTTGCAAATAGGCACTTGCAAATGTTCCAGGACCTGAATGACACTTGAAATGAACAACGGTGTTCATCATTTACTTAATTTTGTATGCTCAGCCACTATATGAGGTGCTTAAACATATTTGAGTGAAGATGTCTTCTTTTGTAATTCCTTTGACTCTCTTGTGGTAAAAATTTTCAGTGTTGCAACTACTTGACCTGGAAAAAAATCAAAGGCAAGACAAAATAAATGGAAAGGCAGGGCTTTCAATACTTCTTGCTGCTCTTCAAAGTATATGAATATGTTCTATTTTCATTCTTCACAGACATCACATGACACACATCCTTCATGATAAGTTCTGGGCAATATTCCACTTGTCTCTCTCATCTCAGCTTGGCAGGGCCCATCAGAAGTGTCCTTTCTAGTACAAAGGTGAAGAAACCTTCCATCAGCTCCTTCTTTTGGATGGAGGGCTTCCTTCTCCTGTCTCCTTCAAAAGCAAATTCTCAATACAAATTCTTAATACAGCCCCAAATAAGCAGGATATTTCCATGCAAAATTTTTCCTTCCAGGCCTCCAATCTTCTATCTGGATTGTCTTGAACTTTCCCAAAGTCTGTCTGTTGGTGGTCTGTTTAAGGTAAAATTAATTGAGGTGTTAATGAACTTAAGTTTACTGCAATCAGGGCTAACTATATTCGGACATGGAATTAAGAGCAGTTTCTATTATATTCATTTACTGATGGGATACAGAGGCCCTATTAGTCACGTAGTATAATTTGCTCAAGGTAAAGGTGGTGAGGTCTGAACAAAGATCTTTTGACTCTGGAGCCTATGCTTTAACCTGCTTTGCTCTCTTGCTTTTTTGTAAGCTACAGAGAATAAATAAGTTTAATGGTTTAAGAAATTAAAGTGACCAAAATGGAAAGCAGAGAGAGGACTAGTCAGAAGAGGACTTTCTTTCTATGTCTTAAAATTTACTGTTACAGCAGTAAATGATTTTCAGATGATTCCTTAAACCTCTTGCTAAGTAGACCTATATTTTTAAGGAGCTCCAATAAGGATTAGCCTTCTGCAGTATATGAAAACAGATTCCTGGGTTCACAGGTATGGAACAAGGAGTACTTACTTGTCCATCATAAAGAAGGTTAGAATGTTTTAGTTTGCAATTTATCAGAAAACTCAAAAATCCTAATCAGTATGGGATTTTTTGAAATAGTATATACGAAGTCTGAAGGTGGAGTATCTCAGGATTGAGAAATCCATCAGTTGCATCACTGAGGATCCAGATTCTCTTCCTCTTTCCACTCTGCCATCTTCAGCATGACAACATATTGGTTGCAAGAAGGCCACTCAGTTCCAGTCCTCATATTTTCATACACTAACACCTGTATCTTGTGCATTTTTGTTAAAGAAAATTTTCCTGGAAGTGCCTCTAGAATATTTCCCCTCACATACCATATATTACCATCTATAATTTGGTCACATGTCTACCCTAAAACCAACCGCTGATAAAGGGAATGAAACATGTTCCTCTGAGACACAGTAATTATGATTTCCCATAGTCATATTGACTGAGTGGCCCCAGAACAAAATCAAATCTCTGCCGTCTGGATACCCACGGGGAAGTGAGTGCCACTGGGCATCCCACACTCCAACTCAGTACTGCAGAAGTAGGAAGAAGCAAAGCACATGGGAGTCAGGAAGAGAAGCCCCTTGCTCTTCCAGTGTCCCCCCAACACCCTGTACTAACGAAGATTAACCTCATGCCAGCTGGCAAAGAGATATGTTCCACTATCACAAGCAGGCAATGACGGGTGGCTTTGGAGCTGAGAGGCAATGAATTGGTAACTGCCACAGTTGGCTTGACTGTCAAATCTAGTTCTTTCATAAGAGCTTTCTGGGATGCTGACAAAAGCATTCAAGAAGGCTTTATAAAAAGAAAGTTTAACATAGAAGTTTGTAGCTGGAAAATTTACTACATACAAAATAATTAGCTGGAGAATTTAGAAGTTATGAGCATGGAGAGCAATAGCTATTTTTTTAACTCAGAAATATATTAGAAACTTCTATGTTTTATATTTGTGTATATATTTGTATATATGTAGTTTATATGTGTTAAAATTTTTAAAGAACATAAGAAAATGAGGATGAAGTGGAGAAATTATTTTTTCTATGATAATAGCAAGCATCTGTTGGGAGAGAATGATAAAGAAAATGCTCAGGTTTACCATCTATTCCTGTATTCATCTTCTTACCAAATGCCTCCATGTGCTATGTGCTGTATCAGGTGCTGGAGTGAAGAATAGTGAAAATGAGAAAAGAAATGTAGTCAAGTCATAAAGGTGAATAAGATTCTACATGAATTTCTGGGCCTTAGTTGTAGGCAAATCAGATGGGCTCTGCCAAGGTCAATGAACCGTAATACACTAATGTATATTACTATTTAAGGAGATCCAACTGGAAGAAGATGAAAGGGGTTCATGTTCTCTGTAATATAGCAGGTCCAAGAATAATGTTGTTTCATTATAACGTCGATGAGAGGCT
This sequence comes from Macroglossus sobrinus, assembly GCA_004027375.1. NCBI lineage: Eukaryota > Metazoa > Chordata > Mammalia > Chiroptera > Pteropodidae > Macroglossus > Macroglossus sobrinus. The sequence continues at coordinate 674,405 of PVKZ01000146.1, read as the reverse complement.
GTAGGAACTTTGTTTCTATCAGTTAGCGTATGATAAAATTAGTTTTATTATGCATCATTTTACCTAGTCAGAATCGATCACCAATATTGAAGACTTTCTGTAGTTCCATGTTATCAGTTATAATCCCCATAACTGCCTTTAGGAAGGGGCTGCCCAGTGGAAAAGATCCCCATAATCTTTATTCCCTACCCTTTCTTAGAAGATCTTCAAGCCATAAAAGGATTGTGGAGACAGCTCCCTTTTTAGGTGAATATTATAGTCATCAGTCATCCAGTTGCTTAAGACATATGGAAACCCAACCTTCTATCAAAGGAATGCAAGTCCTGCCAGATTGTCTAAGCAGAACCATATTTCTATTTGAAAAAACATTTAACTTTAAAAGATTTCTAGATAGAAAAACTTCTGACTTATGGTGAGGTCTAATAAAGCTTTTATTTATCCAATCTAATCTCTGAATATTTTTTAATAAAAATGCTCGAAACTTTATATCTAAATGAGCATTCAATAAAATGTGTCATAGGCTCTGAAGACAACTTCAGAGAAATTCCAATTTTTGTTTTTAGTATCATCTATTGTTGAAATAAGTAGATTGCCTCCTACGGTGACTGTTCTGTGTACTCCATTATATAATTACTCAAAAAGTGATCAACTTAATATACACTTTAGAGTGATACGTCATATAAAACAAATTCCCTTTCCCTTTATATCAGTACCTGGTTAATGATCCAGCTCATACTGATTGGAGTAAAACTTGTTGGATGCCCAGCATTTGAGGAAATGAAAGATGAAGAAATGGGAAATCTACCATGCTATTCTTTGCAGTAGCCAAAAATCAAAAGGAGTGTGTGGAGGGGAAATAGAATAGGAGGAAGAACATGAAGAAGTAGGATAAAAGGAGCAAGAGGAAAATGTATCATTTCTGAAATCCCAATGTATTATTATGAAAGGTACATGGGAACTACAAAAGAAGTCTAGATGTTTGTATGGAAAGATAATATATGAGGCACCTTTTGAGAATTAGGAATGCTGACAACAGAATTTAAAATGTTATACTTATTGTGAAATTGCATTGCTTTTACTTATTCCATGAAATATGTCTTTGGGGACCCTGGTTAATGTAGTTTGGTTGATTATTATGTTTTAACATCCTGTGGTGAAAGCAATCTGGCAAACTAGCCACATTATGGGACAGATCCTAAGGAAATTTACCAAAAGAAAGAAAGCTGTTTTCTCTCAACTCAACTCTGTTTATATTTGGTGGCCCTATTGAGAACATGGTTGGCAATACTTCAAGAGCTTACACTGTGATACTCTGTCAAAATACAGTGAACAATCAACTATATCATACTCAATACTTGTTTTTATCACTTTACAAATATCATGTTTGGAGCTACGATTTCCATTTTAGACCTGCCAGATGCAAAGGTTACTAAGTTATAAATCCTACTTCTAAGGAGCTTGTTGTCAAGCCTGCCAAACAAACATTTAGGCTTCTATAAGAGGAAATAAAAATTAAAAGTTATGATCCTCGAGATAATTTTTCTATAAACATAACAATTTGAATATGGCATGTGACTTAACAAATATGACTTACTGATTCCACCCTGTAGAATTTGAGTTTTTTGGCATTGGATCGAAATAACCTAACCTAACTAAGATTAGGGTAACAATTTGGGAGTGAATACGGGGCAGGGATACAAAGGATGTTCTCTCTTTAGGAATTCAAATTGACAAAATTTTTTGAGCCTTTTACATTATTCATTAGTTTTGAATCAGGTGTTAGACATCCCAGTCCAGAGAATCTTAAAGAGGATGATATTAGTATCTTGAAGGACCCTGGGATGAAGTGTGGCCCAGACATCTGTTAGGCCATGAAGATAAGGATCCTCGCTGACCAAGGTATTATTGCCTCTCTTCACAGGCTCATCAGAGGTTTGATTCCTAAAAGCAGAGGCTAAAAACAACTTTTAAAAGAATTAAAATAGTTATTAAAGAGTACCTGTTTATAGCTATTTGAGAATGCATATTTACAAGTTGCTTTTAGATGTTTTTAAACTCATTTGGGAAAAATCTAGCATAAATAGTGGATAATTAATAAATATACTTCATGTTTATGAACACTGGCATTTTCTTATTAGTTTGGAATGTAAAATAAAATGATATGGAACATTAATTCTGTACCCCAAAAGTCATATGGTGATAGTGATAATATAAATTATTAAGTAGATGTAGAGGCAGAAATCTATGTAAACCAATTTCAAATAACACAGAGAACATGAAAATGTTTCAACAAAAGACTTTTTAAGATCAAAATGCAAAGTTCCTCAAATTAATCCCTGTCTGGTTTCCCCCTCCCCTCCCCCCACTCCCCCCATATCTGGACTTTGAAATCACAAGATACAATGTGATTTCAGCCCTGAGTACATTTTCTCTTGCTTTTGTATACAAGTCAACTCAGTAAATATGTTGAGAAAACATAGCTAATATAAGTTATTTTTATAGTATTTTCTTTTCCCAGAAGATTGTATTTTGACAACCTGGTCTTTAAGAATATTGACTGAGGCTAAGTCCCTATTAGGAAATCAAAGGTTCTTTCTTACCTAAGGAACTTAAACATAGCATGTCCTTGCTGATGATACACAGCAACTATTCCGTAAGTGTATATTAAATTGTCTAAGTTATAATAAAAAAAGCTCAATCTAAATAAACAGTTTCCTATTTGATAAGACACAGAAGCTTTCATGTAAGTGACTTTTCCTCAATTATGTAGATGAGTCCAAATTTGTCCTGTAGCACAGCCACCAGACAACTTAAAAACATGTTTATTTTCTTTTGTATTTGACCCTCTGAGTCAATTAGCTCCACCTGGCTGATTTATAGCTCAATGAAAGAGAATGCTGAAGATTTTTCTCTTTGTTAGTTTCATGTTTGGAGTAAATACTGTGAACCTTCCATAAATGTAATGATTTTCTCTGAAAACTCACTAATATCATAACTATACTAATAAAAGCATAATGTATATTATTAGTTTTGAACTCTTGGCCATGGTTATCTGTGCATCTTAGAGATGGTCTGTGCGTGAGTGTCATAAATGACCATTTTATAGATAGATAATGTTCTTAATCCATAATTCTTTATTGCTGATGGTTATTGCATTAGATGATGACCCATAGCTATTAAGAGTCAGTTTTTAATATCACAACCACTTAGAAAGGTTAATGGACTCAGTTTTGAGACTTAACCTTTGGATGCTACAGGTTAAGAGGTTATATTTGTGCTCTAAAATGCCAGAAATATCTACTTATTTTCATTTCTCGATGTACTTTTAGTGAGGTTATTTACAGTAACTGTTATTTACCAAGCAAACTGAAGGAACTAGTGTGTGACACGTAAGATAAGTTTCTAGAGCAGTGAGATTCTTTCAAAATCTACATTTCTTATTTGGCTTCTATTATTTTTCATTTAAACACAAGAATTGTATGTGAACAGATGTAACTTAAATCAGTTGACTATTTATTGTGGCTATGTAAAAAAAATATTATAATTCATAATTTTCTTGCCTAGTTTGGAAAGTTCACATGCATTTACTGGGGGAACTGGTCATTTAGGAAAGGCATCCATTCTTATGGATCATACCTGTCCATGCCCATAATTTTCAGAGGAGAAAATAATCTATCTGGATTCAGATAATTCCATTTCGACAGTATAATTGGGGTTCTATAGTGCCATTTATCATTTATTTTGTCACCCATCATCTATTTTTAATATCACCTTTATTCTCTTTCATTGTGAATAAGTGTTGTGGGAGGAAAATTCCTTCTATTGTGAAAGCCAGAAGCTGAGTGTGAATAGTTCAATAATGGCTCCCAATGAATTACATCTTCTTGTATCCATGGACTCTGGGCTTGACCGTGTTACTTGTTTTGATCAACTGGACATAAGCATGATGCAAATAGAGGCTTGAAAAGTACTTGAACCTTAGGCTACCCTCTCTTCATTGCTGCTTGTAGAACACATCCACAATGTGAAAAGCAAAGGCTATGATGTGCGAAGAGAAACCCTGAACCAGTGGCTTCCTTGTAAAATTAATCATCAGAAACGGGAGTACGGCCATCCAGTACTAGTCCTCAGCTGATGTGCCTATCCCCACTCCCAGTTATTTAAACTCTCCTTGACTCTCTGAGCTTCTTGACAATTTTTCAAGAAATTACTTTTTAATAATTTGCCAAAATTGGTCGCTAATGCAACCAAGAACCCTAAATAATACAGGTTCTTAAATTGGAACTTTGAAAATGCAAAGGGACTATTAAGAAGAACACAAAAACATCATGAACATACTTATACATATTCATTTCAAAGTTAAATTATGAGTGAATTCTATGTATGTTAATTAGTTCTGGTTATCAAATACTCCTTACCAGGGGGCGATTGACAGAAACTGTTATGAGCCAGACAGTGATATTAACTTAGCTAACTCTGAGTAGGACTCTGAAATTCCATTTCTTGTTTATTTATTATATATGTCGTGTAGAGCTCAGTCTTAAAGTTACTCAAAGAACAGTTACAATGTTTAAAGACAATGTAACTGTTGGGCCCTATGCAGCATTATTTTTTCTCAGTTTTATTAAGATATAATTAACAAATAACATTGTATTAGTTAAGGTGTACACACTCCTCTTATTCTCATATTCTCTTATACTTTTCGTGTCTATATTTTCCCTTTGCCCCATGTTTTTACCTTCTGTACCCCACACTATTGTGGAATTCTACTGCAGACTGCACCATCCCAAGTGTCTTCCAATGTCCTTCTAACATTTGCTGTGTGCCATTGCTGTCCTTTCACATCTCCTCTGAGCTCATCTGCTTTGTGCTCTTAGAAACTTCATTAAAGGCCATAGCAATATGTGAATTACCCTAAAAGATACAGCACATTCATCATTGTTTTCATCTATAACTCTTCTCTCAGGCCAAATAACTGCAAAATTATAAATGTTTCTGTTTTCACCACTTTAAGGATAGAGGCCATATCTCATTGTCATTTTATTGCTTCAGTTCTTCCATTCTATCCTAGGGTTGCTGGGTCACTAAACTGTCATATGTGTGGAAGTATGTATGTTATTGTGAGAAGATCTTGACTCTTAAAGCCGGCAATCACCACAAAAAGGTAGAGAATCATGGCACTACTGCCGTGTATACTGCTTTATGGATAGACTATGATCAATAAATGTTCATTGGCTTAAAGTAATTCTCCAAGATTAGAGAATTGGCCCTCATTCTAGAACAAAGGAATCTAGAGTTTCTGATATTATATAAACATTTCCCAAAAGGGAAAAATTATTCCCTTTTGATAAACAGATAGGCATTCAGTCACAAAAGACGAAGGACCATGAGAAGACAGAATAGGGATATGAAATCTAAAATCCAAGGGAAAAAAAGAGGCCTTGGAGGTTAAATAATATTTCCCTTTTTTTTTCTCTAGCATCACTCCACCAAAGCTATCACAATCTATTCAAAGACTGTAAATTTGGTATTTTGTACATTAGAAGGTACATTCAACTGACAATACCAGGAAATCCATTTTTACAACATAACAATTTCTGTCAACATTTAAAAAATGTTTTCTGTATCTATTTCTTGAGAGACTCATAAAGCTGGCTTTCCTGAGTGTTTCTGGTTTCTGCTGTTTGTTCATTCTTTAACTATTTTTTCCTTCCAGTTCAAGGAAAGCTGTTGGCCATTTTCTCACCTTCTTTGGCTTTGACTGTGATGCTAGGTGATTCCAATATAATTAGGTGAGATTTTTATAGGTCCTCAACGGCTAACAAAATAATAAATGTGGCAGTTCAAATAATAGCAATCATAGCAGGTCAAGCAAAAAAAAAATTCTTTGGACTGAGATTGACAAACCCTAATGTTATCAGAGTTTGGAAACGAAACATACTTTTCTTTTTCCTTCTCATGTTTAGCTTTTTTAGCTTGTTTTTTTTTTTTTTGTATTGCATAGGAATATTTTTATTCTGTCTCAACTTTGTAATTGTTTTTCATTTAGATTTTTCAATATATAGATTCTGCTTACTAGGAAATAGACTCACATATTATTGCAAAATGGATCCCTTTCCTTGATTATGTTGATTAGAGACCTTTCAAAAAATACTTATTTCTCTAATTACTCTCTTCTAAGTCAAGATATTATAAATTTCTTTGAAATTTTTTTATTCTTTTGATTTTAAAAGTAATGTGTTTATTGCAGAAAATTAAGATACTACAAAGAAGCACAAAGAAGAAAATTACAATCATTTTTCTAGTCATAACTACTGTTGCCCTTTTGTATTTTCTTAATCTTTTTCTCTGTGACTAGATATATACATGTATATGATATATGTAAAACTGGAATCATTATTTTATTGAACAATATGAAATATAAACTTGTTAACAATAAACATAAGGGTTTATAAAACTTCAAGTAATAAAATTTAAAATGGAGCCCTTTTATAATTAAAACTATTTAAATTAAAACATGACAGATATCAAATTTTCATAGTGTGGATAGGAATACAATTACTCTTTAGGTATGAATAGCTCTGTTTCAGTGGAAGTTGTCAAAAAAAATTACAGCTCATGTAAAATGACAAAGTTTTCAGATGGCCCTACGAATAATGTCCTAAGGTCCACTTTGATATTTAATTATTTTTCAGTTGATTTTAAGGCTCCTCACCTCTCAGTCTTCACCTAGCAGTCTTTCTTATGAAATAGAGCAGTTACATATGATTGGTTGAAATAAGCAAAAATAAAACTCATAGTATTTATCCTTTTGTCCTTTTACCTTTTTATAAGCATAGCTTTATTCATTTTTTTCATCAACCCTTAAAATGTGGTTTCTGAGAGATAACAAGAAATGGTTCTGTAGTGTGCTATTGCCTTTCCGTGTCTCCCCCACTCATCGCTAACTCTTTTGTTTGTACAATATTCTTTTATTCTGAGCAATATAACATTTTAGTTCTTGTAATAAATGCCTTCATGTGAAGCAGTTCAGCTAAGAGAATGTTATTAGACTGTGCTCCCAGGCAGCGCACCTCACACGATCAATACAAAGCTGGGCCTCAGCTCATTCCCTCTTTGCTTAAATTCCCTGCAAATGTGCAAGAGAAGCAGCAGAGGGTGTCATCAATCACAGGCCACTGTGACATATGCTGAAACCTGACCAGGGCCGAGATGTTTTAATAAGGCATCCATTAAAACCCTCAAATAAATTGCAATTTGAAAACAGAACGTAATACCAGCCAAGTTTTCCTCATCCATCTTGTGGCATGTCATGTAATGTAATTGCGTTGTTAATTTATCCAAGAACTTTCTCAGTACACTGTTTCATTGGCACTGCTTAATTTCCCTGTAGACGTGTGTGTGTGTGTGTGTGTCTGTCTATGCATGCACGCATGCATGCATGTGAGACAGAAAGCAAGAGAAAGAACAACAGAAAGAGAAAAAAACAGGATCTGTGTTTGTTTCTGTATGTTTACATGTCTGTTGGTTCCTTGGAGGAAATAGTCAAGTTTCTACTTAGCATGGCATTACCCAGAGAGCTAGTCAGAAATGTGAAATGTTTGACGTTTTGTCAATGGCCCCTGAACATCCTGAAGCTACCTCACCAGCTCTGGCCTACAGCAGGACCACTGCCTTCCCCAGCTCAACTTGCCATGGATTTATACCCCTCCAGAGTGGGATCACTAGAGTGCCTCTGGATCCCATCAATAAATATTGATAAAAATGTTTAGAGGCTACCTAGGATCACCACACAATGACACTCAAAACAGGACAGTACTGATTTTGGTTCCCTAACTCTTAGGCTCATAAGTGAAAACTTTTGACAAGGGTAAGAAAAGTAAGAATTTACAAATCAATAGGCAAGAATGAGTATTTCTCTGGAATAATGTCAGTGATTGCATTGAATATAGATAATTTTTTTTTTTTTTACAGCTTAGAGGAAAGATACCAGGCAGGGGTTCATATAGATTTCTTTGTCTTCTAAGCATAAATCTAAAAATAAGTAATGCAATTCTTCATGTAGAACTGCATCAGCAGATTTTTCACCTTTATTCTAGGTTTTCCTAATTTTTTTTTTCTATAAAAGAAGCCATTGGAAGGTAAAGGGTAAATCCACTCCACACATTCCATCTATATCTAGGATGTCACAGTAACCCTGATGCCAATCAAATATCGGTTTAAAACTGTCAAATGTCTTTTCTGGGCCTACTATTTCAAAGTGATAAGTTGTTGAACTAATGACAGAAGAGAAGACAGTGTGACAAAAGAAAAAATTCACCATAAATCTACTTCGTGGCTGCTGTTTTATGATTATTAATGAAGAATAAGATACTTAGAGATTTATTTGTAAAAATATGCAATTAAATGTAAAGCATACCACTCAACAAATTAACAGCCACCCTCAGTAGATTCTTCTGTCTGAAGTTGTATTGTAAGTTGGCCCTAGGAACATAGTGACATTCTAATGTGCAACCTGCATACAAACTATTCTTCTCCAAGGCTCCATCTTATCACTATGCAAACTATTAGACAATCACTCAGTATAAAAGGTGCCAGGGAAAGCCAAATTAGTTTCTGCTTTCTGCTAATGGATGACCTTTGTGATTTGGATCAGGTGCTGAAATTCACTTAGTCAGAAAGTCAGGAGTGTGGGGAAACACCTAAAATAATTTTCTCTCCCTACAGAAAAGACGCCTGGCTACCACCTGCCCAATAAATGTCAATTGGGTTATTTTTTTTTTTAAATAAGCAGCCTGATTGAAAAGCATTGGATGCTGTGTTGAGAGGTGCAGCGGAATAGAAGTGAAATGGCTTAAAAATATAAAATCAAAAAACATAAAGCTGAAACAAAACAATTAAAAAATTAGACATGAGAATGATTAGTTTCTTCCTAGGGAATTTATTAACACCTCAGCGTTCGAAGTAGACTTAAAATTTTATTGAAACGTAAGCTGATTTATTATGCTAGTAGAAATCATGTTTGGTTTCTTATAGCTGAAAATATTTTGAGGTTTAGTTGAAATTTGTTTGGAATTGGGAGTGTAATACCCCAAGCAACATTCAAAGGATCAGAACCAACAGGAACTGGAATATACAAAAACACTGTTTCTTTAGCTCCACGTGAGCCTGGGTTGCCAACTTTCACATGCTTCTAATGTTAGCTCAAGCTTTCTGGCAGTCCCATTGTAAGCTCCATTTCACAGGCATCCTCTGCTATTTTGGCATTTTAACGTTGGCCTTGCTTTTTTTTATTTTCTTGTCCAGAAATACACTCATTTTAAAAACAGCATAATTATTATTGGATGTGCATTTTTTTGAAGTTCCAGCTTGAGATAAATTTTTTTGCGTTGATCTTTAGCTACTACCCTTGAAATGCATGAAAGGAATAAGACATTAAAGACACAGAGGACCTGGACCTTTAATTCCTCTTGTGTATTGCAAGGGCACGGATGAAATGTCAGTTCCCAAGGTGATTATATAGTGCATGTTGGCAAGAATAAAATAATTGTGTTTTACCCAAGATGTGAGAAATGTATACATGGGGAGATAAAATTGTAAGAGGACAGACAATATAGGGTAAGCACATGTACAACACAAAAGAATTCAATTGGGTGGATGACACAGGTCTTTGGCCTTTGTGGAAATCAATGAACTGCTGTTTAGGTGTCTTTTTCAAAGCACAGGGACATTGAAAGGATAAAGCCTTGACTCTGACCCACTGAGGCTTGCTCAGTTAACCCTAGGATATTTTTAAGAAAGTTGATTTGTTTTCCTCTTTTATATCCTTTTACTCTCAGCTTCCTTGTACTGATTTACAATTCCTGCATCTATTGCCGCCTGTAGCTATGTGTGCTATTATTCAGCTACCCTTTTTGTAATTAAATTCTGCTTGAATTGCTTATAGGCCTACCCTTCCTTAACTTCAATCTGTGACCTCCTGTTTCTAAGTTAGTTAGTGACATTGTATTAGGCACACCATGAATAACCTTTCCTGGCTGCTAAAATACCTGGCTCTAAATTTAATTTGAGGTTTAATCTTTGTACAAAATTCCCTGCAAACTTGCACACAAATTCAAAGCCTAATTCCTAAAAAAAATCTTCTAGCAATATCATTCTAATTTCAGAAGCTTGGTGAGATAAAGCCATGTGTTATGTTAAACACCCCAACAAAAGAACTGTGATCTTACCATGTTATTTTTTCCTCAACGTAATTTTGTAAATGTTGTTGATTCTGCCTCACCATTTGGAGACTCTTGCATGTGTTACTCTTCCAAAAACCCGCTTTAAAATTCTCTAGAGACCCATAAGTGCTGGGTTTCTTAAAGAAATAGGTTACCCTCACCCCTACCCCCTATACTCCCCACTCCTCCAAAAACAATCTCCATACAAAAGTGCCAATAAACTAACTCAGCTGCATACAATGATATTGTCAAGAAAACCTCAGGAGAAAACCATTTAAATTTCATGGCATAAATCTGAGCTCTTGGCCAACCTTCCTTTAGCAAGTCGCAAGCACAAGTCTCATGCTAATTCTCTACCAAACCTCGAGTTTTATGAAAGCTACATTTTATCTGTTTGGTTATTTGCAGTCACACTTGAGAGTTGAAGAAGGAATATTAGCACCATTCACATTTTATTGTGGGAGTCATCATACTTGGTTGACCCCCTTTTCAGGTCCTATTGAATTTCCTATACAAAGGAAATGAAAATGTTTTATATTTAATACAACAGCACATAACGAGAGGCTTAGTTATTACACAGAGAGCTGCAATTTTCTGCCTTTGTTTCAGCTCATACTGTGGAGCTGAAATTTCCAAGCACATTTTTTATGATTTGTTTATTGCTGGCTTTAGAGATGACAGTTCAGGGAGACTACCACCTTCATGCTACCTACTCTACAGAAAAGGGCTTTCTGTTTGTATTTATATATTCAACAAAAGAGTGGTCCAATTTTTGTTTGTTTTTTTTGTTTGTTTTTTTACTGACATCTCAGTTTCTTGAAGACTGATAAGTTCAAAAAGTCTAAGAAAAAGTAACCTGGCAGATTGAACACAGAACATATTTTGTTTGTTTGTTTGTTTGTTGTTTTTAACTCTCATGTATTCTGAGATAACAGTGGTGAGAGAGAACTTCAAATGGGTTCTTAGCATGTGCCAGCCATGGTTCTGGGTACTTCAACTTTATTATCTTAATAGTTACGATGGTGACAGTGGAATAACAACTAGGTATTCTTGTTATTAACTTTTTCTATAAATGAAGAAATCGAGGCTTAGAGAGGCTTTCTAATTTGCCCAAAGTTGCCTAGTTAATAAACAGGTAACCTAGTTAGGATTTGACTCCAGGTCTAATTCCAGAGCCTGTTCCTCCCACTTTCTTGAATAACAATAGTCATTTATTCTGTGTTAATTTTTAAAAAAATACTTATTTCTTCATTTTAATATTTAAATTTATTAACAAGTAATATCTAACACACAGCTTTCAGTTAGACTCACCAACTTTGCCATATTTATTTTCTCCCCCATGAATATATATAAAATCTGCATTTTTTTCAAATGGTTTTTGCTAAGCCATCTGAAATAAGATATAGTCATTATATTTTACCCTTAAAAATAAGAATATTCTCCCAAGTAACCAAAATGCCATTGCCACACTGAAAAAAAATGACCATTTTTCAATATCATCTACTATACAGTCCATATGTGAATTCTACAGCTTGTCCTAAAATAACTTTTATTTCTTCAATTTGATTCTAGGCACCAATTATGGAAGAGCCTACCTTCTTGATCCCTCTACTTACAACCTCTCCAGAATATAACAGGTCCTCATTTTGTTTCTGCACACTAAGGGCCCTTTCTGCTCTGAAATTTTTGGAGCCTATGACTCTTTGAGCTGGCTATGTGAAGAGTGAAATAATGCAATAGTTGTGCGATTCTTTAAGCTATTCTATAGTCATTTCATCTCAGAATTACAGCTACCATATTCAGTCTAGTTCTTGTTTAAATGAATCTAAATTGATCTCAGCAAATCTGTTCCTAGAAAGGTAACTCCTGACACTCCAAGATTCAAAAAGTCATTGAGGGAGAAGAAAATGGGGGAAAGGAGTAACAAACCAGAAATGGGGGAGAACTAGGGAGAGGATGTGAAAAACAGGAAAAATAGTGAGGTTTTAAATGTATTATTTCATTTAATTTTCGTAAAGAATGTTTCAAAATATGTTACTATTACTCTCTCCCCATGTTAGGAAAGAATTATTGAGTCTTACAAAGATTAAGTATCTTGTCCAAGGTCACCTAGATAATAAAGTGCTGTTGTGCTCAAACCCAAGCTCAAGGAGGGAGGAAAGGGGAGGAGCGAAGGAATGCTGACATTGACAGGGGTCTCATGGTTATCCTCTGCTCCTACTGTGCCCTTCTCACAAGTTTCTGGTCAACATGTCCTTTCACTGGTCGAGAATCTCATTTTTTCCTTTGTTAGCACTGCTTTAATTCAAGCCAACTCTGTCTCTTAACCAGATGCTTGTAATAACTTTTAATAGATTCCCCACCACCAGCCTCTCCCTCGTTTAGTCTCTACTCAACAAAACAGAACATTCTTCCTGGTGATCTTTCTGAACATGTAACTCCCTTGTTTGAAATTCTTTGACTGTCCATTACTTAGACCAGTAGTTCTTAAAACTCTGCCTGCACATGAAAATCACTTGGAGTTTTGCACATGTGTCTACTGTTCTGACCACTCTTTTATGATTTTAACACCTTCTCTATGTATTTTCCAAAGCTGTTGTGAAGATCAAAATAAATTATACCTTTGAGAACAAATAGTTTTCAAAGAATAAACTACTATGCAAATATGGACTATATTTATCATCATTATTCTAACTCATTCATCTTTAAATAAATCAGCATATTAGGCAAATGAGTCATATGACCAGTTTTGCATGTGTGTCTACTGTTCTGACTACTGCTACTAACAATTGTATGTGTTGTTTTTCCTCTTTTTTACTAAGCACTATATTATCATTTTACATCGAATATCTCAAACTCACATGATTAAAGTATAATCATTTTTTAATTTGTTAATTCAAGTTAATAACACACTGTGTTAGTTGCATGAAAATAGAACTTTTTCAACAAATGTCAAACATCAATTTTGAACAAATTAACATGTGTTACACTCTTTATACTAAAATCATAATACTACATATTAAATACAACATATACTAAAAATTGTACAATTTTTTGCCAAGATTCCTTTCTCTCCCTCCTACATACCAGCCAACAAAACAAAACAAAATAGCTTAGACAAACACTTGTCTCCATGGCTTCAACATTTAAAAAGATGTCTATATTTCTAATCCCCCCAGCTACAACTTCCTAGTGACACTATAGTTTTCCTCCATGACATTTTGGATGTGACTTATATTAATTTATGTAAAGTTTTGCTAAATCTAATTAAAATGTTATACTTTTTGTTATATTTTTTCTCACATATAACAATATTAACATGTCTTATAGTAAAATTTCATTAATTTGGATCCTATCAATGATAATAGATTATGATTTGAACAGAGATTGGAGGTTACTTCTCATATGTTTATTTTACCAAATGACTTCTTTTGGAGTTGAGAATAGAGAGAGAAAAGCAGAAATGTCTGTTGTTTCATAACTCATAGGTTAAAACCTAAAATAAATTTCCATTTGAAAAGCCCACTGAAAGAAGAAACTCAGTTGGTGACAGATATCTCATTCATATTTGCAGTTCTCATTTAGAAGGAAGGTGGAACCCTTAGCAGGATGGTTTCCCAGTAAAACTCTGGGATTTCAAGAAGTACTGACAAAATTACTAATTTTGAGAAATATTTTGTCAAATGCTATATGAACTGGTAATATTTGTCATTATTTTATAAAGCAACCCAAAGTTTGCAATGTGCCTTAAATTTTTTATTGTATAGGCATAGTGTGTTTTACTTCTTTAACAGGGAAAATAATTTTCTGCTGTTTCCCCTGTACTGTTTCCCTTTTTCATGTAGTGGATATATAGCCATTTTCCTGTATATACTCTCAGGCATCTTCTGCTTGATGTTAAGCCTTTCTAACTTGATTAAATGTCTGCCTCCTCACTAAGTGGTTACCTTCTTTGAGACAGAGACTGTCATTTACTCTATCCCAATGCCAAGTATTGTGCTTACCACAAACTGGGTTTTCAGCTAATTTACTCAAAAGTTGACTTTTGATATTTGCTGGAATACAAACTGCAGCTAACAAAGTTAGTTGTTATTAACCTGAAATAACAAATCAACAAATGATTACAAATTGCTTAGCAAAAAAATAGGTAGGCAATGCATGCAGTTGTTAGTAGAATTACTCAAAACAGATATGCATTCAAAAACCATATAAAAATAGTGAGGAGCATACTTTCACTATGTCTAGGAAAGTCGAATTTGGATCTTAAAGGACAACTGGGAGTTCATCAAACAGACCAGAAAGGAAATCCTAGACTTAGGACATAGCTTGTGCAAAAACATGGGAATAAGAAAGTATATGGTGGTTAGGAGGGTAGGTATGAGATATGGAGGAAGAGAAGGATGTAAGACTTGAAAAGGAGTAAAGGAACAGACATCCAAATGGCCAACAGGTGCATGAAAAGGTGCTCATCATCACCAATCCTCAGAAGAATGCAAATAAAAAACAATGAGGTATCACCTCACACCTGTTAGAACAGATATTATCAGAAGACAAGATAATAAGTGTAGGTCAGACTGAGGAGAAAAGGGAATTCGTATGACTGTTGGTGGGAAATTAAATTGGTACAGCTACTATGGAAAACAGTTTGGAGGTTCCTCAAAAAATTAAAAATAGAGCTGTCATATGATCCAACAATTTCACTTCTAGGTATTTATCCAAAGCAAATGAAAGAGAGTCTCTAAGAGATACCTGCAGAATTCACAACAGGCAATTGCAGAATTCACAACAGGCAATGTATAGCAATGACCTACGTGTTTATCAGTGAATAAATGAATAAAGAAGATATAATACATCACATACACACACACACGAATATGCAGTCATGAGAAAGAAGGAAATTCTGTCATTTGTGACAACATAGATGGACCTTGAAGGTATAAGTGAAGTAAATCAGAAAAAGACCAATACTGTACAAAATCACTTACATGTGAATCTTAAAAAGCAGAACTTACAGAAACAGAATTGTGGTTTCCAGCGAAGGGGCTGGAGGGACTGAAGAGATGTTGGTCAAAGGATACAAACTTCCAATTATAAGACGAACAAGTTCTGGGGATTTAATATACAGTGTGGTGATTATAGTTAGCAATACTGTATTACTATATACTTGAACATTGATAAGAGAGTAGATCTTAAATGTTTCACCACAAAAATGAAATGGTAATTATGTGACACGGTGAAGATGTTAACTAATGCTATAGTAGTAATAATATTGCAATATATGAGTTTATCAAATTAACACATTTTATACCTTAAACTTATACATTGTTATATATCAATTATATCTTAATAAAGCTGAAAAAAATAGACAGGACCCAAAATCTGGACATTTTTTGCCATGATGAAAATTCTAGATATTATTGTATTCACAATTTTTCTATAAGCCAATAGTTTCAACCCTGGAGGTACACTTGACTTACCTGTATGTATTTATACAGTAAATACTGAAACACTAATTTCTTTCTAGACTCAGAGAATTTATTTTCATATGACTTATCTGACTAATATCTTGATTTATTTAAAGATGAACCTATTAGAATAATGATAATAAATACAACTTATATTTGCATAGCACTTTATATCTTTTAGAACAAATAGTTTTCAAAGAAAAAAATAAGTAATTTATTTTGATTCTTGCAACAGCTTTGTGAAATAGATAGCGGAGATGTTACAATTACAAAGAAAAAAGACAGAAAAGTTAAATTATCATCTAATTCTACATAGCAAGCAAGAATACTAATAACATACCATCTTTTGCCTCACTGCCCACTCTTGTAGTCTGTTTAACACTGAATTATAATACAGACAACACAGAGGCTATTTTATTTTATTTTTTTAGCAGTTCTGAGAATTCCTTGAAGGGGCAAGCCTACATTTATTGGGGTACTTTCATGATAAGTCCCTTGAAATGAGCCCGAGACTCATAAAGAATATGCTGAAAGTACAAGAAATATATTAGCAAACAAGATGGAAACTAGTAGGATCTGAAACTTGTCAGGGTTTTTTGAATGAATAAAGGTATGCAGTTTCAGGATAAAATTTTGACGTAGCTGAATTTATCTGTATAATAGAGGGGAAAATCATTCAAGGTTGGAGATTATCATGTATGGGAAAGGAGAAACAAGAATCAATAAGACTATATCACATGAAAAAAAGAGACTGTCCCATCTCTTGCCAAAAAGAGATAATTAGAACAAGAGTTATAGCTCAGGTGGGTAGTTTTGGAATGTGTGATCAGAATCCTTGCTTTACTTTTGTACATTACTCACTGATAATTTTGTGTGAAAGCTAAAAATGAGGATGAAAGGATATCTGGTATTTGGGTACCATAACATAGCCTTATAGATTAAGACAATTTTCATATAATATAAATACTATGGATTTTGAAACCAGACTAACATACTAGCAGTGTGACTAAGGAGATGTCTGTTTCCTAAAATGGGATAATGATACCTAGCACATAGGATCATTTCACAGTTTAGTGATAAACTATGTATGGCACTTAGACTAAGATTGGGAGCCTATAGCATCCAATAAACCATGGCTATAATTATTGATGCAACTAAGCTCATCTGTGTTAACAGGTAAAAGAAACTCACATATTGATGTCAAGAGACCCTTGGAGCTGGAAGCCATAGTACACACTAGCCCTAGATAAAATGAAGCAGTCAGTGAGTCCTTTTTATGTTATCTCTCTTCACCTCCTTCAATCTTTATATGTGCTCCACTCATAGTTTCTCAACAAGGATTAAAATCTCATTTACATTAAGGTTTTAAAATATAAGTGGCTCACAAGGTTCAATGATATCTTTCCAGGGACTGGAAGAGCACTTTTATGGGTGATAAAGTAAATGAATCTCTGATAGTAGAATTTCAGGCTTCAAAGCTGGGGCATTTGGATTAAGAAACGCCTCAGTGTTCTTGAAATACACCACGTTAGATTGTCCCTTACTCTACTCGTGCATGAGGTCCACATGGTTTTTTACTAAGATCACATTCAGAGGGTCTTAGAATCCTATAATCTAGCAATATTCATGCAGGATACGTATATTTGTAATGCATAACTTTCCAAGGCTCTGGAATTCAATATCCACATAAACTTTTGTCTGGTAATGGGTCCGTGGCTGAAGCATCATTCTGGTTCTTTTGTATGTCTTCTTGAACAACTGTCCTCTTTATGAAAGAGTCATACCACTTACTGGTTTGATAAGCTCCAGCATACCAAATCAATGCGTTAATTTCTAATTCTGTCGTTTGTGAAGCCTACTTTAACAAAGTGTCATAAACTTAAGGTCTTCTCTTTATTAAATATGTTTTTATTAAAAATGAATAGTTACATTAGAAAAAGGCAGTTTGCCCCAAGTTGATATACTATTCTAATTCAAGTATATTTTTAAAGGGGGTGGCAGAGGTTAAATTTTCTTTCAAGAACCTTGTTTTTTCCTTTGCTAACTACTGTAAAAAAAATGAGTGATTCTCATTAGAGAATTTGTTAGGAAAGCAAAAGGAGAGACCAAGGGATGTGGCAAATCTCCATGCCTGATCTATCTTTAGCTACCTACCTACCTAATATATCTTAGAGCTAGAATTCAGGAGTGAGGTGTCATAGGGATGGACAAGTAACATATCTTTGAACTGAAACATAACATCAGGCATTTTTTTTAATGAAAAAGTAAATTTGATTTGAGTGATTGATTAGACTAAGAACTGACTTTGCCAAGTAGGTTAAATGGTGAACATTTTTCAAAAATGAAATGAGCTGAATCTTCAGCTCCAAGTTTTGATAAAAATATATTCAAAGACATAATAATATGAAAGCATTTTATTTAAAAACACTGGCAAATGTATGTTGACATTAACAATATTTTTATTTTCTCAGACTTCTTTTGCATGTATCAGGACTCAAAGTGCTTCAGAACAAAAGAGTAGGAAGTATAATTAATTATTTGATAGGTATTGGTCAATCCTTTTTGGTATATGTCCCAAAAACCAAGGCAATGGATGACTATATAATGACTAGGTGCCAAAGCCTTTTTTCAAGGCAGGTTTTATAATTTTTTGCTTTCAGTAAAATCGAAGGATAAATAGTCAAGTTGTTAGCTGATAGAACACTAGATAGAAATAATTTTTGATGATAATTCACTGCATTTGGCATTTAACTCAGAGGAATGCCAATAATTGAGTGACAGTGCTATAACAAAATTCCTTCCATGTTCATTTTCATTCACCTATTATGCACACAAGTTTCCCTCCTCACCAGTGTTTATAAGTAAGGAAAGGAATAGAATGGATGCCTAGCTCTCTTGCATTCTGGCAGTAATAGTCATCCATATTTAAATGAATCAATTAAAAATGAAATCAGATTCATTCATTTTATTAAGAAATGTATTTCCAATGAAATTTATTATATATATTCATAACCAGATTTATAATTTACTTCTATTATCATTTGTTTGCTAACACTAATAATATTTCTAATGATAACCAAATTGAAAATATTTTTACCGTAGATTTTTATATCAAATAAAAATAAGATTTTAATTTACATACATTTTTATTACAGAGAAGTAACAGAGTAATTAATTTAAAAAAACCTTCAAGAATAAGAATATATGTATGCGGATAAAACTTAATCAGGAAATTGGAATAAACATATATTCGAAGAGAAAAAGGAAAGCTGTAAAATCCCCAACTGTTAAAAGACAATCCCGTTTATTTATTTTTTTAAGTAGATTTTGGTAGGTTGCAATCTCAACAATATTTAGGGATTATTTTTAAATGTTAATATTCACAGCAAACCAGAAATTGTATACTTTTTGAATATATAATGTGTTATGAAAAGCTTTAGATATCAGCTTAAAATAGATTCTCATAACTGTTTCAGGGATCAGGATGACACAATGAAAATTTAAATACTATAAGGGGAAAGACAGTTGTGAAACAATGCATCATCTCCTACTGGTCATTAAGTGAGGTTCTCCAGCTGCAGTCAGGTTCACACCTAAGTGCTTGTAAAAACATCTGCAGCACACCTTCTACAAGAATGTGCAATGAAAAAGCGCCTGGGTAGCAGTATACCAGCACATTTTTAGAGGTACTGAAGTTGAACCAAATACAAAATGGCTTCTGATGCAATTATTTTACATTAAGATACAAATATTGCTAATATAGAAGCTTAGTCCCCAAATGTTCACTGTTTAGAAATAATGTACATTAAGTTCCCCACTTCCTTTATCATTCTTTTCCATTGGAATCCAATGAACATGATTGATATAAAGTTTAATGGAGATTTGGCCACAGTCCAGATAGACACTAACCACGGGGAACCTGGGATGTGACACTGTGCTGACTCCACAGAAAATCCCTTTGCTCCTATTAAGAATAGTTGATTCAGTATTTAAGGATGAGCAGCTAAATATTATCCAGATATATTATGAAATAACATTTTCATAAATACAGATGCAACCAGAAGTGTTCACCTATAAAGATCTTAAAGACTACCTCAAGGTGCAGCCTTAACTAAAGATAGATTAATGAACCAAATGACTGTAATTATCAGTATTCTTAAAAAAAAAAATAATAGCCAAAAGGGTAAGATTTTACACTGCATTTGTCCTAAATGCTTATCAAGCCCTGTTCTGAATGCATTATCCACATTACCTGAAGTAATCTTCATAACAAGTCTATGGGTTAGATAAATATCACCCCCATTTTACAGACAGGGCACAGAGAGCTTACATAAACTTCCAAAGTTCACCCAACAAATAAGTGGAGAGCTGGGGTTTGAACTCTGTGTGGTTCTAGTGGCCTTCACTTAATCTTTCTATTACACATTACTTTCTGGAAAATGCTGCCATAGACAAATTTATACTTCTTAAAGGTGGGTTTTTAAAAATATGGCAAGGGCAGATGGAGGAAGAGATTTGGGATAGTTTGGCCCTCTGCCTAGAATTAAACATTTGCTAATTTCTTTTGCTCTCTCCTGTTTCTAAGTAAATTGCTGTACACACTTATTTTATTATCATTATTTCTATCTGACATGCTGTGCAGGAACATCACAATTTAAAATATCTTAATAACAACCCAAAGAAAGGGACTTAAAAGTAATGTTCAGAGAAAAACAGATGGCCATCAAGTGCAAATTCTGAATTCTTATGATTTTGTATGGGGAGTAGATGTGGTTGGTAAAAGGTTATGCTAATAAGCAAAATGTTCTTGTATTGTTATGAGCTTATTATTTAAAATCATTTCTGAGATTTGTAAAGTTGTTAAAATAGTAACCAAAGTAGATTCTGGCAAAATAAACTGTAAGTCTTCTTGAAGAAGATCGTTTGATTTAAGCAGATCCTTGAGACTCAGTTAAAAAATGCAAACTAAATATTAAATGTCACCAATAAGTGGAACAACCTCTCTATATTTGAAGCATGTGTTATTAACACTTATCTGAAAATACCAACGTACTTGTATAAAGCTGGACTCTACACTGAGGCTATTTTTAAGTCCCAGAAACTTCCTGGGGAAAAGTTCAGTATTAGGGCCAGGAAACAAATCCAGGGTTGAAACTCTTGAAGCCTTTATCGTCACCTTTGAACCCTATTTTGCAGTATCCCCAGGGCAGCCATTCCCTCCCCCAAGTCTTTCAACTGCTGGCTAGAGTCTTAGCTTCATGCAAGTTCACATTCTAGTTCAAGAGTTCTACTGTCCTTTTCTTCACCTTTTCTGGATGACATCTGTTTCCTTCCGTTTGGCTGTGGAAATAGTGATTTTGGATTTAAAAAAGATAAGTCATCTCCAAAATTCCCTACACAATTCTACAAAAAGGATTTATTCCTATTCCTGGTGGCCTTGTTGGTGTTATCCTTCTAATCCAGCTGTAGTGATGTATTGTACTGGCTGCCTGCCACACACACAATTCTACCTTGGGACATCCTGCTGGAGGCAAAGGGCCAACCTAGCCTGTTTCTCAGCAGCTGGATTGACAAGCCAATACCCTAAGGACAATGGCAGTAGTATATGTGTATATATTTAGAAACACACATAGTCTATATGTGTGCTTATGTATGCATGCATATATAAAAACACATAATTATAATTGTCCCATATATGCTATGAGCTCAGTCTGTTGTATGTTGTATGTGTATACACATATGTATACATGCACTCAGATTCCAGATGTGCTATCAACTTCCTATTTTTAGTGTAATATGAAATTTATGTGCCTCAAACCTTTTTTTTTTGTCCCTCTCAGTCTAAAAGGATGTTGCTCACTTTTCAATGTGCTCTCAGAGCACAACTCTATTCTTCTGTATTGCGTTGACATGTTTTCACTTTGAGAATCCTTAAAGTACTAACACACCTTCTGATGTGCAAGTGGCAAACGTAATGTTAAACATTATGTTTTGTGTTTCTGGATTACCCATTCACACGTCATTTTATTTTTATAAGCAAGGAAAGGAAATACCAATCCAAATAGATATCAACAAAAACCTTAAACTTCCAGACCTGAAGGTTTAATGTGGATTTCCTTTTACTTATAAATCACTGTCCTAGATTCTACTAAATCTAGCTAAGCAGGCTATATCAATATTTTGTCTGACAACACAGATGCAGTTTGGAAACAAGTGAAGGAAAAAAAAACAGGTTACAAGTCCTGGAGTTTTTTGGACGTTTCTCTAAATCTCCTATGCAATTAGAGAACACAAATTTGGATGGATTTTAACAGATTATAAAGAGAATTGTAATGAAGCCAGGATTTCCTCCAGAAGAATTTTTATTCGAAAAGTGTCTGGGATAACTGCACTGAGGCAACAGTGTGCACTTTAAATGAAAAAGTAGTGGGAAACAAGGATTAGGGCCAGAAAAATGAAAAAAAAATAAAACATATCTTTCTTGATAAAAAATTATTTAAATATGTAAATATATAGTGTAAATATTTTAAATATCAGAGTAAGTCAATAAATAACTTTGAACGTATTATGTCGACCAAGAAAAACTATGCAGCTCAATATGTAGCTCTCCTCTTAATTAACCTATTTTATTGCTTTGAATTTAGCAACTCTTTATTCTGTATTTTTTTTAAATCTAGAAATAACTTCCAACAGAATTTGGCTTTACTGAGGCACTGTGTTTGAATCTCATTCTTGTCCTCAGTTTTCACCTTGGCTACAAAACGAAACACACAGGTTATTATGAATGGAGATTAATTCAAATAGCATTTGAGATCCTTGTACATAGAATAGCCCTCAGTTTAGGGCAGAGTTGGAAATCTTACTTTAGTGATAAATACAGGAAGCAGTTTGAAGAACTGAGCAATTAAAAATGAACATAGAAATAAGTACCCATTTATGACTACAGCAGAAATGTAAAATACAGGATGATCAAAGAAAGTGAATCAAGGAAACTTGGAGGAGGTGAGATTGTGATTTAAGCATTATCTCCTAGTAAGACAGCATTATCTTTTGCTATGGCAGTTTGTAAAATGTGAAGTCTCTCATTTAATCATATCCAGTGAACTAAAATTCACTTATCCAATACCAATCCATATGTCATCTCCTGAAATGCATTTCTGACCCTCCAGTAGAGTAAGTCATTCCCCGCTCACTGCTATTTCTGTGCTTTATACACCCATTCATTATTACACGTTATCACCCTCTGTTGTAATTTTGCTGGTATGTGTTTTTTTCCTGCTCTTGACTGTGAACTACTTGAGGGCAGAAATTATCTGTGAATCCTAGTACTTGGCCTTACTCAAAATAAATGTTTTCTAAATTGATTAATCAATAGATGGTTGATGAATAGGTAATGGTATTAAGCTGAATGTTTGACATGAAAAGTGAAAATAATATGCTGAGATGTTTCATATCAACTCCTTTACTATGCCTTTCCCTTTCTGTGGGGTTAAGAATAATGATTCTGAATAATACTTCCTTTAAAAGTTCCTTTTTTCTTTTAAGTAAGATTTGGAGTAAGGATTCTGAATAATTTCTAAATGCCTTTCCTTTAAACTATGACTACATAAGTATTATGAACAAATTAAAAGGATTTAATTTTAATTCTCAAAATAAGAATTAATTCTCAAAATAAACCTTTATAAGAGACAAGGACCCACCAGGGAACATTAATGGCCAGGTGAGTTGCTGAATAGATCTTAGATGAATTGTACAGGTGAAATCCAAACTGTATGAGTAATATTTAGGATATTTCAAGTGTTTTCTCTACCCCATATTAATATACCACATTAATTTTTCCTATCTCGGCTTATTTGTGATATCCCCAATAGCCAAAAATATTTCTAAATATTAACATATTTCTAACCAAAACTAAAAAAAAAAATTTTTTTTTTACTAATTTTGGAGGCTGACTTTTGAAGTGGTATTACAAAACACTACAGCATAAAAGAATCTGATTTTGACCTTTTAGATCTGCTAAGTAATTGAAATTTTTAGAGTATTTGAAATATTCACATAGATAGAATTGTACCTTTACTTGCAATACACTGTTTTATAACATAATGCTCTCTAGTTCTCTTCTATATTTATTGAAAACTGAAAAACAATGACATGAATTTTATGTGTAGCATCCAAGGCTTTTATTACTATTGCAATTGCCACTCATCAGAACAAATATTTCATTGCTATTTATCAAAGAACTATGATTCATCCAAGGTTGCACAGTAGTTAGCTACAAAATTAATTAGAACCTAACTCTTCTTTCTAACAAAACATACTAATATAGGTCATTTGACCTTCAACTGTGATTGGTGACCCTAAAGCTATAAAGAAATCTGTGAGAATTTGGGGGAATTGTTTTAAAAAGTTGGGGTAGTCAGACTCTATTGGGTTCTCAATACTGCTTACTGGCTCAGTCTTCTGATTTGCTATATAACTTTTCGGGTTTCCACTATTTCCCTCAAGCTGAATCTTAACAGCCTTTCTTCTCAAAGAATATGCTCAACTTCTAATTCTGCGGATTGTATGGGTGTCTTATTCCCTTCACCTTCCTTATCTTGATGTAAGAAAATTCCAGCCTCTCAAGCACAAATGGACCTACATTGCAGGTCCCATGCCTCGTGCCTCTCCAGTCTCTAATTCCCTCAGACTTTTGTCTATCTGAGTCCAAACTGAATATTTATCTTCAGGCTCAACTTCCCCACTAGCATATTGATGTTTTTATTTCTTTCTAGCTTCAAAAGTACTCTACCTGCTATACTACACTCTCCTTACTTTCACAGCTGAGATATTTTAAAGAATAGTATATAATACATCAACATACCATGTCATCTGTTTGTTCCTGTGACACTTTGCAATATAGTTTCTGATACCACTCATCGCTCTCCACCCTTCAAAAAAAAGCCTTACCACCTTGATAAGCACAGTGGGTGCTTTTCATTTATTCCCCCAAAGTATGATTACATTGGAGAAAATCAATCCCTTGTTTCTTAAAGATCATGCTTTGGTCTCCATGACCATTGTTGTCACTCTTTCCCAGTTTTTCCCCTACTTGTCTGCTACTCTTTTTCTTTGTCTTATGGCCTCCTCTACTCATCTTAATATACTCCCTGTTTATTTTTTCTCTTCTCATGCTATAAGTCACTCTTCAATAAACCCATCCATTTCTGTGGCTTAATAAATCAATTTTACAAACAGATTTATTGAGCACTCTCCATGTGCCGGTGGGCCCCAAATCTTCATCCCTCATCCTGACCTCTTTTCTGATCTCCAAACTTGTATTTATATCATAGTTATCCTACTTCAAAACACCATATAAAGGGCCCTTTGATAAATGTAGTCACAGAATAAAGAATCAATAATTGGCAACTGAAGAAATTAATTTCCCCAGAATCTCCCCAGAAATTTTAGAAGACTCAAAATCACAAGAAACAGCATACTTCTGAAAAAACCTATACCTCTAAAAGAGGGAGGGGCAAAGTATATAAATAAATAATTAGTTGTGATTAAAAAAGCCCTCAAATGAACACATAAGATACAAAATCCACAGCTTTACATTTACTCACATGTCAATTCCAAGTTCCACCTCTTGACAGGTAGGTGACCTTAGATAAAGTCCTTCACTTATTCAACAATATTTACTGAATACTTATTATGTACCTGGCATCGTATTGGTGCTGGAGGATACATTATTGAACAACATATAAATTTTCTGTCATTATCTATTTGTTTGGTTATGTGCAAAAAAAAAAAGAGGATAATTCCTACCTCATTGAGTTTTGTGAATATAAAATGAGAAGTAATATGTAGAGTTCACCTAACATAGTGCTAGTAATTAAGCAGGTTCTCAGTGTCATCTATGGATTATTATAAAATTGCACCTATGTAATGCTGACAACTTGGGCTTTAGAGGGCAAAATTAATCCTGGCTGCACCAAGCCCTTAAGAGCTTCAGAATGGAGTAAAACTTATCAGACTTCAGGGGGAAGCTGGTTAATTGGACAAACTAAGGTGAAGTGGAAGATGGACTTTACTGGTTATTTAAGAATCTCATACTTTCTCTTTATTTTCTCTCTATTTCTGGCCTAGAATTTTAAACAATATAATGATAGTAATAATATCATCTACTTACTGTGCACAACCCATGTGTGTTTTGTTTACATTGTCTAATACATGACAGAACCTAGGAGGAGGTATTACTCTTATTGGTATTTTATAAAAGAGAAAATTAAAATTCAAAGAGCTTGATCAATGAGTTATTGTCACATGTAATAGATATGGGTAACATTTTGATCTGAGTGTTCTGACTCAGAGCCTGTGATTTACCACTATGTATCACATTGCCTCTGTGACTATTATGCCTCTTTCACACATTTTTAGTGTGGTCTAAAGACTTTTCTGGTCCAAGGTCTATTGCAGCTTCTATCCTCTTGTGTAATCTATTCTAAACCCTCCTGACAACCCAGGACTGGATTGTTCCATTTACTTTAATGTTCTCTTGTAGACTTCTGAATCTTGTGCCCTAGTGGCTCTGATTAACTCAGCCATGGAAATTCAAGGAAAGGGGCCCTTTCATCTTTTTTTCCTGTGACTAGTTCCAGTCTTTTTAATGACAGAAAGCACCACACTGGAGAGAGTAGTTCAGGATTATAGCATTAATCTCTCTTCTGGACCAGGGCTGGCACAATAGCCTGGCCTCTAGCTCCAAGTGAGATTCTTAGAACTCACTTCCTTGAAATTCTCTCGGGCACATTTCTCCTGGGCCCTACTCTCTAAACCTTTGGTTTTCCAGATCTTTGACACCACTAGGTCTTGACCTATCTGAACTATGGTGTCCTGAACTTACTTCCTGTCTATCATGCACCAACACACACACAGCTTAACCCTTTCACTTCTAATCCATCACTCACTAACCACATAGGTCACAAATCTGACAGTTGAAACATCTCATTCAGAGTCCTAACTCTTTCATAGTTAAGAAATTTTTGTTAAGGTATAATTTCTTTATAGTTTGACAAACTTTTTTGTAAAAATGAGAATTAAATGAAAAAATTATAGATGGTGACTCAAAAATCTATGTATTAAAAAAAATACAAACCAAATTAACACCTGCGTATTTTTTAAGGTACATTATCAATGTTTGATGTTCATTTTCAACATTTACAATAACTAAAGTAGAATATATACTAATTGTTTGTAATTTCCTATAAGATTCTGATAGTTATCTTCCATGCTAAGTATTTAAGGGTATTTATTTCAAAGTGCTCCATTAGTAGTAGTTCCCTTTCTGTAAATTTAACAAGTAGATTTGAAAAGTTATTTAAAATATATATTACAATATTGCACTTACTGATTTACATGATTTTAAAGCTTGGCTTCTTTAGACATTTTAGATAACAAGACTATAAGAAGAGAGAAGCTAAATCCTAAGAGCTATGAGGATGTAGTTAAACTGTCTTCTGAGAAATTTCTGTAGGTTATAGAAATTTGATGGCAAACAATCGAAGGTACATTTTTTAAAATCCCAATTAACAACTATTTGTGTACAAGAATTTGCATCACTGTTTATTTTGTAAGAGTAAAACAGACAATAATGCAAACGTCCAACAGGGCATTTTATGTTTTCAAAGGAAATTTAATATCAATGATTTTTATTTTCTACTTTGCTTTTTGCAAAATGCAGGGGGAAAAAAAAAAAACAAAGAAGAAAGATCAGACCAAAACTGGGTAGATATTAAAACAGAGTACCTAACAATAATTTTCTTGCTTTATGATTGGGGGGTGGTTCAGTTTTGAGGGTAATGAGTAGAAGAAAGTCTATAGCTATGGTCTTATGTAAGAAGCCAAAAAGGAAAACAAGACCTATTTAGATCAAACAAAGATTAGGTGTTTGTTAAAAAAAGCATCTCCATTTGTACAGCAGATGTTCCATATAAAATTTCTCTACGTACATATTTCAAGCCCAGCTAACAGTTATCTGGAATTGAGCCTGAAGTCAGACAGGACTTAGAGGAATGGTCTGAGATAGTCTCTGCTGAGTGGCAAAATAGGCAAATTCAGACGAGACTTTAAAAGAAGCAAAACAAGAAAAGTACAGAAGTAGAGAACAGAATGAATTATGGAAGGGTGAAGAAAAAATAACCAGATGGTGTGGAGGTTGGCAGAATACAGTTGTTTTAAATACAACATATAGTCTAAACCTTCACTGCCTTTGGTGAGCTCCATATTGGCACTGCAAGGTTTATCTGACTTTACGAAAAAGGTTCCTTCCTTTTGCTTCCAGGAACAAGTCTGGTCTTAAATAGCAAAATTATTGGAAGCATCAACCTACAGATAAATTAAATGTTACAAGTAACATGATTCACTGAAAAACTGCATATTATTAAGGAGCCTAAATTCTAAAAACTAAAAAAGTAACTGGAAAGAAAAAAATAAAGTGAGACATTTGTTAAAATAATTTACATTTATTTTTATAGAGGTTCTAAATCACTAACCCTCTACTTTGAGGCCGTTCTGGCACTGAACAACATTCTATGTAGTACCCTATTTGAATAAAGCTTATAGGACTCAAATCTTAGCAACTATGTGTCTTAAATGCCTAGTACCTATAGCATAATGTACATACATCTGTTTTATACACATGTAAAACATTAGCACTTTTCCAGCACATATTTTCATCTGGAAATTTGATAGGCTTCAAGAGGAATCTGGGTGTATAGGACAAATACAGAATGGGTGGAGGAAGGGAGCACAGGAAAGAGAGTTGAGAGGTAAGAATGAACATATTTTTTTCTAGGAATTTTCACAAGGAAAGTATAATATTATTTCCCTGCTGAGATCTTGTCATCCTTTCTTTTTACTTCATAAACTCTCTATTTTAGTTGCATTTTCTTTGAAGGCCACCCAGAAGCTGTGACCTGGCTGGCAATGGGGAGAACAGCTGATTTAAAGACTGTCTCATAGACCCCTAAAACAACATGGTTTATACTGCAGCGTTAGGGACTTAGGTCATTTAAATGGTAAAGATTACCACACATGGGAAAGAGAGTAAATATGCTTTCAGACCCTCATCTCCCTTTTAGCTCACCTTCTTTCTTTACATTAGTATTAATGAGATGCTGTTCCTAACAGAGAAAGGTTCTTAATGGCTTGGTATAAGTCGATACATTCTTTGACTCATTTTTGTAAAAATGATAGAGGTAATATTGAGTAATGTCTAGCCTCAGGGGCCAGATGACCTGGCTTCAAAACCTGACTTGGCCACTTCTTAGCTGTGCTTGTACAAAAAATAAAAAATAAAATAAAAATTTAAAAATTTAAAAATTTAAAAATAGCATATCCATGCCTCAGTTTACTGATAGAAGTGAGAATTGTAAAGATAGCACATTTTATAGGGGCATTGCACAAATGAGCTATTAAAGGTAAAGCGAATGATACATAGAGATTGCTCAATAAACTCTGGCTGCTATCATCATGTTGCTGTATTTTCCATTCTCTCCCCTTTTCACTTTTACAAAGATATCATGCATGAGGATTAGAAATATAGTCTGTGGCCACAAGAGCTTTACTCTTCTAGAAAGTATCTAAATGAGCACTTTCTCTGTGTGGTCGATTTGAGCACCAGGTAACCTGAGCATGAGTACATCCTTGTCATTCTCGTGATGATTTGCTTTGCCTAAAGACAACTGGGTAGAAATCTTTGGGGGAAGGGGTGGGAAATATGAGCACTTCATTAGATCAGAATGTCCCAAGGAAATAAGACATTTGCTTTGTATATGGCTTCAGAGGAAGCTGGCAGCCATTTTTAAACCAGGATCAATTTTTCAAGAAGGCATCATATCTCAGGAAAGCTGATACTGCCTCCAGCTCATCACCAGCTCTATAGGGAAGCCTCTTGGTTGGCTCATACCTGTAAGGCCATATCTATTACTGCTGGCAATCTCCAGATTTTGGTTAAGAAAAGTGGTTTCTAAAATTTTTCTGGTTTGGAATATCTAATACTTTTTAGTTTTTTATGATACAGCATTATTTTTTCATTATCTTAGAATTTTAACATCTTGTTTACATATCATTGACTAATAGCCATCTCAAGATAAAATGACCTGTATCATAATCTCAGGAAATAGTATACTATTTCTAGCATGTTTGGTCCTATAAAGCAGCAGTTCCCAACCTTTTTGGCACCAGGGACCAGTGCTCCTATGAGAATCTAAAGCCTGATGGTCTGAGGCAGAGCTGAGGCAGTGATGCTAGTGCTGAGGAGCAGCTGAAAATACAGAGGAAGCTTTTCTCACTCACTCACAGCTCACCTCCTGCTGTAGGCCCAATTCCTAACAGGCCATGGACTAGTACGAGGGTTTGGGGATCCCTATTGTAAAGGAAGGATGAAGAGTTAGAACCTAACATTTACTGAGGGGGTAACTATGTGCCATCTGTCTCATTTAATTTTCATAATAACTTGGTGAGGGAAACTGAGGGTCAGAGAGATTAACTGACTTACCTAAGGTTCTCCAGTTTGTAACTGGTCAAGCTAGTCAGGTCTGCAGGACACCAAATTCTGTTTTCATCCCACCTTCCACACTACCATCCCACCCATCCTCAAGTCCTGAGTGCTAGATCTTTGAAAGTTCCAAATGCAGCCACTTTTAACCACCCCTACTACTACTACTACACTGGTCTAAGCTTCCATCATCTCTTGCTTGAATCATTACAAGAAACTCTTAGTATTTCTGCTTCAACAGTTGCTGCACTACAGTTTATTCAGTTTAGAATGCCAGAATTTCATCTCCATCAGAATAAAACCCGAACGCTTTATGTGGCCTGAAAGATCCTACATGATCCAGTTCTGATAAGTCCCTGACCTCATTTTTTACAACTCTATGTCAAATGATTGTTCTGTGTTCATTCTAACATTTTTTTGTGAATAATATTTAAATTTGTAGCTATGGGAATTGAAAGATAAACCTCTGAAAAATGTTATAAAGGCCCAATTTCTGATATTAGACAGGGGATGGGGATGATAAATGTGAGCCATGTGGGGTAGAAGAGGGGAAAAATGATTTTCTACACTTTAAAAGACAGGAGCTCCTTAGAGAAATACAAACCAATACTCAAATGAGACATTATCTCACACTCGTTAGAATGGCTGTTATCAGTAGGATGAGTAATAACAAGAGTTGGAGAGGCTATGAGCAAAAAGGAACCCTCATTCACTGCTAGTAGGAATGCAAATTGGTACAACCATATGGAAAACAGTGTGAAGGTTCCTCAAAAAACTAAGAATTATCATATGAACCAGCAATCCTTTTTCTGAGTATTTACACCTCACAACTGAAAACATTTATCCACAAAGATATATGCACTCTGATATTCATAGTGGCATTATTTATAGTAGCCAGGACATCGAAGCAACCAAAATATCCAACAAAAGATGATTGTGTAAAGAATCTGTAGTACATATATACAAGGAAATATTACTCAGCCATTTGTGACAACATGAATAGAACTCAAGATAATCATGCTAAGTGAAATAAGTGAGGCAGAAAAAGTTGAAAACCACATGATATCATTTATGTGAGATATAAATCTAAAAGCAACAGACATGACAGAGACGCATGGACACAGACTATGGATTAATAGTTACCAGAAGGAAGAGGGGGAAGGAGAAGGTAAAGGTAAAAGGGGTCAAATATTGGTGACAGAAGGAGATCTAACTTTGGGTAGTGAACACACAATGCAATATATAATTCAATACTGTTGAATTATACACTTGAAACATTTTATTAATGTCACTCAAACTTTTAATAAAAAATAATAGAAAAATAGACAGGAGTTATGGAGAAAGGTAGGAATAGATTCTGCTAGCCTCAAGATAGAGAAAAACAAAGATAGAACTTTTAAAATTCTTATATTCTATAATTACTGAGTCTACTACAAAAATGCATGACTTATTTCTCACCTCATTCAGGTCTCTAATTAAATAGCAACTTCAGAGAGGACTTCTTTCACCATTCTATCTAAAATAGCATGCCTTGCCATCACTCTCAATATTCTTACCTGCTTTATTTTTCACAGAATTTTTTCTTGGTATTGCATTCACTTTTATTACTTTTTACTTTGCCTAATCCACTAAAACATAAGGACAGGGACTTGTCAGTCTTGCTCATTGTGGATTCCCAATGTCTAGAAGAGTCCCTAGCACATGGAAAGTGATAAGTAAATATTTGTTGAATAAATGGTCTAAAAAGAATTTGGTGTGGGAAGAGAGAGAAAAAAACAAGGAAATAAATGTTTAGTTTTATCTAGATAGGTTAAGGTCTCAAGCTCAAGTGCCTGCTTAAAGACAAAACAGACTAAAACCTCCTCAATTCATAGTGCACTAATTTTTGTAGTATAACAAGCTGCCTTTATAATAGTGTACAGGAGAGAAAAATCAAATCTCTTTTACAGTAGAAGTATCATTGTTTTAAATATTTAAATCTGGATGCTCATACTTCAATATTGCACATACTTAAAAGTACCTTCATCATGCAATATAACAGAAAAGGATAATGGAAAATTTATGGCTCTCCCCAAAAGCATTTTTCTAATAAAACATTAATGTATGTGACATATAACATTATGACCTCTCTATAATGCCAAGAGAATGTGGAAGAAGATATAAGGATGAATGAAGAAATGAAGAAATAAATTTTTGGTTTGGATTTTCTCTAATGAGGCATTGTAAAATAGTTTGGCTATCATCATCACCATCCTCATAATCACTACTATTTATTGAACACTTGTTCAACACTTAGCATTGTACTAGATACCTTAGAAGTATTATAATCTTTAATCTTCACAATTCTACAATCTCATTTTACAGGTGTAGAAACTAAGGCTCAGAGAAGACATATTATGCATCTAGGAGATGATAGAACTGTATTCAAACTCAATTATCTGACTGCAAAGTCTTAATACATCCCACTATTTCATAAGATAAAAATCATTTCTTCTATATCCTCTGAAGCACCTCAGTCCTAGCTATACTATGCTTAAAAATATTCAGAATAAAACTTGGAGTTGGAAAGAACATTAGAGATTGTCTTTCCCAGGGGAGGAATCTATGAATAATCCTTTGGATTACAACTTTAAGAATATCTTATTTCTTTAGAAGCAAACCTGGATAGAGCACTGAGGCCCTTTAATTGTCTATTGTTCTTTCATTACACCCACAGCCCTTTTGTGTTGATTAACAGGAATGTAATGCTTATAAACATGTTACATTACAATCCTATGTACACAATTATATTTATATTTTGACTGTAATTCATTTACATTTAGTATAATTCCAAACTAAATCCTTCTATCTTCCATACAAGTTAACCTGAAATTTGAACCTTTGTCTGAATAAAATATATATATATATATTTTAGTATATATTTTATATATATTTACATATATATTTATATGTATTATGTGTGTGTGTGTGTGTGTGTGTGTATGTAAAATAGTACTGTCATCTCATAAATTGACCCTTTGTAAAATGGGTCAGATACTGCTGATACATATACTTAATGTGTTGTATATATAATTGTATGTATATCACACATAAGCACACATACGTAATCTGGCAGAACCCCCAATGTTTTGGATATAAGGATTATGTAAATCAGAATGGTGAATAAACCCACTTAAATCCCCAGGCAAAGTTAACATTATGGGAGAATTGTGGTGACATTTGTAAGTTCATGTTTGCTTTCCAAAAATAACCATTCTGTAGACTGTAAAAAATACTGGCCTCAACCAAAAGATTATATACCAGGTAGGGATGCCAAATGCAGTTCACACAAAGCAATTACAGTAAAAGCTGTGAGTTTTACTACTGCTTGGGGAATACTTTACACATTTACTTTTCCTCCATGAAAGAAACTTGTACTAAGAAACCACTGCCTTTTCTCTATGAGAATGGAAAATGTGGGTTACCTGAAGAAAGGTAAAAATTCAGTTTAATTTCTATGTGAGCCTAGTCAAATAATTTTAAAAATCAAACTGACATGGGGAAAAAGTAAAATAAAAGCCTTCTTATTTCTGAACTGGCTCTCCTTAGCCATTTTCTTCTTAGGGTATAATCTGATTCAGAACAGGAACATACAGTACAGTTAACATTCAACTTTAATTGCAATGAGGTGACAACATACTGGGTAATGAGTTGTTTATGAGTTGTAGATGTGTTTACAATGAGTTGACAATGTGTTGGATAAAGTGTTCTTCTAAAGTTGTACATCTATTTACAGTGAGCGGTGGGGGATGTTCATTAGTTGTCGATTTGTTTGTTTACATTGTTTTCGATTTGCAATTGCTATGAAACAAATTGCACACTGATGAAGGATGATTGTTTGTGCGCCTTAATGATTTACTGTAGTAGCTTGTCTGAAAAAGTACTTAACTCTGCCTCATCTGTCAGTTTCCACTGCAAAAGCTTCTAGTCACAATAGTTTTATTAGCATAGCATGGACCATTTGTAAGAACATTATGCATCTAAGAAATCTTAGGACTTTGCTATTCAGCCCATTGTATTTGGGCCAGCAGACCTGAACTGAATTCTTTCTGCTTGGTACACATTTATATCTTTTTAAGTTATAACATGATTAATAGTCGGTCTCAAACCCCTGCTACAGGAAGGATTCTACAAAGCATTTGTAACTCAAGTTACTGCTAATTTTCAACCTTATCTTTGACCCATCAACTTCTGTGAAAAAGCTTTGAAAAAAAATCAAACTAATCTGAGGGTTATAATACAATTTTATAAATGTATTTGACATATTGGAGGATAAAAGAGTACTATGGACCCTACATTTAATAACTCACAATAAGCCAGTTTAAAAGCTCACAATAAGCCAATTTGATCTGCATTAATATGTATTCTATACCTTGCATATTTAATAGCTTTTATTGATAGAAAGAAAGAGATGAGAAAAGAAAGTGAACTCTACCCACATCTTCACCATCTCAAAATTTACTCTTTGTTCCCTTATGCATGTCCTAGACCCAGATGTATTCACCTAGGGAGCTAATGTGCACTGTGCCTCATTTATATTCCATTCATACATTATGATAAATAAAGCCATCTTGTAATAGTTTGATTTGAAAAGTTGAGTCAGAATTTATTAGCCAAACCTAACTAAAGAAACTGTTGTTTTTAAAGCATTGAGAATGAAATATTGCAGTTAATTCCTGTGATCATAAAAAAGAAAAACTAAGAAAATTAGAAGAGACAAAGAAACAACTAAAAGTAAAAATGAGTTTAATAAATGGTAAATAATATTAACCTCAAAGTTTTCAAAGCATATAACATATAATCTTATTTAACCTACATAAGGACACAGAGTAGTAGATTTTTATCCCCATTTTTCATATAAAGCACATGAGATCAGACATCTACATTTTTGTGTGAAATCTGTGATTTTTAAATGTTGGCTTTAATGTTTTAAAATATGAAGCAACACCTGATTCTGGAAAGTTTCGATTTTACATATAAATCATATAATACAAGCCAAATAACTTTTACAGTCATATATCTAGAAAGGACAAACCAGACCCTAAACCCAAATGTTCAGATCTGGTGGTGTTATTGTTGCTGTTCTATGTTTTTTTTTTTTTTTGTAATTATTATTATGCTAGAAGTAAAATCTCAAAATACAAGCCTAGACTTTTCTTGTTTAAGTCATAGATAGAGAGCTAGGGATTTTTTTTCTTCTAGTGTGTTATTTGCTATAATACATTTACCTCCATTTGAGATTTCTAACATGTGAAAAAATAAGAATCCTAGGTGAAATCCTGCCAAATTGGTGTTCTCCTAAACTCTCGACCCTCATTTTTTAGAAACACCCTCAACAGAAAGGTTTCTCTTAAGTCTGGTTTCCTTGCTTACCCCTGAGGAGCATGTTTTGCCTCCAGACCTGAAGTCGGTTTCATGGGCATGGATCTCTACCCTTAGAAAAGGAAGGGATTTTAATTATCTAAAAAAATTAGGTTAATAGATACACCAAAGAATTATTTCTAGAGATATAACCCAAAAGATCCTAAATGCTAAATTGGGCTTTTGGAGACCATGAAGGGACTCTCACATACTAGCATCAATGGTACCAAAGGAAACAGAGATTACATTTTCCTCTCTCAATGTGCTATTTGCCACTGTGAGCTTGAAAAATAAATTCTTAGTGCATTTCAACATGCTGACCCTAAAACAAATCTGTCACTGGAATCTAAAGAAAAGGCACTGGACAGAGTGCTGAGGTGCTGCTTCTAGGGAGTCATGTTAGCATATTCATGTTGGAAAGGATTTCATCTTGGAGGCCTCTGTTCATCTAACCAGATACTTTGCAAGTAAAAATGCATGAAATTTAAACCAGCTTTTCACATGGCCATTTTTTATGGCAGACCATTTCAGCAATGTAACAGGGGTAGACACCTATAAATGTATAATGTGATGGATTCAATTGTAATGCAGCCTGGATACATATGGAGGTAGTGTTTGCCCTTCAGTGCAAATCCATTTTTATGTCAAAAGGAATCCATTGAAATTAATAGGGCATTATCCAGGCAATGAGTAACACTGTATATACAATGTAAAAATTTCTAGCAGGAAGACAAATTTTCTCTAAATAACACAAAAAATAAGCATGCTGTGAAATAGTAAATTAATGAATTTAAAAATGGTAAAACATTTAATATTTTTAGGAGAAAACAGATGGATAAATGACTGAGATCTTTAACCTTTATTAGAATAATATCTACTAGCAAATGAAATATATTTTCTAAACCCACATTTATTTTCAACATAGGCATACAGATTATTTTAAAAACTTAGTGAATGCACTAATGTCACTGTACATATTTTGACTATACAGTGCAGATTGCTTTGCTTATTGAGAAATGATTTCATTATTCATTTATGCATTTATTTAAGCATTTTGGTATTCCTATCATGTGCTAGAGAAACAATTTATACAGAGAATAGAGTAATAAACACAACAGACATGGTCATTATGTTCATTGTGTTAGAGGGTGAACTTTCCAGTTTCTGAATCTTATTTCTAAACTTTCCTCCGAAGCATTATTCTTTAATATTGAATTATCCTTTGGTCCCTAATTTTTATATTTTACTTTCTTATGCCCAGTATTTCTTAAAAATTATATGCTCTCATACTTTTGTTTTTAATTTTTATCACTTTATGTAGTTTAAACTGTTGTGTATGCTCAACTTTCCTTTTCCCATCCCCAAGAAGCATTTTCTGGCCACAGGGAAGATATGTCCAGCCGTCAGCTTGTACTTAACATGTACTAACTTTCTCTCACACCCCCAATGTGAACTACTGGTCTCTTAATTTCTCATATGCTTTACAGAATTCAATTAAGAACTATTAAAAGGAGTTGAGACTGGGGTTTTTCACATACAATCAATAGTTCTTTACTTCTGCTGTTAGTACAAAGTCATGGTAGCTACTGGCCAGATATCTCTGAAGTGACTAGATCCAGGAGAACATGGCAAATGTTTTTTATTTAGCAGGCAGATCTCAGGAAAAAGAGGGCTACAGACATGTAAAAATGGGAAAGGTCAGTGGTTGAAGCTAAGTATTGACTCTAGTGTTCTGTGGCATTTGAAAGGGACAAGCAGGAAGCACAGAACTTATTGGAAAGTTCCAAAGCAAATGAGGGAAAGCACGAATTATTAATTGACATAAAACAAGCCAGAGGCACAAGAGACTAAACCTGAAGAAGTGGTCAAGGAAAAGATAAAATCTCCCTACATAGACTGATATGACATCCAGCATCTCAGAGCTAGTAGAGCATAGGGAAGGAGGGACAGTAAGAGATAGTACCCCAGAGAAAGATTCTAAGCAATGTGACAATAAGTTATAGCTGAAGCTCACTAAACATTTCTTCTTTTTAAACAAATTATACAGGCCAGTGGGTGTTTCCTAAGGACGATATGCCTCACTGCCTTCTCAAAGCTGAATAAGGACTCTTCCGTAAGATATGTGAGGTAGCTTCCACCTGTGCCTCAGCTAATCAGGGTCTGTTTGAGCCTTGATCTCTTCATTGACCTTCAGGGCTGGTGCACAAGAATGGGGAGATTTGGTATCAACATATTCCAGCCCTGTTAACCTCCTGTAATTTGCCTGACTGATGTACAAGGTATTTTCAGCTATTTCATTGTGGGAGGATTGCTTTTTTGAACCTTTAAACTACAAAATTTGTTGAACCAAATGTCAGATATTTATTTAGAATCAAAAAAACTGATTACGTACTGAGTAAAGGATAAAAGAGGTAATGCCTTATTTCTTTCAAAGAGCAATTATATCGCCTGCACCTTTGTGATTGTGCGTCACCGACTGGTTCAACCAGTTAGTACCCAGTGACCCCTTGATCGTGCTCTGCTCACCCAGAACCATATATTTTCTCCAGCTCTCAGACCTTCCTAACAAGACTGTAAAAGAAGTTTATGTGGCACTTCATATGCTACATAGGATTATCCACTCACAATAGAATGATGATGTTATATATCCATTTTCAAAATGTCCAGGAGCAGCACACAATGTACAAGGACAGACTCTTTACATCAGGCTGAGCAGAAAATCTAGGATAGGTCATTTTGGGAAAAGGCTACTTGTTTTGTGTCTGTTTTGTCTTAAAGTTGTGTGAGGAAGTGATTTTCCTGCTGGATGAGAATGTGGAAAGTTTACTAAGTGTGGAAGGAAATAGGCAGGATCTAGTTCAGTTTTCTCGGTGGTCAGAGCACCTGTTTGTGGCACAGAGCTGTCATTTTCAAAGTATGCCTAATAATTACCTGGAAATCCTGTGAGACCAAGGCTTCCTCAGCCCTATCTTTGAGATTCTAATTCCACTGATCTGGATTTTGATCCAAGTACCTGAATAGTTGAGAAGGCACTACAGGTGCTGTTTCAAGGTAGATGACTTGTGGTTCATGTTGCAAGAAACACTAGCCTAGAGGCTTCATAGAGTTGGCCCTGGTTTCCACCCACGAGTCATG
Organism: Macroglossus sobrinus; assembly: GCA_004027375.1. Classification (NCBI taxonomy): domain Eukaryota; kingdom Metazoa; phylum Chordata; class Mammalia; order Chiroptera; family Pteropodidae; genus Macroglossus; species Macroglossus sobrinus. The sequence goes on along the minus strand of PVKZ01000146.1, from coordinate 635,643 downwards.
TGGTGCAAACTCCTCACAGTGGTTTGAAGTTTCTAAAAGTCTCATTAATCTCTTTTAGGATGGGAAGTACTTATAACCACACAGATCTCACCAAGCGAGTCAACTGTTAAATTCCTTATTATGAGAAAAACAGAGTGAGGCTTTAAGTGATAGCAAATCTGAATCAGAGAGAAAAAAGATATATCATCTTTCCCTTACAATAATGGAAACCTCAATAAGAATAAAAAGGCCAAGTAGACTATCAGGGATTTTATTGTGAGAAGAGATATCTAGAAGTGGAACAGGCTATTTATTTGAATTTTCCTCTACCCTTTAAATATCAGCTTTCTCGATGTTACTTTTCAGAAACTGACCTTTTAAGAAGTGAAAAGACACCAAAATGCTATCTATATTGAAGCAGTTTATCAAAATGTCACCCAATAGTTGATGCCAATTGCTAACAAGATATTGTTTCCTTATTTAATTGGCCAATGTACCTAATTATGGCTGTCTTTGGATATCTATTGATGGGCCCTTCAGAAGAAAAAGAAAGCATCATTTGAGGCAAATTTTATATAAGTATATGAAAAAGATAAAGTAAGGGAATACTACTAATAAGAATTATTATTAGACAATAAAATTTACCTGTTTGCATGATTCCCTAATTTATAGAAATACCTCCATAACATATCCAACACAAATCTGGATAATTGCCAATTACCCATGCTGCTGCACCTTTCAAAAGTTATCTTGGCATATAGCTCAGCAGAAAAATAGGAAGTGCCCTGGAAATTACTCACAAAATGTGAATACCACATGTCAGAGTCAGTGAGCTTTGGACGAACTATAAAGAGTTTTCATTATTTAGGTCTATGAAAGCAAAGGAAACAGAAATATATCCAATAATGTAAGGCAACGGAACCAGGAAATTTATAAGGCGGCATAATCTGTAGATTTACTTTAAAATATTGGGCAGTGTTCAAACTGAGACATTAAAAACATTATCCCTGGCTGTGGTAGTGATCACTCAGAGGTCAGGAAGAATAGGATGTCAAACTTCCCAAGGATTTTAGACAAAGGACTTTTAATGAGTCCTTTCCCTTAAGCTTTCCTTTTTCTACTCTTATGTGGACTTGAAAGACAAAACCTTAATACATTCCACAATCACTGGAGAGGCTGCTCAGTGTCACTTATCTTAAATACTATATTAATCATATTTATTACCCCTAGGCTGAGGCTTTAGATAATTAAGTGGGTCCAGGTCAATCCATGCTCTGTAAGAATGCTAATAAAAAAAATTTCAAATCACAGAGAATTAGACATAATGATATCAAAGCTCACTGCCCCAGATGCTATCACCAAAGCATTGTTCAGCTTGGGAGATACAGAGAATATCAAAGGGTGGAAAATGATTTTAGCTTCTGTCTACAGTGTTTATTGAGTTTGAGGAACTTCCTGGAGTAGAATTCTGGATCTGGTTAGTCTGGACAGTGCCAGTGATTCTCAGAAGGTTTATACCCAGTGCTTGTTTATACCCAACAAAAATAGTATCTGCAGTGAAAGTGAATCTTGGAGCCTTTAGGACATACACGAACCTCTTGATAAAGGACCTTCTGAGTACCGGATTATCTCATATAATAAAATAGAAGACTTTGGTGTACACTGCAAAACAATATTATACCTTAGAAGTGTCATATTTCAAATCTTGTTTGGATTGCAAATTTTGGGGGTTTTTGTGGAATCAATATTGGGTGATTTCAATATGCGGATTTCCTCTTGTTTGCTTATTAATGCAGACTATACAATTGGTTACATCTTTAATTTGTTAGAAAAGATAGATCAGCCAGAAACCCAGTTGAGATTAAGAGTTTAATATTGGGTTTAGAAACACATGACACAAAAAATCAGAAGACAAACTTGTCAAAGCTACTTATCTGCTGTAAAACTACCATAGGAGCTATCCATGGACTGTTGTCTCTGGCTATTAAGAACAATCTGTTTAATAAGATTAACATCTCTTCATCACTGAGTAATACTTTTGCCTGAAAGTCACTATGAGAAAAATACTCAAGTAACACTTCAGCACTAGTTACCAAAAATCTAATTAGAAGTACAAAGTGCCCTGACATGTCCTGAATATTCATATCTTGTAATGAAACTATTTAGAATGAAAACAAAATACAAAAGGTATTCACTGCTCAGCTCCAGGTGCTAAGGTGCACATAGGCCATCACATGAATAGTGTCCTTCTAAGATGAGTAACCACAGTGACCCCATTTATTTCACTTCTGAAACATTTGTAGTGCTGAACCCCAAGAGAAAATTAAATGAGGTCAGTGAAACCAGTTAAAATTGTTTAAGGTGCTAATTAAACTAAGTTATAACAAAACCAGCAACTGCCTGGACACATCCTGAGAGAGGTTAGAGGTATAAAGCTTGGGGCTGAGACCACTGTATTATGTAGAACATCTACACTCATCTGGAAGGCATACCAGAATCCAAAAACTCTTACTGTGACTTTAGTCTAAAACTACCTGAAAACATCAACTGCTACTATGGAGATGAGCATTTCACTTGAACCTATAATTTTTTTTCTTTCCATTTCCCACCATGAGCATAACAGCATTTAGGATGCATTGTAAGAAAGAGAAATACAGTAGATAACATCCCTTGTCTGTAGTTTGCTTTCATAGTTCAAGGTACTTATAATTAACTGCAGTCTGAAAATATTAAATAGGAATTTTCGAAATAATTCCTAAGTTTTAATTACATGCCCTTCTGAGTAGTGGATGAAATCTTGTGTTATCTGGCTCCATCCTATCCAGCATGTGAATAATCTTTTTAGCATATCCACACTGGAAACCCTACCTATCCGTTAGTCACCCAGTAGCTGTCTTGCTTATCAGATGGACTGTCAAGGTATCGTAGCACTTGAGTTTTATAAATACTGTTAAATTGAAATGATCATTTACATAATTTTGGTTCAAAAAATGCTGAATTTATTCAGTCTAGTTCTTTAAACATGGTCTAGTTGCAAAATGACAATTCTAATAAAATAAATAGTAAGATTCTATATGGTGTGGCTTCTTATCTGATAATGTTGCAAAGAGCTGGTGGCTCACTTCATCACTTTCAGATATTCAAATTAACCACAAGAGCAGTTTCAAAAACAGCTATTAGAGGTAAAGGGTAATATGATAAGATGAAACACAACTAAGTAGTTGACCTACTAGAATTTCTTCTGCAGACTCTGGAGAGATGAATAAAAGGAATCAGCAGGACAGATGGTATTACATGATTTTACAAACTGAATTGTGTCTCGCTAAAATTCTAATGTTGTTTTCCTAACCCCCAATGTGACTATATGTAATATACAACGATTTGATATGTGAGTATATTGAGAAATGATCACAATAAGTCTAGTTAACCTCTCTCACCATACATAGTCACAATTTTTTCTTGTGATAAGAACTTTTAAGATCTTACTCTCAGCAACTTTCAAATGTACAATAAATATTAACTATAGTCACAATGCTGTTCATTATATCCTCATGACTTATTTACTTTATAACTGGAAATTTTTATACCTTTTGACCCTCTTCAAACATTTTGCCCACTCTTTATCTTTTATGTTTTTAGATTCCACATATAAGTGAGGTCATGTAATATTTGTTTTATTCTGACTTATTTTATTTGCATAATACCTGCAGATTTTATCCATGTTATTATAAATGGCAAGATTTTCTTCTTTTTATGGCTGAATAATATTCCATTGTCGTATTGCACAATTTCTTTATCCATTCATCCATTGATGGACACTGAGGTTATTTTTTGTATTTTGGCTACTGTAAATAATGTTGCAATGAACAAGGGGGTGGATATATTTTTTTGAGTTAATGTTTTCATTTTCTTCTGATAAATACCCAGAAGTAAAATTGCTGGATCATATAGTAGTTCCATTTTAACTTTTCAAAGAAGTTTTCATACTGTTTTCCTTAGTGGCTGTACCAATTTATGGTCACACCAATAGTACACATTTCCAACAGTAACCTTTTCTGTACATCTTCGCTAACACTTATTTTTTGTCTTTTTAATAATAGCCATTCTAACAGGTATATAGAGTTTTAATTTACATTTCCTTGATTATTAGTGCACCTTTTCATGTCCCCATTAGACATATGTATGTGTCTTTTAGAAAAATATTTATTCAGATTCTTAGCCCATTTTTAAGTTGGATTGTTTTTCTCTGAGTTGTTTGAGTTATTTTTATATTTTGTATATTGACCTCTCATCAGATATAATTTGCAAATATTTTTTTTCCATTCTGGGTTGTCTTTTCATTTTGTGAATGAGTTTTCTTTCTGTACTGGAAACATTATTATTTTTTTCTGTTACCTGTGCTTTTGGTGTCAAATCCAAATAATCATTTCTCAGACCAGTGTGAAGGAGTTTACCACTTACATTTCACCTAGGAGTTTTATGGTATCAGGTTTTATGTTCTAATTCTTAATCCATTTGAGTTCATATTTATGTATGGTATAAGATAGTGGTTGTTTCCTTCTTTTGCATGTCCAGTATTCTCAGTGTCACTTATTAAAAAGACTGTGCTTTCTCCATTATATATTTGTGACTCCTTTGTCATAAATTAATTGACCATATATGTGTGGGTTTATTGCTGGCTTTCTGTTCTGTTGATCTATATGTTTGTTTTTATGCCAATAACATCTTTTTTTGATTACTATAGCTTTGTAATATAGTTTGAAATCAGGTAGCGTGATGTCTCTAGCTTTGTTGTTGTTCCTCAAGATTGCTTTGGCTATTTGGAATTTTTCATGGTCCTACACAAATTTTGCAATTATTCTATTTCTGTGAAAAATGCCTTTGGAATTATGATAGAGTGGTTACAGTGAATCTGGGTAGTAAGGACATTTTAATAATATTAATCTAATCAATAAGCACATACTATCTTCTCATGAATTTTGTATTTTTTAATTTTTTTCATCAATGTCTTATAGTTTTCAGTGTACAGATCTTTCTTTCATCTTCATAGTTAAATGTATTCCTAGATATTTTATTCTTTTTGATACAATTTTGAATGGGATCATTTTCTTAATTTTTCTTTCTGCTAGTTTATTATTAGTGTATAGAAATGCAAAACATTTTTGTCTATTTTGTATCTTACAACTTCACTGAATTTATCGATTCTAACAGATTTTGGTGGACTCTTTAGGGTTTTCCATATCTAATATGTCATCTGCAAAAGCAGCAGTTTTACTTCCTCCTTTCCAATTTGAATGATTTTTATTCCTTTTTCTTGCCTAATTGTTCTGGCTAAGACTTCCAATACTATATTGAATAAAACTGGCATATTGTGTGTCCTCATTTGTTCCTGATCTTAGCTTTTACTTTCATTTTTTTCACCTGCATGTATGTTGTTAGCTGTGAGTTTATCATATACGGTCCTTACTATGTTGAGGGTACATTCCCTCTTTACCCACTTTATTGAGAATTTTTATCACAAATAGATGTTGAATCCTTTTTCTTTATCCATTGAGATTATCATATGGTTTTTATCCATATTTTATAAATGTGGTATATCACATTGATTGATTTTATGGATGTTGAACCATCCTTGCACTCCTGAAATAAATACCACTTGAATATGGGGTACGATTCTTTCAATATATTATTGAATTTGGTTTGCTAATATTTTATAGAAGTATTTTGTGTCTATGTTTATCAGAGATGTTGGCCTGGAATTTCCTTTGTGGCATCTTTGTCTAGTTTTGGTATCAGGATAAGGCTGGGCCTCATAAAATGAGTTTAGAAGTTTCCTCTTCTAATTTTTTGGCAGATTTTGCAAAGAATTGTTATTTTTAATGTTTAGATTTTTATTTGTTGAAAGTTTTAAATTATTGACTCAATCTCCATAGTAGGAATTGATCAGATTTTCTTCCTTCGTGATTGAAAGGTTGTATGTTTCTAGGAATTTTTTAAATTTCTTCTAGGCTGCCCAATTTTTTGGCATATAATTTTTCATAGTAGTCTTTTATAAATATTTTATTTTCTGTAATATAAGTAGTAATACCTCCTAATTTATTTTTATTTGGGTTCTCTTTCTTTTTACTTAGTGGGTCTAGCTAAAGCTTTGCCAATTTTGTTTATCTTTTCAAAATCTAACTTTTAGTTTTACTGATATTTTCAATTGTCATTTTAGTCTCTTTCATTTATCATCACTCTGATGTTTTTCTTTTCTTCCTGATACTAACTTTGGACTTCATTTATCCTTCTTTTTGTAGTGCCTTGAGGTATTCAGTTATTTTATTTGGGATGTTTCTTATTTCTTTATGTAGAGATTTTTCTTATTTCTTGAAGTTTATCACTATAAAATTCCATGTTAGAACTGCTTTTATTGTATCTCATAAGTTTTGGTATATTGTATTTCTATTTTTATCTGTTTTAAAATAGTATTATTTTCTTTTTGTGATCTTTGACCCATTGGTTATCCAGTAGCATGAATTTAATTTCTACATATTTGTAAATTTTCCAGTTTTCTTCTAATTAATCTATTTTTACAGCATGTGATTGGAAAAGATGTTTAATATGATTTCAACCTTAAATTTATTAAGACTTGTGGCCTAACATATGATCTATCCTAGAGAATATTCCATGTGTATTTGAGAATATGTATGCTATTTTTTTTAATGAAAAATTCTGTTAAGTTCATTTGGTCTAATGTGTTACTTAAGGCTGGTGTTTTCTTATTAATTTTCTGCCCAAATGATCTATTGATAAAATCAGATATTGAAGTTCCCTACTATCACTGTACTACTGTCTATTTCTCTATTTAGGCCTGGTAATATCCACTTTATATGTTAGTTTCTCCTACATTGGGTACATAAATATTTATAAATGTTATATCTTCTTGTTGGATTTACCCTTTTACTATTATTTAATGACCTTTTTTTCTCTTTTGACCATCTTAGTGTATAGCCTATATATCTTGTAGGTATAGATACCCAACTTTGTTTTGGTTTTCATTTTCATGGAATATCTTTTTTTCATCCCTTCACTTTCAGTCTGTTTGTGTCCTTTTGTGATCAGTCCCTCACAGGCAGCATATAAATGTGTCTTGTTTGATTTTATCCTTTCAGCCACTCTGTGTCTTTTATTGGAGAATTCCTTGCATTTACATTTAAAGTAATTGATAGGTATGTACTATTGTCATTTTTTTCATGGTTTTCTGCCTATTTTGTAGTTCCTCTGTTTATTTTGCTCTTTGTAATTTAATGACTTTATTTAGCAGTAGGCTTGGATTATATTTTGTTTATTGAAATCTCTTCATAAAGAAAGAGAAGAATGAATATTGCCTCACAAAATATACTACCAAACTTCCTAAGAATCTTTTTTACTCACTATGTCTCAGAGTTCAATACCATGTGGCAAGTGCCTTGTGTAAAAGAAAGTTAACATAGCAGGACTTAGACTGCTGTTCTAGAAAGTCCTTCTAGAAAGTCCTTGGATTTCAGGAGGGTTCCCACCACCCTTACTGATAAGGATGGCTCATTATGCCTAACTGTTTGTACAGATAATGTGCTTTATACTAAACACTTGTATGATTTTTTGTAAACTTGGAATTGTGTTATGTTCCAGGCAGAGGATTCCTATGTGACTAGCCCCTAGTAAAACTCTAGGCATTGAGTTCCCAATGAATTGTCACTATTGATGTGTTTCCAAAATTTGTTCCTGGGGGAATTAAGTGAGCCCTGCTTGACTGTATTTAGAGAGGACTCTTTAAAGCTTGTTCCTGGTCTCCTCTGGCCTTTGCCCCAAGTGCCTTTTCTTTTTCATAATTTGCTTTGTGTATTTTCACTGTAAAAAAAATTATCATCATGAGCACCACTACATACTGAATCTTCCTAGAGAATCATCAAAAGTGGGAGCAATCTTGGGGACCCCCAACAAAAGGTCCAGTCTTTATTTTTCTCATTTTTCTATTGAACTTCTAGCTGTGCTCTTCAAATTCCACACTTGTTTTAAAATATAAATCAATTGACAATATGACATCAGAAAAAAGGGTGGACTTGGGAGCTCCAAACTCTCCTTCTACAAAAACAGTGACTGAATCTCTTTAATCAAAAATTTACACAACAAGATGAATGCCCAATGAAGTAAGAAGAGCTACATTTCAGTAAGAGAGCTTTGTGGTTTTTAACTTACCTGCTACCATCATTTACTCTCTAGCAGAATTGATAGTTGCCAAGACTGGGATTGGGGGAAGAATAGGGCTGACTACTTCATGAGTACGTGTTTCATTTTGTGGAAACTAAAAAGTTCTGGAACTAGATAATTGTGATGGTTGTACAACATTGTGGGTATACTAAAAGCCACTAAATTATAAATGGTAAATCAAAATGGTAAAAATGGTGAACTATGTTATATGAATTTTACTCCAATATAAATCAATTTAACCTCTCCTTTCAATTCTCTTTTTGTTCTTAACAGATTCAATCATCACCATAAAATTTTGAAAAGCAATAATAATAACAATAGCTAATATTGTGGGTACTTATTCTGAGCAATACATTTTTCTTGTAATCCAATCTCATCAGCCCTAAATAGGTAATAATATCATCCACATTTTATAGACGATAACATTGAGGCAAGAGCAGAAAGTAAGAAGCAAAAGTAGGACTCAAATTAAGGAAAAACTACATTCTGAAACTTTTAAAAAATACTTCCTTCCTGGGCAATAGAGATAGTGAAACTGTGTATATGTTTATTTTAATACTCTTTTCATACTGTTATTCTACAACTTCTTAAGGTTTGGGTCAGAGATTAATTTGAGGAGTAGATGCAGTGATTTGCTAAAAGTCATCACTCCTTTTTGTCATCAAAACATCTTTGGACCATGTTTCTGTACAAAAAGCCTGTCATGTTTTAGAGTGAGTTCCTTTCCTTGGTACACATCCTTGGAGGAGACAGTGGCCTTTGAAAAATGGTTTTGAAGGTCTCAGTGGTCTTAGTCTAGTGCAGGAGTCCTCAGCTGCCCGGTTATGCATCAGTACTTGTCTATGGCCTGTTAGTAAACAGGCCACACAGCAGGAGGTGAGTGGGCAAGCGAGTGAAGCTTCATCTGTATTTGCAGCCTCTCCTCAGAACTATCACTACTGCCTCAGCTCCACCTCAGATCATCAGGCATTAGATTCTTATAGGAGCACCAGTCCCTGGTGCCAAAAAGACTGGGGACTGCTGGCTAGGGGGTTATGGTGGGAAAGAGTGCAGAATTCTTATTGTTTTATCTGTGAAGTTCCTAGAGTCACAAGACAGGAACTCCAGAATTTATATTAAGTATACATGCTTCATCACATGCAAAACACACATGTACATCAGAGAGTGAGAGAGAGTTTGTACATGTAGTGGACAGAGAGAGAAGTTGAGTTTCTGTATTTAAAAGAAAAAAAAAACTCAGACATATATTCTGTATGAAGAAATTATTCTGTTTTTCAAACATAAGTGACCAAGTAAGAAAAATACAAGAAAAATATCAGGGCACAATGGAAAGCAAATAGAATATGGAAGCTGGTGGGACTGGGATAGAGACCAGGCTCATACATTTATGTGCTGCATGGCCTTGAATAATTTATTTGACTTCTAAGTTTTATAATTTATAAATATAGAATACCACCCATCTCTTAGGAGTGTGTAGATTAGAAATAATAGATTCACAGATCCAAAAATTGTGCCTTGCATAAAGAAGATATTGCCCCTAGAAGTGTACATTGCAAAAAAATCAAACTTGTGAGTAGAAGATATCACTAACCTATGCCTGTTAGATCTTTTCTCAGAGCATGGGGGCCTTAGTAAGATGGCCAATAATAAATCCATGTTGTCATGAGAGACATGATGGTATAGTTTGAAGGACACCCTATAAACATACACAAAACTAACTGATAATAGAAATGGAAGTTGTTTACCCCACAATTCAGATACCCAATAGTGCTTTCAGAAGAAGATGTTTTATACAGTTGGAGAGTCAGGATTCCTGGAAGAAGTGGAGAACATAGATTGACCCAAGATAATGAGTATCACAGCTGAGGTAGCTACTTGACCAAATAACAACAGGTTGAAAAGAAAGAGATTTGAGTAGTTGAGTTTGGCTAGAGTTGAATATTTGTAAATAGAAGATAAAGAGGCAAAGAGAAAATTCAAGACTCCAGAGGGTCTTGCCTGCGAGGCGAGTGTTCAGGCTTTATCCAAAAAGTGGGACTGAGAGTTTGAGCCTCAGGTTGTAAGGAGTTGAGAGAAATGATGGAAAAATAGTTGAAGGTCTGTATAGGTGGAACGCCCTTTTATAAACTCAGAATTCTATACATCTGGCCCTATTCAGTTAGGATACTGTGAATTAAGTTTCTTCAGGTCACAGAAATTTTTTTAAATCTGCAATACTTGACTAAATGAGCACTTGGGTTAGAATTCAACACAAAAATTGGGTGCCAGGTTAGGCAGCACCAAACTGTCTGCATATGGAAATAGTCTCCTTCCTATCTGAGATTTGTTTTCTATCTAACAAATATTCATAATTAATCTTTCCTTATTTTTATTAATGGTCCACAATTGGCACCCATCTGAAATTCTGGCAATATCTCTGTCACTTTCAATGATACAGCAGAAGTGAAACATCAACTTAATTAAAATCTGTAGTTAACCTCTCCTCAGTGTTCTCTTTCTCAAGGGTATCCACATGGTGAGAGTGTTACTCCAGGAGGCTGAAGGAAAATATCTGATGATGTAAACTTTAAAATGATTCCTCCTGCTTGCCCCTATTTTCTATTTATTTTCTGTTTGTACATCCTTCCTCATTTGTGTTGGTCATCCTTATTAATTTCAGCTTCTGTCATCCTCTCTCTTACACATAATTTGTAAGCTAACTCCTATTTCCATGTGGAAGGACAAAAAGCACAAATAATCTGAAGGTCATTTGCTTTTAATTTATAAATGCTATGTTTTGTTAAAAGCGAATTTACTACTTAATTTTATTTTGCTTAAGAGTATATAAATATTAGCCTTGCCTGTGAAACATCAGGTGGATAGTGGGACAGGGGAACTAGTGGATTATATATTCTGCTATGAAGCAAGGTGGACTAACCATGGATTAAGAATCTGCTATAGATAAACCGTTATATAGATTAGTAGATATTTAAGGATTGATCATAACAGTACATGCCAGGAAAAAAATTGTAGATATTAATTCATTTGGATGGGTATTTTTTTTCAAGTAAGTATTTCAAGAATCTAACAGACATCCAGCTCTGAACCATCACACGCAGGACAGGGCTGAGATAGGCATGCACTATATTGCATCTTCTTTCCAACTGCCTAAGAAACACTTTCACGTGAACATAATCTTAGTAAATCAAAATCGCCTTGCCCTGAACTGATCAGAGCATTGTCCCCATTAAAGCTACTAGAATCTCAAGTTTCTAGTTATCCAAACATAGATTACTTTGTATTTATTTTCTCCTTTCAGCAATCTGTGCTGAGGAGGACACTTCTTTTCCCAACTAAACTTGAGGTCAGAGTCAGTAGACATCACACTATGAAACATAAATGAGAATTCAGGTTTTCAGTTCCTCATATAAGGAAATTGCCATTCTGTCCTAACAAGTACAAAGCTGAACAGATTGAAAAATCAACAACTCTTCTAGGATCCGTAAGACTGGTGAGAACTCAGGGCAAACAGCCACCTCCCTGTTTGGAGACACTGACAGGTAAATACAGTGACACACAAGCAGAAACCATTGTAGGAACCAGTGGTGGGTAGGAAAATTTGAACTGTAATTGAATTGCTGGAGGGTCAGCATAGACAGCTCTGAGAGTTAAAAACTCTCAGAGCTGTCTATGCAGGAGGTAAGAGGGGCATACTTTTATGTGATTTACCTTAGGAACTTGACCAGGTTCCCACAGTAAATATTAGAGAAAAATCTTCTTGCTTCTGGAAGGAGACGGGAAAGGAAACCATTTTTAAATATGCCAGAGCATTCTGTTCTTAATAAGCCTTGACCCGGGGAGAAACAAGTGAACCAGAGCCGAACTGACCGGGGAAAGGGAAATACTCATCTGAAGCCCATTCCAGTCATTCTCTTCCACACGAGAGAGAGTGAAGAAAAAAAAAAAAACTCATGGAATTCATATTCAGAAGTATAGTCTCACTGAGAGAAGTCTAATTTTAGGACTCAAGAACACTTCCCTCTGCTCTCACACGTACCACCACATTACTATAACAGTCCTTTTTATTCAGTAAATTGTATCCAGTTATCAATTTAAAAAATTACAAAGCAAAAAGGATAATAACAGAGTCTTAAAACCCACAATTTGAAGAGAGATGAAACATCAGAACCAGATATTGCAGGGAAGTTGAGATTATCAAACTGTTAATTTAAAACAATTATGATTAATATGCTAAGGGCTATAATGAATAAGGTAGACAGCATGCAAGAACAGATGAGAAATGTAAGCAGAAAGATGGAAAATTTAACCAAGAAGAAATGCCAGAGATTTAAAAAAAAAAAAGGCTAACAAATGAAGAATGCCTTCAATGGGTTCATTAGTAGCCTATTACTAGTAGACATGGTTGAGGAAATAATATCTAAGCTTAAGGATATCTCAATAGAAATGTCCAAAATTGAAAAGCAAAGAACAAACTGACAAAAAAATAACAGAATATCCAAGAACTGTGGGACAACTTTAAAAAATGTATAATATACACATACAGCATTATTCATACTTGCCAAAACATGAAGCAACCAAGATATCCTTCAGTTGGTAAATGGGTAACCTGTAGTACATTAGACAATGGAATACCATTCAGCACTAAAAAGATAGGAGCTGCATATATCTGTTCATTTTTCCCAGCACCATTTATCTTTATTGTATATTCTTGCCTCCGTGTCATAGATTAATTGACCATATAGGAATGGTTTATTTCTGAGCAATCTATTCTATTCCAATGATCTATGTGTCTGTTTTTTTTTTCTATTTCCGTGCTATTTTGATTACAATAGCTTTGTAGTATAGTTTGTTTTCAGGTAGCATGATACCTCCAACCTTACTCTTCCTCAAAATTAATGTGCCTATTCATGTTTTTTTGAGGTACCATATAAATTTTAGGATTATTTCTTCCAGTTCTATGAGAATGCCATTGGTATTTTGGTAGGGACTGCACTGAATCTATAGATTGCTTTGGATAGCATGAACATTTTAGCAATGTTAATTCTTTATATCCATGAGCATGTTATACCCTTCCATCTATTTGCATCTTCATTTTCTTTCTTTAATGTCTTATAGTTTTCCTAGTACAGGTCTTTTACCTCTTTGGTTAAATTTATTTCTAGATATTTTCTTTTTGATGCAATTAAAAATTAGATTGTTTTCTTAATTTCTCCTGATAGTTGGTTATTGGTGTAAAAAATACAACCAATTTCTAAAAATTAATTTTGTATCCTGCTATTTTACTGAATTCATTTAATAGTTCTAAAGTTTTTGGAGAAAATTTTCAGATTTTCTCTATATAATACCATGTCATCTGCAAATGACAGTTTTACATCTTTCTTTCAATTTGTTGCCTTTTTTCTCTTTTTTTGTCTGATTGCTGTACCAAGGACTTCTAATGCTATATGGAATAAAAGTGGTGAAGGTGGACATACTTATTACAAAATTTAAAAAATAGAATTTCTGCTTTTCATCATTGTGTATGATTTTAGCTATAGGTTTGTCATATATGGCCTTTATTATGTTCAGTTAAATTCCCTCTATCTCTACTTTGCTGAGAGTTTTTTTCATGAGTGGATTTTGGATTTTGTCAAATACTTTATCTGCATCTGTTAATATCATAAGATTTTTATCCATCATTTTGTTTATTTGGTGTAGATATTGAACCATCCTTGCATCACAGGAATAAATCCCACTTGATTGTGGCATATGACTTTTTAAATGTATTGCTGAATTTTGTTTGCTAAAATTTCATGGAGGATTTCTGCATCTACATTCATCAAAGATATTGGCTTATAATTTTATTTTTTATTTTTAATAATATCTTTGGTTTTGGTACCATGGAAATTCTGGCCTAGGAAAATGAGTTTGTAAGCTTTCTGTTCACTTCAGTTTTTTTGGAACAGTTTGGAAAAAAGAGGTGTTAATTCTTTTTTGAATATTTAGTAAAATATACCTGGGAAGCCATCTGGTCCAGAATTTTTGTTTGCTGGGAGTTTTTTGATTACTGATTTGATTTCATTATTAATTATCTGCCTGTTCAGATTTTGTTTCTTCCTGATTCAGACTTCGATTCTATGTTTTAGGAATTTACCCATTTTTCTAGTTGTCTAATTCACTGGCATATATTTTTTCCTAGTAATTTCTTATCTTTTGTATTTCCAAGGTGTTGACTGTAACTTCTTTCATTTCTAATTTTAGTCAGGTCTTTTCTGTTTCTTAATGGGCCTGTCTAAAGGTTTATTGATCTTGTTTATCTTTCTAAAGAACCATCTCTTGTTTTCATTGATCTTTTCTATTGGATTTTTTAAACTATATTATTTATTTCTGCTCTGATATTTATTATTTTCTTCCTTCTACTTATTTTGGGGTTTGTTCTTCATTTTATAGTTCCTTTAGGTATCATTTGTCTCTGGGTATTTTTTGATTTCTTCCGCAATCACATTGTTAATCTATTTGTAGTTTATTTGGCTTCCATGTGTTTGCATGTTTTTCTTTTTTTAGTTCTTATAATTCATTTTTAGTTTCATACCATTGTGATCAGGGTAGATGTTTGATAGAATTCTAATCTTAAATTTGTTGAGACTTGCTTTATGGCCTAACATGTAGTCTATCCTGAAAAATATTTATATGTACTTGAAAAGAAAGTACATATTCTGCTCCTTTGAGATAAAATGTTCTAAAAATATCAATTAAATCTCTCTGTGCTAATGAGTCATATAAGGCCACTGTTTCCTTGTTGCTTTTCTATCTGGATGATCTATCCATTGATGTCAATGGGTGTTACTGTAAATCTCTCTCTTTATGTTCATCAAAATTTGCTTTACATGTTTAGGTGCTCCTATGTTTGGTGGGTAGATGTTTACAAGAGTTATAATCTCTTTTTGTATTGATCCCTTTATTATTATGAAATGTTCCTCTTTGTCTCTTGTTACAGCCCTTACTTTAAAGTCTATTTTGTCTGATATAAGTATTGCTACCCCAGCTCTTTTAGTTTGTTCCCATTTACATGAAACACCCTCTTCTATTTCCTTACTTTCGATCTCTATGTGTCTGAAGTGGGTCTCTTGTAAGCAGCATATGCATGAGTCTTGTTTTTGTTCTTGTTTTTGTTTTTGCCCATTTAGCCACCCTCTGTCTTTTGATTGAAGCATTTACTCCATTTACATGTAAAGTAATTATTGATAGGTATGTAGTTATTACCATTTTAATAATTTTGTAATTGTTTTAGTTGTTCTGTTTCTTATTTTCTTGCTCTCTTCTCTTATAGGTTGATGACTTTCTATAGTGCTGTGTTCAAATTCCTGTCACTTTAATTCTTGTATATCTCTTGTCAATTTTTAGCTTGTGGTGGCCATGTGCTTCATATATACCAAACTATGTTTATAGCAGTCTATTTTTAGTTGATGAATGCTTAAGTTCTAACACATTCTAAAATCATTACATTTTTTACTCACCCCCTCCACATGTATGTTTTTATCAATTTTTACTTTGTGTGTGTGTGTGCATGTGTATGTATTTGTTAATTTATGGTGGTAATTATGTATTATCTTCCTACTTATGTCTTTTAACCTTTGTATTAACTTTATAGCTCCTTTAAGGGTAATTGCTTTCTCTTGCTACTTGTAAGAGTCTCTATTTGTCTTTAAATTTGGCATTTCAATTATGGGTCTTGGTATGGACCTCTTTGGATTCATTTTGTTTGGGACTCTTTGCACTCCCTGGACTTGTATGGCTGTTTCCTTTGCCAAGTTAGGGAATTTTTTAGTCATTATTTTGTCAAATATGTTTTTAATCCCTTACTCTCTCTCCACTCCTTCTGGTACCCCTGTGATGCTAATGTTGGTACACTCGATGTTGTCCCAGAATTCCCTTAAACTATCTTCATTTGGAGGGATATTTTTTTTCATTTGTAGTTCCAATTAGGTGTTTTCTGCTACCTCATCTAGATTGCTGACTTAATCCTCTGCTTTATCTAATTGTTTTTTATTTGTTCTAAAGTATCCTTCATTTTAGTATTTGTATTCTTCATTTCTGACTGTTTTATGTTTTCTCACTGTTGAAGTTCTCAGTGAGTTCATCTGTTCTTCTAACTTCATTGCACATCTCACAACCATTGTTTTGAACTCTGCATCTGGTAGATTACTTGTCTCTATTTTGTTTAGTTTTTTTTGTTTGTTTGTTTCTTTGTCTCATTTTGGCTGACTCCCTGTGTCTGTCTGTATATATTGAGTAGAGCTGCTATGTCTTCCAGTCTTGGCAGGTGGCCTTATATAGTAGGTATCCTGTAGCCTTATGTAGTAGGTGTCCTGTGGGGTCTAGTGACTCAGTCTCTTTGGTCACTTGAGCTGAATGCTCCAGGGGTGTCCCTTGTGTGGGTTCTGTGTGCCCTCCTGCTACAGTTGAGCCTTGATTTCTGTTAACACATCAATGGGTGGAATTGACCCTCAGGTTGACTGTCTATGAAGGCTTGCCATGACTACAGTGGGCGAGCTGCTGAATGAAGGCTGAGCCCATGAATAATGTCATGTTAGCAGGGCCCTAGTACCAGCTGAGACTGCCCTTTGGGTGTGCTGGTTCTAGAGCCTCTTGGGAGGGGCTTTGATTCAGGTCAAGGTAGTTATCACTTGTGGCTATCTGGTAGTAGGTAAAGTGATTTGTAGTTGGTTGCCATTTGTGCTGAGCTTTGAGGCACTTGGGAAAGTCTATTCAGTGAACGAAGGCTGGCTGCCACTAGCATTAGTCTCAGGACCCTTGATGAGCACCTTGATGGGAGCTGAGGCCTTCTGCCATTCATGATGGGTTTGTGTCTGCTTAGTGGAGGCTACGTTCTGAGCTAAGACTGGCTACTGCTTATGTCACATTTGAGGCTTCTTGATGGGAATTACAATGAAAGTTAAGACCTGTTGCCACTTGTGCCAGACTCTGGGTAGCTTAGCAAGAGATACAAGGCATACCAAGGCTAGCCACTGCATGTGGACCTTTGAGAAATTTTAGGAAAGTCTTTTGCATGATCTGAAGGAGACTTAGTGCGGGGCCTGCTGCAAGAGGTTGGATGTAGTCTCAGGGAATCATCAGGATGATGTTAAATGTGTTAATGAGGTTAATGGAGAGCTCAGATTTGGCTCCAGCCTGCTGGCAGGCACCACTGCTCATCAAAGGAGCAGTGGTGCCTGCCAGCACTTCTGTTCCCAGAGAGAGCTGCCCTGAAGCTCATCAGTTTAGTTTCTCCCTGTATGACCTTGGTGCTTTTTGAGCTGCTGTCTCTGTGCTGGAGCCCAGAGCAAGTGAGTTCATGGGTGAGTGAGTCTGTTTGTAGGCCTGTTAATGCCTGCAGTACCTTGGTTTCCAGCATCCCTGTCTCACTTGGACACAATCCCCACTGGATGTCACAGCCAGATGCTATGGGGACTCCTTTTCCCAGCACTGGATTCTTAATCTGGGGAGCCCAGTGTACAGCTGGAACACCCTGTTCCTCAGGGGGTGGAGAGACTTCCACAGCTGAGGTATCCCTCCTGATTCTTAATTGCCACACCATACCAGGTTTGTGTCTGCTTAGTGGAGGCTATGTTCGGAACTAAGACTGGCTGCTGCTTATGTCACATTTGAGGCTTCCTGAAGGGAGTTACAATGCAAGTTAAGACCTGTTGCTACTTATGGCTTCAGATTTTACATTCAATTCTTTATCCATTTTGAGTTAACTTTTGTGCATGGTGTAAGAGAGTGATCCAGTTTTATTCATTTGTATATGCAAGTCCAGTTTTCCCAGTGCTGTTTATTGAAGGGACTGTTCTTTCCATATTGTATATACTTGGCTTCTTTGTTGTAAATTAATTAGTAATATATGCATGGGTTTAATTCTGGGCTTTCTATTCTGTTTTTATGACAATACCATACTATTTTGATTACTATAGCTTTGTAATATAGTTTGAAATCAGGAAGCATGATACTTCTAGCTTTGTTAATTCTCAAAATACCTTTGATTATCCAAGGTCTTTTGTGATTTATACAAAATTTAAGATTGTTTGTTTCATTTTTGTGAAAAATACCATTGATATTTTTATAGAGATTGAATTAAAACTATACATTGTTTCAAATATTATGAACATTTTAACAGTATGAATACTTCTAATTAATGAGCACACAATATCTTTCCATTTGTGTTTTCATCAGTTACTTTCATTGTCTAATAGTTTTCATTATACAGGTCTTTTATACCTTTAGTTAAGTTTATTACTGAGTATTTTATTCTTTTGATGCAATTATAAATGAATGTTTTCTTAATTTCTCTTTTCAATAGTTTGTTATTAGTGTATAGAAACACAACAGGTTTTTGCCTATTGATTCTATATCCTGAAACTTTACCAAATTCATTGATTAGTTCCAACAATTTTTTGGTGGAGTCAAGTTTTCTATATATATGTAATTTGCAAATAGTGAGCATTTTACATTTCCTTTTTCAATATGGATGTTTTGATTTCTGTTTCTTGCCTAATTGCTCTGGCTAGAACTTCCAATACTATATTGAATAGAAGTGACAAGAGTAGCCATTCTAGTTTGTTTCTTGATTTAAATGTGAAGCTTTCACCTTTTCGTCATGTATTGTTAGTTTTTGGTTTGTCATATATAGCCTTTATTATGTTACAATAAGTTCTCTCCCTACTCACTTTATGGAGAGTTTTGATCATAAATGGATGTTGAATTTTGTCCAATGCTTTTTCTGCATCTAATAATTATGATATTTATCCTTTGTGAATGTGGTGCATGACATGCATTGATTGGCAGGTGTGGAACCATCCTTGCATTCCCTGGAATAATGTATTGCTGAATTTGGTTTGCTAACATTTTGTTGAGGATTTTTGCATCTATGTTCATCCAGGATATTGGCCTGTAATTTTTTTTCTTGTGGTGTTCTTGTATGATTTTGGTATCAAGGTGAGTTTTGTCTTTAAAATTACTTTGGAAGTGATCTCTCATTTTATTTTTTGGAAATGTTTGAGAAGGATTGACATTAATTCTCTAAATATCTGTTGGAATTCACCAGTGAAACTGTCTGGTCTTCGTCTTTTCTTTGTTGGATGGTTTTTGATTCAGTCTTCATACTAGTAATTGGTCTGTTCATATTTTTCTATTCATCAGTTTTGGTTCTAGGAATGTTTCCATTTCTTCTAGGTTGTCCAACTTGTTGACATAAGTACTCATAATAGTCTCATGATTGTTTCTATTTCTGTGTTCCCTCTTAATTCATTTCTGATTCTATTTCAGTCTTCTTTCTCTCTGAGTCTAACTAAATTTTGCTAATTTTGTTTGTTTTCAAAAAGCTGGCTCTTAGTTTCATTGATATTTTCTATTGCCATTTTAGTCTTTTTAATTAATTACCTCTCTGGTCTTTGTTATTTCCTTTCTTTAACTAACTTTAGATTTCTTTTGGTTCTCTTTTTCTTTTTCTTTAGGTGTTAAGAAAAATCTAAACTAACCTATGTTTTTTCTTGATGTAGGCATTTATTACTATAAACTTCCTCTTAGAACTGCTTTTTTTTGCATACCATAAGTTTCAGTATGTTGTATTTGCATTTATTTGTTTCAATATATTTTTTAAACTTTTTTTGAGTTCTTTTTTGATCCATCGATTGTTTAGTAGCATGTTGTTTAATTTTCACATATTTCTGAATTTTTTAGTTTTCTCTAATTACTAGTTTTATACCATTGTGGTTGGAAAAAGATGTTTGGTATGATTTAAATTTTAAATTTGTTAAGACTTGTTTTGTGGCCTAATATATGATCTATCTTGGAGAATCTTCATGTGCACCTGAGGATAAAGTATATTCTATTTCTTTCAAATGGAATGTTCTGTATATATCTGTTAAATTTATCTGGACATAAGGTGATGTTTAAGGCCAATATTTCCCTATTGATTTCCTGTTTATATGTGCTATCCATTGATAAAAGTAAAGTATTAAAGTCCCTTATTATTACTCACTATCTATTTCTTCTCTTAGGCCTGTCAATATTTGCTTTATATATTTAAGTTCCCTTATATTGGGTGCATAAATATATACAAATATTATATCCTCTTGTTAGATATACCCCTTTATGATTATGTACTGACTTTGTCTCTTCTTACAGTCTGTTTTAAAAGTCTGTTTTGTCTTATATAAGTATAGCTTCCAGCTTTCTTTTGGTTTTAGTGTGTATGTAATTTTTTTAATAGCTTCACCTTCATTTTGTTTGTGTCCTTATATCTAAAGTGAGTCTCTTTAGGCAGCATGTAGATGGATCTTGATTTTCTTATCTAGTCAGGCACTCTACATCTTTTGATTGGAGAATTTAGTTCATTTATATTTTAAATTATTATTAACATATGTGTACTTAATTGCGTTTTGTTCATTGTTTACTTGCTATTTTATAATTCCTATTTCTTTCTGTTCTCTTCCTTTGTAGTTTAATGGCTTTCTTTAATGATATGCTTAAATTCTTTTTTCATCTTTTATGTATTTATTATAGTCTTTGCTTTGTGGTTACCATAAACCTTAGCTATAACAACTTATAACAGTCTAAGTTGATAACTACTTAGGTTTGAATACATTCTAAAGCTCTATGTTTTTACTCTCCTCTCCCCAAGGTTTTAATGTTCTTGATGTCACATTTTACCTTTTTATCTTGTGTATCCCTTAACTATTGTATAGTTATGTTTTGTTTTGTTTTGTTTTTTTTACTACCTTTGTCTTTTAAACTTCATATTAGCTTTATAAGTAAGGAATCCAACACCTATACTATATATTTACCTTCACCGGCTAGATTTATACTTTTGTATGTATTCTTGTTACTCATTAGTGCCTTTTCACCTTAAAGAATTCCCTTTAACATTTCTTGTAAGTTCAATTTAGTGGTGATAAACTCCTTTAGCTCCTGCTTATTGGGAAAATTCAAATCTCCTTCAATCCTGAATGATAACTTTGATGATTATAGAATTCTTGGTTGGAAGTTTTTTTTTCTTTCAGCATTTTACTATATTTGGACACTTTCTTCTAGCCTACAAAGTTTCTGCTGTAAAATCTGCTGATTGTCTTACAGTAGTAGTTCCCTTTTACATAACAAGTTGTTTTTTCTTGCTTCTTTTAAGATTCTCTCCTTGTCTTTAACTTTTGATTTTGAATTATAGTTGTTCTTGGTGTGGTTCTCTTTGGGTTTTTCTTTTTGGAGACGACTGTGAGATTTCTTCCCTAGGTTGAGAATGTTTTCAGTCATTATTTCTTCATATAAATTTTCTGCCTCTTTCTTCTCTTTCTGGAACCCCTCTAATGTGAATGTTTATCTGCTTGATTTTGTCCCATTAAGTCCTTTAAGCTTTTTTCATTCTTTTTTTTTCCTTTTTGTTGCTCTGAGTCAATCTCTGTCTTGTCCCTGAACTCACTGACCTTTTATGCTTCATGTAGTCTGCTGTTGAACCCCTCTAGTATTTATTTTAGTTCAGTTATTGCATTCTTCATCTCTCAGTTCTTTTTTGTACTTTTTTATACTTTCTATTTCTTTGTTGAACGTCTCACTTTGTCTATCCATTCTCCTGAGTTTGGTGAGCATCTTTATGACTATTAATTTGAACTCTTTTAGGTAAATCACTTATCTCTGTTTCATTAAAAATTTTTCTGAGGTTTTATCTTGTTCTTTTGTTTGGAACGTATTTGTTTCTTTTTTTTCCTTGACTCTCTATTTGTTTTATGTATTAAATAAAAGTTACCTCTCCTAGTCTTGAGGGAGTAGCCTCATGTAGGAAATAAATCTTATTGTTCAACCCTTACCTACTTTTTGGGTGTCTCTTAAACCTTTGTGATTTTCCAGCCAGTATATTTTATTTTTAATGGCTCCTACTATTTGAGGGTGTGGTTTCCTAAAGAGGAGTATCTCAGCAGTTAGAATCAGGTTCATTGGAAGCCAGACCTGTGGGCAGAGGCTTTTAAGGTCTACAAATATATCTAATCCTATGAAATGGCAAGCATAAGCCGCCCTGGCCACCAGAGCCAGGTGATCTAGGTGGCATCTGCAAATATTGGGTTGCCAGAGAAGGGTGTGCAGTCCTTTATAGGAGGTACCAGAAACTTGGAACTAGGCAGGAGAATACAAAGATGCTGCTTTTCAGCCTCTGTCCCCAAAAACTACCCCAACAGGTCCTGGATATGCTTTAAATTAGGTGTCTGCCCCTCAGGTCAATGCTTTAAGATAAACAAATGAGCCTCTTTCACATAAATACTGAGCTCCACTCAATTGGCTGCCTCTGTGCACGTTCTTGGGGCAAGTGAGTTTAAGCCTTTTAAGGACCGTTATTCAGTTTACTCATCTTCTAGGTCTCAGGAATGCAAGTTTCATTTGTTTTAAAAGTGAGGTGTTTGGGGGCTCATCTCTGAGGTACGTGTCATAAAAGCTGGAGTGCATGTTCTGGGATTTTAGTTTTCTCCTGATTGAAGGATGCTGTGCCAATGATATAAATTATTGCATGATTGTTTCACCCCCTCCTACCTGCTTTAATGTGTATTTTTTTCTCATTTGACCAATGTGTCAAAGTCACTCATCTAGTTTACAGTTTTTTTTCCCCCCAGAAGAAAGTGTGTAATATGTAGCTATAGATTTGGTATTGATGGGAAGAGGTAAGTTTAGAATTTTCTTTCATCATTACCTGGAACTAGAACCCTATTAATAATTGTTTTAAATTTACAGAGTATATTAAAAAATGTCTCTTAAACATGTTTTTGCCTGTAATATAGGCGATTAGTAAAATAATTTTTTATATATATAAAATATAGTGATAAACTAAAATAATAGACCTTTAAAGTCATTGTAACCTCACAACTGAACTATGAAGTCTCTAAACACTAGTGTAGTTTCATAGAGATAGGTCCATAGAGATCATTAGTATAATAGGTATACTTATAAATAGTTCTCCATCACTGGCTTTACATTCTTTTTGATATTTTGTCTTTAGTTTTCTATGTCTTTTAAAAGCCCTGATACTCACTATATGATCCTTGTATTGACCCGTTGTGAGTTAACTTCTTGTCCAACTGATTCTCACTCTTCTGTGAGAAACATGAACACATCTGAAAAACTGTCATGTAGTTAGTCTAGAGATTCACACAATGCCTGAATATTCTAGATCCTTTCAATACCATATCTGGATATAAATTAAAGTGATGTAGTTTCTATCAATAGTCATTTGGTTTTTTGGCTTACTCAATATTGTAATCTAAAAGCAGTCTCACAAAAATGATTACATTTTTTACATTGACTAACCTAGAACTTCTCTTTCTTTTGGAATTATAATGAGAGTGACCATATAATTTTTCGTCAAAGCAGAGTACTTTTTAGAGTGGTTGAGGAAACATAATAATTATTTTGAGCCAACAAATATAAATTGGAACTGTCCCATGTAAACATGTGGTCATCTTAATTATAATGGCCAATATAAATATTCTTACAGAAACCCATCTTTGTGATTTATGTTGATTATAATAAAATAGAACCCTGAAGACCAATCATTTTCTAAGCATATCTCTTGGGAATATGTTCTGGGCCCAGGAGACTAAAAAAAGTGGCTGACAACTTCATCATTACATCAATATTTTATAGAGGCAACTTACATATGGGACGCATCATGGGCAGCAACAAGATGACATGGATATCCTCCAAGCCATGTAGAAGCTGCCAAAAGGTTAAATAGGACAGGGCAGTATATATACTGGGGCATGACCCATGCCAGATAAGGGTAAAACACCCTACATGCTTGCCCAGGACAGAACAAGGGCCTGTTCCAGAAACAAGTGTGTCTGGGGCATGGGAGGATTTGGACAATCTGAAGAGATTTATAAGAAGCAATGTCTGTTCTAGTCCAGATCTAGCTGGTATAGCATGAGGAGGTGGCAATGGTCAGGCAGCAGTCACGCCATGGAAGTCTCTCCTCCACAATCTCTGATTTACTTATTTATTTATTTTTGTTACTATGATGATGGTGATTCTATTGGATGTTCTATGATAATATACCAAATTCTACTTATAAGCAAGTAAAATTGTTCAAACTCAAAGAAAATATCTTAAAGCTTATCTAGCATAACATTTTTATTTTTAAGATAAAACTAGGATGTAGAAAAGCCAAATAAATTGCCCAATGCTATGTAATTAATTAATTGCAGAGCCAGAGATATCCCAGGTGTCCTAATTCTTAGTTAACACATCAAATTTTCGAGCACATTACTTTAATTCCTTTGTATCTGCCCCTTTCTTTTTAAAACCATGGAGATCTGTACCCCAAGAGCAAGGGTAAACTAGAGTTATCTGTACTTTACTGAACCTGCATTTTCTTTTAGCTCAGCCCAGTACTTAATTACATCAAAGTGATAAGCCTCTGCTCTCTCTGCCTCGTAGAAGAAAGGATGACCTCTAAAATTAGATAATATTAGCTGAAGTTCCTATGCATATATATATATACATATATATATACATATATATATATGTATATATATATACACATACATACATACATACATACATACATACATACATAACCTACCATTAACTAAAAGATTAGTCATGCCAAAGAGAGCGCAAGACAACCATTACCCCTGTACACACACACAAAAACACAATACAAATATTAGCAAAGACTGAAATAAACTATTAATGATTTGTTAATAAAATTGAGAAAA
Organism: Macroglossus sobrinus; assembly: GCA_004027375.1. NCBI lineage: Eukaryota > Metazoa > Chordata > Mammalia > Chiroptera > Pteropodidae > Macroglossus > Macroglossus sobrinus. Next base: position 610,699 of record PVKZ01000146.1, on the reverse strand, counting down.
AGTTGGATAAAATAGATGGAAAATGAGGATTTTTCATCTGAAAATTAAAACAATGAAATATAATCAAATGGAAATTGTAGAATTGAACTACAACAGAAAGCAAGTACTCAATAGATGGATCTAATAGTAGATTAAACACAGCAGAAGTTGAGGTTAGTGATTTGGTATAAGGATGAATAGAAAATATTTAAAGCACAAAGAGACACAATAATGGAAAAAGAGTATAGGACACATCTAGGACATTGAAAATTACATAATATATAACAAATTAGAGTTCCAATAGACTAAGAAAGAATGGGAACATATACAATATTTGAAGGAAAAGTGACAGATTTTTAAAAGTATGTTAAGGTAATTTTTAAATCACTATTAACATCAGTCTGTATGTATGTGAGAAATAGTAATAGAGCACATAGCAGACAATTAACTCTAACCATCCTGGAATACTAAACAATATTACTTCATAGGCCAAAGCTTCCTTTCTGAAGTCTCTTGTTTCTTCATGTGAGAACTTTTTCATCAGTCTGCCTCTTTCTGAGCAACAAGCTAAAGCACTCTTTCTGAAGACCTTAAAAAAAAAGGCAACAAAAATAACAAAGTAGTCTTTTCACATAAAGAAACATGTTAACTTGTTTTCCAGGGTAGATCCTTTTATATGTCTAGACTCGTTCTCTACCCTTCCCCACTCTGCTCTGTGTTGTAGAGTGTCCACAGATTATAGCAACAGGCTCCTACAATGAAAGTTCTCCACAATATGAGCAGCCCTATTCCTCAACTGACTTCAAACATAACCTGCATTGCACTAGGTCCATGCCTTTACACATTTTATTCTTTGTATAAAATACCCATGCTAGCCATATTCTTCAAGAATTTAGCTCAATTACCACCTTTTTCATAAAGTATTATTGCCTAAATGTAAATTTCCCCTTCTTTGAGAAAACTATGGTGGATCATAAGAACATGGTCTCTGGAATCACACAGAATTTAATCTAAATCTTGGCTCTGCCATTGAAAAACTGTATGACTGTGTTAAGGGCTGTGATGGCCAAAGCACAGGGTACCTAGGAGAAGTACCCATCATATCCTTGTGGGGAGACAAAGGCCAAAGAAGGTTTCCTGAACAAAGAGACATTTAAACTGATGATTATAGATCTAAGGGGCTGTCAAGCAAAGAAGAGAGATGAAGGGGGATATTCCTCTAGTACATGTTTAAGGTGTGATTACTACATAGAAAGCAAATGAACCCAGTGATGTAGTGAGGAATATAGACAGAAATAATTAATTTCTTAGTTATTTCAACTTTTAAAAAGATTTGATGTAATAAAAGAGAAAAGCATATATGTAATATTGTGGGTTACCAGGAGGCATGGGACGAATACCACAAAAGTGACTCAAAGTACTTAAAAAACTCAAAAGTAGGAGGTCTCATTACTGCCTGAGGCAATTAAGGAAAGCATGATAAAAATGTATTTGAGCTGAGTTTTGGAATAAGAACTGGATCTTGTAGTTATTTTAAGAAGATTAATTAGATCCTAGAGAACAAGATAAATAAGGAAGAAAAACACAATTAAGAAGTTAGTGTGATTGTTATTGGTAAGAGATTTTAAAACTGACCCTGTATGAATTCCTATAACTAGAGCTTAGAGTGACTTAAACACAACATAGAAAGTAGGATGTTAGAAACTTCCTCAACAAGCTTTGGGAAAAGACAAGGATTCGTGTGCTGACTTTTTTCTATTCTCCACCCCATTCACAATCCATTCTGTATCCTCTGTCCTACCCAGTGTCCCAGTTGGCCGACCCTACAGACTGCAGCAACTGGCCTCCCTTGCCCTCTGGCTTTTGACTGAGTTCAAGCCGTGGGAGGAGAACATGCTTTGTGTATGTCTTTCCTTCTCCCTCCCTGTTTGGGTACCACACCTCCAGAAATAGTTGTCTCCCTCTGACTCCAATTTTTTCTGAGCCCTAGTAATAGTTTTCCCACTTGCTTCTTCAACCTTAGCAGTGTCAATGGTTTCTTCTGTTACTGGTTTCTGAGTGCCTCACCATTCTATATTTATTCCCTTGACCTGTCAGGGATTCTTTGATAAAAGTCTCTTTGTTTGAACTATCTGGGGAAAATTGCTTTGTATTGAGAATCAGGCTTATATAATGGAGTGATAGAGAAACAAAAAGGCTATAACTCTTTGGTTTATAGAAAAGTATATAATTTATGCTTTCTTATTTTTAAACATAGCAATAATTTTTTGAGGACAAAAACCCTTAGGGGTCATCTTAGCCAACTATTAAGTCTAAGGACTACACCTGAGACTGGAGGAGACATCCTATAAAGAGCAGACACAGCCAAGGGTGTGGAAGGGGCAGGTGGAAAGAGGAAGGAATAGGCATCCAAAGCAAACTTTTCTTACTTCATATTTTATTTCAGTGCCAATTTGGCTCTGAACTTGAGTTTTTGATTTTAAAAGAGTGTGAGGGAGAAAATCTGAAAAATCTGGTCAGAGTGCTGTGCTAGTGACTATGTGATACTCGGGGGAATGCTATGCTAGGTAATGTGCAAAGCTGATGATTCTACTTGATAGAGAAATATACGTTCTCTTACACTTTTTTTTTTTTTGCAATTTATAGAACCCATAGTTTTATGCTGACCAGTAGTCATCATTTAGCAATTAGGCAGAACTCAGTGGTTCCATAAATTTTCCACAGAGACCTATTTTAGCTTTTATATAACCTTGTCATGGCTTTCCTCTCATAGCAGCTTGAGGACCCGCACACAGTTTTTTGTATCTACATTTATCTACATCCTACACTCTGTGGCAACTTCCTGAATTTAGAAACCATTTTAGTAGTTTGGACTATGATTAGCAAAGGCTCAGGGTCCCAGTTCCGGTCGTGCCACTGAGAGAGGTCACTTGAGACCAGAGATCATTTGGAAAGCCTAGAAACGTCTTGTGTAAAAAGTGCAGACCTCCAAGAAATACTTGAATAAGACTAGTCTCTGAAATCTGGTGGGCAGGGGTAAATTCCTGCTCAAGGCCTCTTCAGTACAAACCTAAAGTTCTGAGAGCATCTCATGCTTTCCGAAGCCTCTGGAGCAAGATCTGGACTGAGAATGTACCCTGGGAGCAAAAATTGTCCTTAAATTACTGAATAAAAAACACTCATGTGTCCCCTCTTATCCCTGCTCTGCTTCACACCAGAGAAGAAAAAGCCTTTCTTGCTTCGGACTCTCTAGTGGTTCTACGTGTGTGCATTTCTCTTTTCATGACCAGCATGGATTTGATCAAATCTGAAAACTCTACATAATGTGTGCCAAGCACATTCAAATTCATTTGCATGTAAATCATCACAGATGATGCTTTATAAAGATTTCTAAGATGCCTCTTAATAAGCATTTTCAAGCCTCTTTTATTTTTCTGTAAACAATCTCTTTAATCTCAAACTCGGAAAGGTTTGCATTTGGTTTGAAATGGCAAACCCAGGAATTTTGAGCAGATTCTGACAGGCCCGAGTTCTCCCAGTCCTACTTTTCATCAGTCAGAGATTGACTCAGAATCCCTGGGCCAGACGGATGAAGAGTCCCAGCTGTCAAATCTCGTCTCCCACTGGTACTTTATACTCATTGGCTTTAAAAACAAGAGTGTTTTCATGTTTTAAATACTCATTTACAAACCGTTTCTCATCTCTTGAGTATCTATAATGTTCCCTCTGAGGCCTCCATGCTCCCAGAGGAATTTTCCCTGTTTTAGGAATAAACAGGAAGGAGGAGGGTAGGAAGAACAACCCTCTTCTGATAAGCTGTCCCAGCTGACAAGCCTTTCTCATACCCATCCAGTTAGATCAATGAACATTTCACAGGCTTACCCAGTTATCTTCATGAAAAACAAGACCGTTATGTATCCACACAAAGAGGTATGCAACATTAAAAAAAAATCCCCTAGATTTTAAGTAGGAAAAAAAAATGTGAGTTTCCTACTTTATGCCACCCCATAGAATACCCTTCTGTCATTCAGTCACTCTTTAAACCAGGTATTCATTTTGTTTTCTTATGTTTAAAAAAAAAAATTCACTAACTCTCTCTTAAGCAATTTTCTGATTTGTCCTGTATATTTTTCTGTGTACATAAGATTTTTCATAAACAGAGATCGACAAATGTGCAGTTGACAAATTTGCTTTTTGGTGACATATATATTTTAGCGTTTTGGGGGAATATCTGAATTCAAAGAAACTTGAGTCAGTTTTTAGAGCATCTCTGCTACATTGACCTTTCCCTACATGAACTCTCTTGGGACTTTCTGAGTGTAGTCCACAAATATATATTGTCTGAATGAATATAATTAAAATGTACTATTGTCTGATTATTATATTTTAAATGCTAGCTGAAATATGTTCAGCTTTCTAAACTGGCAAAACACATATAATGATTACATTAGTAAATTATTATAATCATTATTATTATAATGTAACAATACAGTCCACAAAGTTCTTACATATACAGTCCATTTCATATACAACGGTTTTCCATCTTGAGATACAGGTTCAATTTATTTGCAAGCTACATTAGTCACAATGTTAAAAGTATTTGGTCATCTTTTGTTAGCATTTCCATATGTAACTGTGAGATTATTTCCTCCCAAAGCTCTGTTGCCAAAATATAGAATAAAGTCGATTGGGTTCAGTAATTTACTGTACTTTGTGGTACATAATCAAATGTTTCCTCTTTTCTCAGCCCTGTTTCATTGGTTAGAATACAGGTCAAAATGCTGTAATAAAGATACTCAAAATAGAATTGAACAAACAAGTTAGAAGCCTTTTTCCCCTCTCAATTAAGAGTTCAGAGATGACTAGTCCAGAGCTAGAGGCTTCCCTTTCTTTCTCCTCAGGTTATGTAGTATGTAGGCTTCTGGATACACTTTGCCATCCTCAATATGTGGCTTCCATCTCTGAGGCCCAGGCAGCCATTCCAGCTGCTGGCATTTCCCAGCCGAGAGAGGATGATGTATGTAGGATAGGTTTTAAGGACAAAACCTTAAAAGATTACTTCCTGCCACTCCTCACCAGAAGGGAGGCTGGAGAATATAGTATCTAGCTGACTTGCCAAATGCCTGGTTGAGACTCAGGGATGGATTGATGTGGAGGTTCTAGTACTAAAATGAAAAAGGAACAAATTGACAGTGGAAGAAAATCAGCAGTGTCTGTCAAGATTTGGCCAAACTATGTACTACGTATGTCCTTGTCTGAGAGTCAGGATGAGCAGAGAAGGCACCTTGGAAATAAATCAGCCTAAGAGGAAGCCAAAGGCAGAAACAATCTCATAGCATTTCTTACATTGTTAAAACAGTGCTGAGGGTAACATGGAGTTGGCCACTGTCACATCTGTGCTATCTCAGCTCCTATGTACATATATCTGAATCTTCAGGAGAATGGAAGATAACAGTTTTCCATAAGAAACAACATTTTCACTCAAAGTCTGTAAGACCTGATGGCAAAAATTAGCAATGCAGAGTGAGGTGGGTACAACCTTCCAGAGTTTCTGAACAAGGCAGTACTGGGAGGCAGTTCCAATGGTAATGCCTACCTCATTGGTACTAGAGCAGCATAGGTAGCATCAGGACTAGTGTTGGGTTGGAGCCAGCATTAGCAGGCATGGGGACTGGAGGTCCCACCTCAACAGTAGATAACTCAATGGAAGGCACTATTGGCAGTGACAAGTTATTGTAAGCCCAGCCCCAATTCCCAGAACCATTGTGTTGGAAGATGGTTGATTAAAAGGGGTCCTCAGGAAAGAAAGTTGACCATTAGCTTTGAGAATAAATAGTTTTTGGAAAAGTTCATGTTCCCTCACCCTCCCCCGTGAAAACAGTAAAACACATTTCCCTCTTGGTCTCCTTCCCCCAAGAGATGTTGACATTTAGTATTGCTTCAGTTATCTTATACCCAGGTGTTGGTTTTACCAATTCTTTAGTCTACAGTGATTATGTAAAGAAAGGGTGAAGTAGCATTTACTCAAATGATCATTTTCATTATTTATTGAATGATGTATAAAATAATCCAAAAGGCGAATTCTCAAATACATTCATCAGCAATTTTTCTCTAAATTACAAATATAGCATTTAGAATTGTTCCTCTTCTAGGATTATCACAAAAGCCAAACAGGACAAAAGCCACTTTCTCTCTTCATATAAAAGGCCCATCAATTTTTGTCTCTCAAGACATAGTAACCCTATCTTCAAAGTGACAAAAGATACATCTTCATGTAGATGCTTTGAGCTGCATGTAGTACATACTTCCACATAAGAATCAAGTTAAAATTCATTCCATGTGTTCTGAAAGTACAGTATTCTACCAGATGAGAATGGGTGGATGCAGAACGGTTCAGCACATTTGATTTTCCATTGACTTGATGTTTATGTTGGGTGTTCAATTGTTTTAAAGCATGACTAAAGAGTGTAAAAATGCTATAGAAATTCATGGGTCCAGAAGAATTCTCTGCTTGGCTGAATTCCCTTAGCTACATCTATGTGTATTTTCTAGATCCATTATTTTTTTCAAACCTTTTTGAGTGTTTTGGGATTGTACTGATTGAGGAAAGTAGTCATCGTAAATGACAATTTTCTATTTAGAAACCTTTCAGCAAACAAGCTTCTTTCTCTTTTATAGAGGTGCAGGAGTCCTCAACAATTTCAAGAGAAAAAAGTAAAGAAGGGTGATTTTCCATAGCGTCATGAGCTGTCTTAGGGATATATTAGTTGATTTTTTTTTAAATCTCTCTCCCTCAGAGCCAAGGAAGACTTCTAAATCTTCCAGTACGCAGGGTGGGGGGCCAGAGGGAGTAAGTAAGCTTGGCAATGTAGGATAGATTTAGAAGTAACTGGCTTTAGTTATCATTTAATTCCTTGGGGAAAATGCTACAGGAGGCTCAAGTTTTATTGCCATTTTTTATTGTTTTTATTTAGTAGTGGCTTTAGCCTTAAAGAGTTTAGCCTCTTTCACTTGCCATGATCTTGCCCAGCAAGCAATTGAACACTGCTGATCATGTGGTCAGCCTTAGATAAGACAAAATATTAGCTTAGCTTTTCTGTTTCCTCTCCCCTTCACTGCTGCCTAAGACTATGAGGTTCTCACATTATAATTTCAAGATTTCTTCCTTTTTCCCTTTTATGTGCTGGCAAAACCTGCTTTTCACTTGTATTAAAACTGTCAAAACTGCCCAAAGGGAAAAAGTATATGTTTTCCCCTTGGTATTGAAAAGAGTGAAGAAGCATATTTTGGCAGTTTCATTGTAGGTGTGAAATTTTTCACACAGCTCTACTAGGGAGGTACACAAGTCTGGCCCTGTTGGAGCATCTGATATTTCATGGATGGTAATTTCTTTAAGAGGTATGGCCTAAGGCTAAATTAAAAGATGGGGATTTAGACTAGAAATGATAGCATTCCGTTGAAACAATTGTCAATTATGTGAAAGATGCTGTTGCATATTTAGAAAACAAATCGTACCCCTTTAAATTTTCCCCATGGCAAGATTTATTGTAAAATAAAGATTTGGAGTTATACATCAAAAATGTATTTTAGCTTATAGAACTCACACCATGACAATGTAAAATATATTAGACTGTGACGTATTGATTTTACATGAAAGCATATCAGTTAGTGAAATGCAGAAACCAATAAAACATTGTGGCTGGGTAGGAAATCTCTGGACAATTCATTTTTGTATTTAAACAGTATAGCACATATTCTTAGTTTTTTTTAATTTAATTAAATCAATTACATTGATTTCACATCCCATATTAAACAACGGTTGTACATGAGAGTTGACACATTTTGATGTGACTACCAAGCAAGTACAAAAGGCAAGTTAAATTCTCTGGATCTTTTTTCCCAAATATTTAGCTGCCCAAACATGAATATTGATTTTTATTTCACACAATTTATAGACTAATCCATTACTGATTTTACCTTGTAATTTAATAGCAATGGAAATGTATTGAAATTACGTGTTTACTCCCCATCCTGATTTTGTCAGTTTTAGAATATTATTAGGTTAATAATTGAACAGATTCACAAAAAAGAGAGTTGTAATTTTTAAATCAAATAAGTTCATATAGTCAATCCTTTAAACTTAGCCATCAAGGATGTCTCAATATAATTGAGTCTTAGTGAGTTTTGTATACCTACAAATCCATGATGCATACAAGAACTACTTATTTCTATTCCTATTAGAAGATATCTGAGAAATGCTTTTGATTCAGTTTCTTTTCAGTTCTTGCATGTTTGGTGATGTTGAATCTTTTTAGATTTTATGTGTCCATAACTTGTTATTGTAAAATTAGTTTTTAACATATAGAGAATCTTCTCTAATGGAGAAATCCCCCTTAATACATCACTCGGTCTTTGCTTCATTTTTTTTTTCAGAAAAGACAATTATATTTTGTAACCAGTCACATTTTAAAAGTAGATTTTTATGGCAAAATAAAATCTTTTTTTTCCCCCATGATTTCACTTAAATTGATTCTGTCTCCGGAGCCACAGAGAATAAATTCATTCCTTATTATAAATCAGAATTTATAAATGCATGTCATACTTTCCCTTGGCCTTCATTTTTTTAAGTTTAAAGCCCTCAGCTTCTTTAGTCTGTTGGCCTCATGTTTGTAATCTTTTAAAGCCCTCAGCTTCTTTAGTCTGTTGGCCTCATGTTTGTAATCTTTTATCTGGGACATTCATTAACTCTTCCCTTACCATTCCTTATGTTTCCATAAGGAATTTAAAATATTCTGAACAAGAAACAAGATAAAATTATGGCACAGAATTTTGACATTTGCCTAAATCACAGTTTGGGTGTTCAGGACACCAAGTTTCCAGAACATGGTGTTTGTAGATCCTCTCATCATTATGTTCTCAGCATTCATCTCATGCAACCATCAAGCCAACAGCCTAAGACCCAGGCAGGGAATTTCTCAAATGCTCCAAATAGCTGCACATCACTACAGATTATGACTGCTTGGATTTAGGGAACATTTTTTTGGCTGGGGAAACATTCCAATGGGATAGATTAATCTGCGCAAACCACAGAGCTCAGCTGAAACTGCTGTTAGGCATTCTAAATTGCCAGCATCGTCTCCTTTCTGCACAGAAATGCATATTTCTTCCTATAATAAAGATATTTTATAATAGCAATAAGGCAACTCCAGGGTGTGTGGTTATCACGAGATAATCATACCCTAGAGGGATTACAGACACTTGGCTGTGCCTCATAACACCCCATGTGTGTGTTTATCTCATGATAACCACACTCTCTTTTGTGTCTTATTGCCTAATTATCCTCTTCTAATGCAAAATACTAATTTTTTTTGTCTGAAACAATATGTGCAAGGATGCACTGCTAACAGTCACAGGAGGACATTGACAAACAATACTGCTGTTACTCCGTATTTGCTTCTCTTAAGAAAATTGATACACAAGAAGAAACTTCTCAAAGTGATAGGTGAACACTCCAGTCCATTTTTAAATGAGCTGCTTCTTAAAAACTAAATAGAGGACTCTGTTTTACCCATTAATGCTATAAGATGAATTCCCTAGATATTCTTTTATACATAATATTTCTCAATTATAATTGAAATCTAGAGAATGAACAGGAATTTCAAACCTGAAAAAATAGACACTAACTTCATTTACTTCCAAAATGTTACTGGCAAAGGTTGCTTTTGATTTATTGAGTTATCTAATTTAATAAGAATAGCTATATGCTGCTTAGTCACACTTTCACATATATTTCGACTGTTGACCTGTCATGTTGAAAAATATGTTAAATTTTGTACCTTACAATAGTACAATTCATATAAGTCCATCAATATTGAATAATTTTACTAACTTTTATAAAGTGAAATTGTTTTCTGCATAATTATTTCAATTACACATCATAATATATATTGTTATATTACATTATTATATAACAGTTAAAGCTAAGAGTGGGTACATGTACAGATTTCCTCTGAATCTGTTCTTGGAAATGAACACTTTCAAGTTTTATTTTCTAAAGTTTTATTTGTAGATCTCTGAGTATATTTAAGACCCTACAAAGGCCATTAAGAGCTCTTTTGTATTTTTTGACTTAAGTTCAATTATTCTCAGTAAAATCTAGTTTTTCCAGACTTCTTTAAAAAGGTAATGGTATATTCTTGAAAGTTAATTTTATATGCACTTGTGTTTGTATATGTATATACCACCTGTATTTTTCATAAACACTCCGTTAGAACTTCTTTCCCCAGACCGTGACCGTTATTCTCAAGGCCACTCCTTATATTTGCTTAACCTTACAAACTTGATTTCCTTTTCCCGGTTTCTGACTTCATAAATATCACTGGGCCAAATTCGCTTCAGTTCAATAAACCTGTTCTTTCTGAACTGTCTGGTTATGGGCTGTAAGACGAGCTATTGCTCTGTCCCTGGAGTCCTGTTCCAAGGGTACGTTTTTGAACTTTGATTTTAGGGCTGAATTATCCATCTGCATTTACTAACAATGACTGCATTAAATCTCAGTTCATAAATGACAGGTAGATACAACAACAATTTTTAGTGACTTGGGGCAACATTAGATTGTTGTAAGGAATAAAGGGTGGGGGATAAAAAGATACTTCAGAAGTTGCTACTCCATTAAAAGAAAAAACAAGGTATACTTAATTCTTAATTATTCACTGGCAGGCATTTCATGGGCAATACTATTTTATTGTATTTAGACACATGAACATTTTCTTAGAACTGAAAAACACCTTAGAGCTCCTCTATTCTAATCACCTCTTTATATAGTCAAGAAGAATTGGAACTGGAAAGGAAGATCTTTTCAGTTAATACACAGAATTACCTACATCAGAAATGGTGTTAGCCTGATATTAAGTAAACTTAGATAAAGCAGACCTCTTCAGGCTAATGCTAGGTATTATTCTATCCTTTACTAGCATGCAGTGGAGAACCACTCAAGAAAGACTTGAGTAGCCTGAATAGGTGAAAATATTGAACATTTTAAACTTTCGAATACCCTGCATTTTCATTTGACTTTGTGAAGAAATTTCCAAGATGTAGTTGGAGAAGTTTCTTAGGGCTTACTAGATATTAAGTAGCTATTATGAAAGGCCCCTACCACTAGAAAAAAATAGATCCTGGATAAACTCGCACAAATATGCTTTAATGTATTGCTGAAATCACAAAAAAGAAAGGGAAATTATCCTAGAACCAATACACACATACATACATAGAAAGAAACAGTGAGTTGAAAGCAGAATAAGAGTGTTGAGTCATTAGCAAACAGGAAAGTAAAGGCTGCCCTTGAGGTAAATGCTAATATGAGTGCTGGCTGAAGGAAACTGTGCCTTAAGCCCAGATTCCTTGTGGCAATTCAATTTAGTTAAACAACAAAAAGATACATTTAAAAATCTTGCATTAAAAACTAAAATGTATAGTTCAAAGTAACTTATGGTATAAAGAAGAAAAACAAAATTGGATGTAATTAAAATACCAAACAAAAACTTGTAGAATGGAGCAAAAGTGATAATTTAAAGGACATTTGCAGTCCTAAGTAATTGTATTAAGTTGAATTGTTGAAATTAACAACTTAACATGAGAAATAAGGAAAAGAACAATAAACTTAAATATAGTAGATAGACCTAAAACAATATAACAGAAAAAAAATTTTAATTAATAAAAAATGAAAGAGTATCTACGAAGTAGTATTTTTAAGAGAACTCCAAATAAAATTGATTTAAAACAAAAGGAGATGATGTATGAACAATATCGGAAACACAAATATTTGTATACAGGCTAGAATTAAATGCAACTAAGAATTGTGAATCTCTTAATGATAACAAATTTGAAAATTAGAAAAAGATATTTTTAGAGAAATGTAACTTATTATAAATGACTTGAAAGACACTGAAATAAATATTCTCTATTCATTAAAGTATTTGTAAAGCAGGAGCAGATGGTTTTACCAAAAACTCAACCAACATTCAATACACCATTTTAAACTTATTTAAGATTAAATAAGAGGATATATAAATAGGGGGTACTATAAGTCATACTATAAGGAGTCCCCAACCTTTTTAGCACAAGGGACCATTGCTCCTATAAGAACCTAATGCCTGATAATCTGAGGTAGAGCTGAGGTGGTGATGCCAGCACTGGGGAGCCACTGCATATACAGATGAAGCTTTGCCCACTCCCTGTGGCTTACCTCCTTAGCCCAGTTCCTAACAGGTCACAGACTAGCACCAGTCTGCCGCCTGGGGACTGGGGACCCCTGCATAAGACTAGTTTAACTCTAAAACAAAACCAGAAAAGGGATGGTACAAAGTGAGAAAATCAAAGTCCATGTTATTCATGAATTTATATGAAAAAATTCCTCAAAAACAAAAATACAAGAAAAAAAAAGGAATGAATGCCTCTTATAGGAATTCAAGGGTGATTTACTGCTAGTAAATATATAACTATAATTTTACCATATAGGCAGATTAAAAGAGAAAACTAAAATGATTTTCTAAATGGATAAAGAAAAAGCATTTGAAAAAGTTCAATATTATATATTTTATAAAAGAAACAAGCACAATTGTTCAGTAAACTAGGCACACAGCAAGCTTAATGTTGAAACATTAGATCATAACTTTAATATCAGAATGACTGTCCACTAACACCAATTGTTGATAGCATTGTTCTAGAGTTCCTAGCACATGAAATAAATGGAGAAAAATACTATTTAAGGTTTGGAAATAAAACTGTTAAAAACATTTAATAAAATGTTTCTCAACATAGATAACCACAAACAAAAATTTTAGAAGATTAGATAAATTAGAAAAGGGTAATAGGAAGGCTAGATACAAGGTTATTTTACAAAAACCCATTACATTTATATACAACAATAGAAAAATAGAAAAATATTATAATATATAACAAAATATAGCTAAAAATAAATGTGCAAGACTTCTATGAAAAATACAAAGTGAAAGTCAAAGAAAATCTCAATAAACTACAATACCATAATGGAGCAAAAACTCAAATAATTTCAATGCAATTTTGATCAAAACCACAACAGGAATATTTCAAGGAAATCAACAAACTGATTCTGAAATGTATAGGTAAGAAATAAAGCTTAAAAAAATCAAGCTACTCCTGAATACGACTCAAATTTCATTCTAAAGCTGTGGTAATTAGGACAGTATGGGATTAGTGCAAGAATAGACAGATAAATGTAATAGAGAAAAACCATAAACAGATATATAAGTTATGAACTTGCTTATAGCAAGTTGATGTATGTGTTACAGATTATGGGAAAATTAGGAGCTTCTAACTGAATGGTGCTGAGGCAATTGTTAACTCATATAGAATTATCATTGTAGAACCTTATACAATAAAATACAAGAAAAAACTCCAAATAGAACTAAATGTATAAGTCAAAACTTTTAGACTATTAAGTTACTTGAAGAAAAAACAAGAAAGCGGACTACTGGGTACCAAGAAAATAGAGTTGTCTTCTTGCCAGCATATAATTCTCCTATGAAATTTGAGGAAAGGTATTTCTCATGATTTTGTTTCTCTCCCATCTCATCTGTAGGAATGTTCTTGTGGTGAGCTCAGCATCTATCTACACCACCATCTGGGAGAATATATAATGAAGTATTAATATCAGAATATCAAAATAACTACTGTAAATTAGTAAAATAACCTAAAAGAAAAATAACATTCACCCAAATGAGGAAGTACACAGGGGGAGATCTGTTTTAAGGGGAAAATGAAGTTGAGTTTTAAAGTTATGGCAAAAGTTGTGGATCAGTCTGACCAATAGATCACAAACTGGTATGAGAGGAAACATCTGCTTACCCTGATGACCTAGGAGAGAGGTTCAGGGAGCTGAACACATGTTGATCCCATCTTGTTTCAGCCCTATGTAGCATCCTGGCTCAGAGCTTGCTATTACCCCACCCTCCTAATCCCATTCTGCAACATGAATTGACTTACTTCTATTGCCCATGTCTTCCGCATCCCTTGGAGATAATGAGTTTGTTTTTATTTTGCTTTGTTGTAAAATGTAAATCTTTCAACTGCTGTCTATATCATTTTCATTATCTTTGTCCTTGTGAGCTTGCAATTATTTTCCCCTCTGGTGATTTGGTGAGAGATAAATTCATATGCCCAGTAGGCTATGATTTACTTGAAATCTACTTGAAACTTATCTCTAAGTCATCATCATCCCCTATCAGCTGAGGTCAATAGGTTGTTTGGGTCCCAACTGATGAAGTTATAGAAATCCATATTCTTTGGGTGTAAATTTTGGCTCTAGCACTTACTACCTATGTTTGGAAGGATAAGTTAAACTCTTACCTGACATTTTCTTATCTACAAAATGAAGCTTTTATGCACCCAACAAATATATTTTAGGAATAAAATAATCTAGGTAAAATTTCTGGGTTATGTAGTATGTATATGTCATCTTGCCTTTTTCCACCTAGTAGAATAGTAGTAAGACCCACAGTAGATTCTTTACTGTTACCCAGTTGTATGTCCCTTTGGGCTGCTTTCAATGAAAGAAGGGATGTCCTTTCCTAAGGAACGCTGTAGAGGAGATTTCTGTTTTGATCGAAATGTTGAACTGAGTGATTGAGGTATTTTTTTTTCCAAAATTTTCTGTACTTTGAAGGTTTTCATCAGCAGCATTTAGCCTGAGGAAAGCTTAAGTCAAACAAAACTGATCACCGGTCTCTTCTTCCTGGACCTTTCTTGGGAACTACAACAGAATATCCTACCGAATTTTGTATCCTGGCCTGGATAACCAACAGTTTGGTGATCTGATCTCCATCTTGTCATTACTATGCTAAAGGTTATGTTCCTAATCCCCGCTCACTGCTTTAGTTTCTTTTTAAGGAAAAAGGCAGGGAGACATTGGCCAAGAAGGTTTGGTTTAGATGTGAATGAATATGAAATCTTAGGAGGTTGGGCTCATAGTGAGGAAATAATGCTGTCATTAATCCACTTAGAATTGCACAGTACTCCCACCCCACTACCTACAATGTGGATTGGTTTAACAACCTTTGTTGGTGTTATTTGGCTATTCTCTTCAAATGCTAATGACCAGCTAGTTTAACACCCTTTATTGGTGTCCTTTGGACAGTCCCTTCAAATGTGAATGAATAGTGTGCTTTGTTTCCAAAGACCAGAGAGCCAAATAACTTCAGGGCCAAAAGCAAATTATTTCTCTGGTATAGACCAACCCTGAATGATGAATTGGGCTCTATGGTGGCTGTTTCACTGAAGTCTGGGATTTCCCTACCCATCACAAACAAGGCCAAAAAGGAGCTAAACCATTTTCTCCTCATTATCACCTCATTAAGCTCCCAAGCCACTATAGGGCTGGGGTAGAGGCCTGCTACAGGTAGCTTAATGAGTTTCTTATTTATAGGCCCCTATGCTATTAAGCAAAAGCTTGTTATCCTCAGGCCTGGAGTGTGACATTTTATAAAGGGGATTGAGAAATGCCATTGTCAAGCACCTTCGTGTGGGGCTCATGCCACTTCTTAGGCACTTGATTGACAATAAGAATTTATAGTTGTTAGATTTGTAAGAATTTGATGTAGCGCTATGGTGTTTACCCCAATATTCTTGTTTTCTTCTGCTAATAACACAGAACAGATGCTGCCCCAGATGTGGAAGATGCAGATGTTTGCCAGCTTTAGGATAACTTCAAATTCATAAGTATACATGGCATTCTACAGATTCCTCAGTTCGATTACAATTCCCCCACCTCTAAAATGTTAAATATTTTTTCCTGCTTTATATGTGACTTTTTCCATTTTCAGTCTCTAAATAAAAATATTAAAAATTGCTGTAATTCATATGTAAATATACAAGACTATAAACTCCATATTGAGTTTTCAAAAAACACAATAATTTAGTAAAAATTCAAGCACTGAATATTAAGCAGTAAGTGTTTGGCGTAGAGCAAATTACTAACAGACTATAAACACGCAAGTAATTGTCATAGACTTAAATTTATCATCTGAAGAAGTCCTACCCATTATAATTTAGGTGTATATAGAGATAACATGTGTTTATTCAAGTGCATGCATAAGAATATGTACATATGGGCATATATTTCTTCACAAAGACATAGTATATATTGAAGTAGAGAATACTTTTAAAGCAAAATAAAACTTGGCTGGTAGAGAACAGGCCAAATAATGGGCACAATGTCTGTTGTAAAAAACATAAATAGTGACTTATGATATCAGAGCAAAAACCACAAAAAATAGACCTGATTAAAAGAGAGCTAATCTGGCTCTATTCATACTATTGTTAACACTTAGTTAAGCAGATACAAATAGCTCTTGTACTTGAATGCCTGTGTTGGATAATATGGATTATATAGAAATATTATACACCCTGTCCTCATTTTGTTTATAAGGTAGGTACATAAAGCCGTATAATACTGCACAGAAAACTCATTAGAGAAGTTTAAAAGAATTCTCAAAAGTACCAGGAAGAATTCTTTAAATTGAAAGAATGAAAGAATGGATGAGTTAGAATTTGAATTCAGACTTAATATGATGGGCAAATTTCAAAGGAGTGGTTTCTCAATATTTTCATAGAAAACAGTGATATTATTATCAGGAATCTTAAAGACAGACTCATCTTGAAGTTTTATTTTCAGTATAGGTTCCCGGTTTTTATGGCATTTATATATTTGAGGTAACTGGTCAGCAGGCACAGATAATAAAGAAGTGGTTAAATTTTACCGTACTCTCTGCTATGTCTGGTGCATATACAAACACACACACAGAAGAAAGCAAAGGTGTAAGGTAGTGGAATTGCAGGTTACAGCCAGAAAAAGTATATTAATATATTCTGATAAAATTTGAAGTATATGCATAAAAATAGTATAGGATATAGAAAAAGAAAAAGTAAGGACTAAAGAAAAGTTCTTCAGTAACGCTGGATTAGAAATTTCAGGTTTTGCTCTCCGCAATAGGAAACATTTTTTTCCCCCTGCTCCTGTTTTGTTTTTCCAAGCAATAGGATGGAATGTGGTTAATGTAGGAGTGACAAGATGGATGGATTGGTGAAGGAAAAAAATTAGAGGTCTCGAGATCAGTTAAGGGCCTATTCTTTAGTCCAACTTAAAGTGAAAAACTGAATTTGCAGATAAAGAAGGAAGAAAATCAATGATAGTTTAGAATTCTAACTAAATTATTAAAATAGTGTTATAACAACTTCATATACAAGGTTTGTATAATTGAAGGATAAATAAAATTTCAAATATGAATAACTAGGAAAATGGTAATACTATTAACAAAAATGTGAAAATCTATGGAAGCTTTTCCTTTGAATTTGGTAGTGGAAGAGATGATGAAAACCTTATTTTTTACAAAAGAATATATAGCAAGCACTAGCAAATTTGGAACTGAAGTTTGAAAAATAATTGCTACTATAGAAAAATTGAGAATATTGAGATATTGTAGGAAAAAATAGAGACTGGGAAAATCCATTATGTATAGGGTATGTGGGAAAGAAAGAAGTCTGAGGAGAAAATAGAGGAGTTTGGATTATAAGAACAAATGTAGATTGGTTCACTTACATATTAGTTTTGTAAGAGGAATATTCAAGAAGAAATAGATGGTAAATACTGTCAAATTCTCTAGAAAAGTCAGGTACAATAATTGAGAAAAGGTTATTGGATTTGTTAGGCAGATAATAAACATGTGAATATTAATCTATATGAATTTTAAAATATATAAAACATTTCATCCAAAAGCCATAGAATACACATATTCTCAAGTGCACATGAAACATTCTCCAGGAGAGGTTATATGTTAGGTCACAAACGAGTCTTCATAAATTTTAAAAGATTGGAATCATATCTAGCATCTTTTTCTACAACAGTATAAAACTAGAAATCAATTAGAAGAAAAATACACAAATACATGGCGATTAAGCAAAATCCTATTGAAGAATTAAGGGATCAAAGAAGAAATCAGGAAAGAAATCAAAAATACCTTGAGACAAATTAAAAAGGAAAAACAACATACTAAAACTTATGGATTGCAGCAGAAGCAGTTTAAGAGAGCAGTTCATCGCAATAAATGCCTACATCAAAAAGAAGACAAAAATCTCAACTCTAACTTTACACCTCAGGGAACTTGAAATAAAAGACCAAATGAGGCCAAAGTTAGTAAAAGAAAGGAAATAATGATCAGTAGAAATAGTTTCATTGATCTTTTCTATTGTCTTTTTACTCTCCAAGAACTGGTCTTTGAAAAGTTGAAATCCTTTGGCTAAACTCGCCAAGAAAGTGTGAACACTCAAATACATAAAATTAATTGGGAAACATTACAACTGATACCACAGAAATATAAAGGATCATAAGAGACCACTGTGACAATTATATGCCAACAAATTGGACAACTTAAATGAAAAAATTCTAGAAACAATATGCCAAGTCTAAATCATAAAATAAAATTAACAGACCAATTATTAGTAAGGAGATAAATCAGTAATAATAATAATAAAACAACTCAGTAAACAAAAGCCCAGGGCCAGATGGGTTAACTGATGAAGCCCAGCAAACATTTAAAAAATTATTACCAATCCTCTTCAAATCCTTCCAAAAATTAGGAAAGGACACTGCCAAACTCATTTTACAGGGGTGGCATTCCAAAAATTCAGATACCAGAGCAACAAGGAAGCCACAGGAAAAGAAAATTATAGGCCAATATCCCTGTTGAACATAAGAGTTCTCAACAAAATAGCAAACCAAATTCAACAATGTATTAAAAGGATCAAACACCATCAAATGACATGATACCATATATAGAGAACCCTAAGAAATCTACCAAAAAAACAGTCTCTTCAATAAATGGTGCAGAGATAATTGGATAGATACATGCAAAAAATGAAACTAGATAACCACATATAAAAATAAACTCAAAATAAGTTAAAGACATAAATGTAAGAGCTGAAATCATAAAACTCCTAGAAGAAAACATAGCTGGTAAACTCTGACATTGCTCCTAGCAATATTTTTTCTGATATATCTCCTGGGGTAAAGGAAACAAAAGGAAAAAATAGGACTACATCAAACTAAAAAGTTACTAACCAGCGAAAGAAAACAACAAAATGAAAAGACAACCTACTGAACGGAAGCAAATATTCATCACCAATGATTCCAATAAGGGGTTAACATTAGAATATATTTTAAAAAAAAAACACACAACACTAAAAAAAAAATCATTAAAAAATGGGCAGAGAACCTGTATAGACATTTCTCCAAAGAGGACATAAGATTGCCAAAAGACAGGAAAAGATGCTCAACATCACTAATCAGAAATGAAAATTAAAACCATTAATGAGGTATCACCTTACATCTATCAGAATGGCTATCAATAAATCCACCAAAAATGAGTGTTGGTGACTATTTGGAGAAAAGGGAATCCTCATGCACAGTGGTGGAATTGTAAATTAGTGTAGACAGTATGGAAAACAGAATGGGGGTTCCTCAAAAAATTAAAAATAGAACTACCCAATGACCCACCAATTTCACTTCTGGGTATTTATCTGAAGGAATTCAAAATACAAATTTGAAAGAATATATGCACCCCTATGTTCATTGCAGGATTATTTATGCCAAGATATGGAAGCAACCTAAGTGTTCAATAGATGAATAAAAAAGTGATACATATATACAATGGAATATTACTATACCATAAAAAGAATGAAAAGAATGAAATCTTGCCATCTGCAACAACATGGATGAACCTAGAGGGCATTATGCTAAGTGAAACAAGTTAGAGAAAGACAAATATGATTTCACTTGAATATGGAATCTAAAAGAAAAAAAAACTAACTTATAGATACAGAGAACATTTTTTTGGTTGCCAGGTGGGAGAGTGGTTGGGGCTAGGTGAAAAGTGAAGCGATTAGGATGTACAAATTGGCAGTTACAAAATAGACACAGGTATGTAAAGTACAGCATAGGGAATATAGTTAATAATACCGTAATAACTATGAATAGTGACAGGTGGGGACTAGACTTAGCAGGGGAAAGCACCTTGTTGGTTATATAAATGTCTAACTACTATGCTGTATACCTGAAACTAATATTGAATGCCAACTGTAATTGAAAAAAAAATACTCAGAATGTTTGACCTTCTCCCCTTTCTTACATAAGATAGTCAGATGGAAAGACCTGCTCCACGAAGAGAGCCTTAGCCTATTCACTTTGGTATGATAGATAGTAAGGCTACAAGCTGGAGCCTATTAATTAGATCCTCTGCATCCCATTGTTTTTAGGATGCCTAGCAAGAATTCACCAACTACCTATAAATTGTCTCTGTCCTCTGAAATTTTAGACCCTTCCCTCTCTTTCTCCTTTGTCCATAATGACATATGAACATCAACTGTCCAATGTGTTTTGGGTCTCATTTTAAATGACGCTGACTACATTCCTATAATAAACTTTGTACATTTTTCTTCCATTTAAAAAAAATCAAACACCATGATCAAGTGGGATTTAGTCCACAGATGTGAGTATGGTTCAACATCTGAAAATCAATTAGTGTGATATACCACATAACAAAATGAGCAAAGTGGCTAAAAAGAGAGCATTCTCCAATATAATAAAGTCCATATATGACAAAACCATACCTAACATCATCCTCAAAGATGAAAACCTGAGAGTTTTTCTCTAAGATCAGGAATAAGACAAGATGCCCATTCTTGCCACTTTTATACAAAATAATATTGGAAGTGATAGGGCAATAAGGAAAGAAACAAAAGCCATTCAAATTGGAAAAGAACTAAAACTATTTGTAGATTATATGATATTATATATAGAAACTCCTAAAAATGCTACCACAAAATTGTAAGAACTAATCAATGAATTAAGTAATTATAGGATACAGAGTCAATATGCAAAAATCAGTTATATTTCTATACAATACTGAACTAACCAAAAGAGAAATTAAGAAAGCGATCACATTTACAATTGCATCAAAAAGATTAAAATACCTAGAATTAAACTTAACCAAGGAGGTGAAAGACTTGTACACTGAAAATTAGATATTGATGAAAGAAACCAGATGCAAATGGGAAGATATTCTGTGCTTTTGGATTGGAAGAATATTGTTAAAATATCCATTCTACCTGAAGTGATCTGTAGATTCAGTACTATACCTATTAAAATTCCAATGGCATTTTTCACAGAAATAGAACAAACAATTCTAAAATTTATGTAGAACCACAAAAGAACCCAAGTAGCAAAAGCAGTCTTGAGAAACAAAAACAAAGCTGAAGGCATCAGGTTTTAATAACATATTACAAAGCTAAAGTAATCAAGAGTATGGTATTGGCCTAAAAACAGACATGCCTATTAATGGAGCAGAATAGAGATCTCAGAAATAAACTCACACATTTATAATTTATGAAAAAAGAACCAAGAATATGAGCCAATGGGAAAGGACGGTCTCTTCAATAAATGGTTTTGGGAAAACTGGAGAGCCACATGCAAAATTATAAAACTGGATGACTATTTTATACTATACACAAGAAGATAATTTAAAATGGATTGAAGACAATATAAGATCAAAACCACAAAACTACTAAAAAAAAAAATTCAGGCTATAATCTCCTTAACATTGACCTTGGCGGTTATTTTTTTAATTTGACACCAAAAATCAAAAATAAGTGGGGCTACATCAATCTAGAAAGCTTCTCCATAGCAAAGGAAACCATCAACCAAATGTAAAGACAACCTACTGAATTAGAGAAAATATTTTCAAATCATATTTGATAAGGGGTTATTATCCAAATATATAAAGAGATCATGCAACTCAATAGAAAAATTTAACAATCCAATTAAAAATTAGGCAGACCTCTGTAGACATTTTTCCAAAGAAGACATACAAATGGCCAATGGATATATGAAAAGGTGCTCAACATTACTATTGATCAGGGAGATGCAAATCTAAACCACAGTGAAATATCACCTCATACCTGTTAGAAGGCTATTATCAAAAAGACAAATAACAAGTGTTGGTGAGGATGTGGAGAACCTTGAGGTAATTATGCTAAGTGAAATAAGTTAGAGTAGGATAAATACTATATGATCTCACTATTATGTAGAATCTAAAAATTAAAACAGCAACAAAAAATGGACTATAGTTACAGAGAACAGATTGGAAGTTGCCCGAGGGATGGGATTAGGGAATGGGAAAATGGGTGAAGGAGATTAAAAGGTAGAAACTTCTGGTTGTAATGTAAATAAGTCATGAAGATGTATTGTACATCATAATGGCTAGAGTTAATAATAGTGTATTCCATACTTGAAAAAGCAAATCTTAAAAGTTCTCATCACAAGAGAAAAAAATTTTGTAACTATATGCAATGACTGAAGTTAACTAGGGTAGACTTGTGTTGATAATGTCACAATATATACATGCATCAAATATTGTACAACTGAACTTGATATGATATATGGAAATTATACTTCAATTAAAACATGTATAAAATTAAAAAAAATATTTTAACATGTTTTTTAAAAAGTAATTACCAACCCAGAATTCTATAGCCATGAGATTAACCTTTAAAATGGCAAAAAAAAAATTTTTTTTCAGAAAAGAAAAGAATTTCACTAATAGTTTTACATTATAAAATATATAAAAGAATATCTTTCAGGTAGAAGAAAAATTCTCAGATAGTGATATGGAAATTTAGGAAAAAGGAAATAGTCCAGAAAAGTTTAATATCTGAGTAAATACACACACACACACACACACACACACACACACACACACACACACACACAGAATAAAACTATAATGTCTTATAGAAATTAAATCACCTGAAAGATTATAATACAAAACAGTAGTACAAATGGTGAGAAGGGGACAAATGCAGTTTTCTTGATGGAGAGTGATTAAAAGGTGTAATTTATAGCAGACTTTTTTTGGGCAACCATTAAAAAGAAAAATATATAATTAGCAAAGTAAAATGGAAGAAATTATCAAAAAGGCCAACTTATAAAGATGTTAAATAATAAACCTAAAACAGGTAGAATATCCACAGATATTGCAAACCATTTAATGTAGACTAAATGATACTTGAAAGACATTCTGTCAGACTATAAGTTAAAGACAACAACGATATGCTGTTCACAAGAACCAGACCTTAAATATGAGCGTCCAGAAAAGTCAAAAGTAGAAAGATGAGAAAAAATTTATAAATCAAACATTATTTTCCTTGAGAAAGCTAGTAAAACTACACACCATGTCATTGAGTAGAATACTTAAAATCTACAAGATATAATACAAGAAGAATGTTTAATAATGATGGGATGTCCTTGTAAATATAAGAAGATATCACAAGTCTACATTTTACACAATACAGCCTTAAAAAGCAAAAACTGACAGAACTAAAAGGAGAGAGAAAATGACAATCATAGGGAGTTTTAACATGTCTCTTGGTAAATGATAGAACATTAAGGTAGAAAATCAATAATTAAATGATTTGAGACCCAAGATTTAACAAATTTGATCTAATTGATATGTATAGAAGCCTATATCCAACAACTACTAAATACACATTATTTTTAGGTAGACATAGAACATTTATTAAAATTTTGCTTAAACTTAATCATAAAGCAAATCTTGACAAATTTTAAAGTATTTAAATTGTAGTGTATGTTCTCTGAACAGAGTTAATAAACTTGAAATCAATAACAAAATGCACCAAATATTTTGAAATAAAGCAATTTAAAGAGAAATCCAAAAATTGTCTTTTGAAAAGACTTATGGACAGTACCTTGTAGTATTGCAGGTTTGGTTCTAGACTACCTCACTAGTGCAAATATTGCAATAAAGTAAGTCACCTGACATATTTGGTTTCCTAGTGAATATGAAAGCTATGTTTACACTAAATTATAGTTTATTAGTGTGCAATAACATGTCTTAAAAATGTATATACTTTAATTAAAAATATTGTATTGCTAAAAAAATGCTAACCATCATTGAGACTCAGAAAAATGGTGCCAATAGATTTGTTAGGTGCAGGGTTGCCACAACCTTCAATTTGGAAAAACAGATTATCTGCAAAGGGCAATAAAGCAAAGCACAATAAAAGGACATATGCCTATATAAAAGTAATAATCCTCTAGAAATACAAATTTAAACAAAGAAAATGCACAAATAACCTTAATACAAATGAAAAACAGCCATTTCTGTAGATATTACAGATGTTACAAATGAGAGAATGTGATGAACAATTTCACATCAATAAATTTGAAATCTAGATGAAGAGGCAGATATTACAAAGATAATAAGAGGTTAAGGGAACAACATCGATAAATTTGAAAAACTAAATGAATTGGTTAAATCTCTCGAAAAATATATATTACCAAAATGAACACTCAAAGAAATGGGATAACTGCATAATTCCTTATCTTTTAAAGAAAGTATTTAAAATCTTTTCACAAGGAAATCTTCGCAAACTGAGAAATCCTGAGGAACTTTTAAAATCTGATAGAGGTCATTTATAATTTAAAACACACATACCTATAACAAACATTTGGCTTCTATTAAATGCTATAGAAGAGGTTCTAGCTAATGCAATGACAACAAAAAAAATAAAAATTAAAATACTTTGGTCAAGATGGGAAAGGAAGTGAAGACAGATCTCCCCCGATGATGACTACATAAAAACTACAACTCATTTATAGAACAACCATCATTGAGAACTACCTGACGACTAGCTGAACACAAGTACTATAATTAAGGAGATATAGAAGAAACTATAATGAGACTGGAAGAAGCAGCAGAGATGCTGAATGGGCAGGTCCCATATCCATGGTGTGGCAATTAAGAATTATCTCAGCTGTAGAGCTTCCAACTGAGGTGCGAGGAGTCCCAGATTCACATGGGGCTTCCCAGCAGGGGAAGAGTCCTCATAACATCTGGCTGTGAAGACCAGTAGATGTTGCATCTGAGTGAGACAAAAGGCTGCTGCAGTACCAGGTATTCCTCTTAAAGGGCCCACCCTGGTGATTCTCTGAAAAATAATTTAAAAAAATGGAGACAAGCAATGTACCAGATGTAGAGTTCAAAAATATAGTAACAGGATGCTCAGTGAACTTAGAAGAATAGACAAACTCACTGAGAACTCACTTTGACAGCAAGGTAAACATAAAGAACCAGTCAGAAATGAAGAATATAATAACTGAAATGAAGGATACTTTAAAGCAAATCAACAACAATTAGATGAAGCAGAGGATCTACTCAGCAATCTGGAAGAAAATGTAGCAGAAAACACCCAATTGGAACAGCAAAAAGGAAAAAGAAAGAAAATAAGGATACCTTACGGGACCTCTGGGACAACATCAAGCATACCAACATTTGCATCATAAGAGCACTCAAAGAAGAGAGAAAGCAACAGACTGAAAACATTTTATGAAATAATTATGGAAAATTTTTCTAACCTAGCAAAGTAAATAGACATACAAGTCCAGGAAGTGCAGAGAGTCCCAAATAAGATAAAACTAAAGAGGCCCACACCAAGACACATACTTAAAAGGCCAAAGGTTAAAGACAAAGAGATACTTACTTAAAAGCATCAAACAAGAAGCAGTTAGTTACATAAAAGGGAGCTCCCATAACATGGTCAGATATTTTTTCAAAAGAAACTTTACAGGCCAGAAAGGATTGGCATGAAATATTCAAAATGATGAAAAAGATCTACAACCAAGTTTATTCTACCCAACAAGGTTATCAGAATTGAAGAAGAGGTAGTTTCACATACAGGAATAAGCTAAAGGATTTCATTACCACCAAACTAGTATCACAAGAAATGTTAAAGAGACTTCTTTAAGCAGAAGTATCAAAACTATGAATAAGAAAATATTCTCACTGACAATGGCAACACTTAGTAAAAGCAGTTATTCAACCAGCTATATAGTACAAAGTTTAAAATGCAAAAATAGGAAAATCATGTATAATTACAACAATAAATTAGGGATATACACAGACAGACACAAAAGTAAAAAAGAATGACAAAAAAATTAACATGGTGAGAAAGACTAAAAATTGTAGTGATTTTTATAATATGTTTGAACTTAAACAACCATCAACTTAAAATAGACTGCTATAAGCATAGCTGGGTATATAAGAAGCACATAGTAACTGCAAACCAAAAATCTATAAGCTATATACAAGAAATAAAGGAATTCAAACACAACACTATAGAAAGTCATCAACCTAGAAGAGAGCAAGATAATGAGAAAACTATAAAAACAACCATAAAACAGTTAATAAAATGGCAATAACTACATACCTCTCAATAATTAGTTTAAATATAAATGGAATAAATGCTCCAATTGAAAAAACATAGGGTGGCTGAATTAATAAGAAAATAAGACCCGTATATATTCTTCCTGTAAGATACCCACTTCAGATTGAAAAACAGAAAGTAAAAGAATGGAAAAGGATATTTTATATAAATGGAATGAGAAAAAAAGATATAGTAGCAATACTTATATCAGACAAAATGCACTTTAAAACAAGGGCTATAACAAGAGATAAAGGGATCAATTCAACAAGAGAAAATAATTCTTGTAAACATGTATGCACTCAATATAGGAGCTTCTAAATATATAAATCAATATTGATGGACATTAAGAGAGAGATCGACAGTAATATGGTCATTGTAAGGGCCTTTACCACCCCATTTGTGGAGAGCAGATTGTAAGCTGACAAGGTCCTTGCAATCTGGGAGGTAAACCAAGAATGGAGAACTAGGAACTGATCAGGGAACACTGAGGTGTTGCTCTGAGGCAGGGAGTACACTCATAGCTGGGAGCAAATGCAACTGCAAAAGATCATAGCAGGGTGTGGGGTGGATGAAGATAATCTTATCTTTGTCAGCAATTATATGCTCTTGTATACAAGCAGCTTGCAAAAATAAGACTACGCCATTGCTCCACCATCAGTGGACAGTGGACCTCCTGATTCCAGCTTTCTGTCTTATTTCTTTTCTTAATCTCCCACCATTCCCACTCAGGTTCATTCTTCAGAGCCATGCTGGACATGGCAGGATTTACTACTTGCTGGACTTGGTGCCGATTGATATCAATGAATAGAGCATCTAGAAATAAATGAACAAGGAAACAGTGGCTTTAAATGACTCATTAGATCAGATTAACTCAATTGTCTTGGAACATTTCACCCCAAATCAGCAGAATATAATTTTTAACTGTATCTGGAACATTTTTCATGATAGACTATATTAGGCTACAAAATAAGTCTCAATAAACTTAAGAAAATAGAAATTGATTACAAGAAAAATGAAAAATGCACAAACATAGGATGCTAAATAATGTGCTACTAAACAATGAATGGGTTAAAAAGCAAGGAAGAAATCAATAGATGTTGTGAGACAAAAGAAAATGAAAACACAATGACTGAAAATTCACTTCACAACCAAAGCAGTTCTAAGAGTAGAATTTATAGCAATACCAGCCTACCTTGGGAAATAAGAAAAAATGTCAAGTAAACAATCTAACCTTATACCTAAAGGTACTAGAGAAGAAGAAACTAAGCCAAAAAGAGTAGAAGAAAGAAAATAATAAAGATCCAAGTAGAAATAAAATAGAATTTAAAAAAATGGAAAAGAGCTGGTTCTTTGAAAAGATAAAATAAATAAATCTTTTGCCAGACTCATAAAAAGAGAAGTACCAAATAAAACCAGAAATGAAAAAGGAGATGACAACTGATACCCCAGTAATGAAGGAATTTATAATACTATGAACAATTATATGCCTACAAAATAGACAACCTGGAAGAAATGAATAAATTCCTAGAAACATACAATCTTCCCACACTGAATCAGAAAGAAATAGAAAATCTGAACAGACTGATAATTGCTAAAAAAAAAAAAAAACTGAATTAGTAATAAAAAAAAAAACTCACAAACAAAAGTCCTGGCCCATATGGCTTCACAGGTAAATCTTACCAAACTTTCAAAGAATAATTAATAACTATCCTTATGAAACTATTCCAAAAAATGATAAAGGGGGAAGGCTCCTGAACTCTCAAGGTCCATATTATCCTTGATATCAAAATTAGACAGACACTTCAAAAAAGGAAAATTATAGGGCAATAATCCTGATGAACATAGATGCAAAAACTCTCAACAAAATATTAGCAAACAGAATTCAGCATTACATTAAAAATATTATATGCCATTATCAACTAGAATTTATTCTTAGGATGCAAGTTTGGTTCAATATTCACAAATCAATTAACTTGATATACATCATAAACAAAAGAATAAAAATTACATGACCAAATCAATAGATCCAGAAGAAGTATTTGACAAAATTCAACATCCATTTATAATTAAAAAAAAAAAAACTCTAAGCAAAGTTGGGATAGAGGGAACATACCTCAACATAATAAATACCATATATCACAAACCCAGAGCTAACAGAATATTCACCAATAAAAAGCTTAAAACTTCTTTAGGATCAGAAACAAGACAAGGATATTTACTTTTACTACTTTTATTCAACATAGTATTAGAAGTCCTACCCATACCAATTAGGCAAAAAAAAAAAAGAAATTGGAAAAGAAGAAATAAAGCTGTCATTATTTATAGATGACAAACTATGTAGAGAGAATACTAAAGAGTCTTGTAAAAGCTATTAGAATGAATAAATAAATCCGGTAAAGTAGCAAGATACAAATTAATAATCAGAAATCAGTTGCATTTTTATTCATCAATAACCAATATCAGAAAGATTAAATAAGAAAATAAAAATAAAGCTTTATGGTCTACAGCCATGTCACCCTGAACAAGCGTGATCCCATCTGATCTCGGAAGCTAAGCAGGGTTGGGCCTGGTTAGTACTTGAATGGAAGACCACCAAGGAAGACCAAATGCTGTAGGCGTAAAAATAAAAAATAAGGGACTGTAAACTGACAAGGTCCTTGCAATCTTGCAACTAAGGGTTGCCTTGCCTAAAAAATGAGCAGAGGACCTGAATAGACATTTCTCCAAAGAGGACATAAAATTGCCAAGATACTCAACATCACTAATCATCAGAGAAATGCAAATTAAAATCATAATGAGGTATCACCTCACATCTGTCAGAATGGCTATCATCAATAAATCCACCAAAAACAAGTACCGGCGACAATTTAGAGAAAAGGGAATCCTCATGCACTGTTGGTGGAATTGTAAATTAATGCAGCCAGTATAAAAAACAGAATGGGAATTCCTCCAAAAAATTAAAAATAGAACTACCATATGACTCAGCAGTCCCATTACTGAATATTTATCTGAAGGAGTCCAAAACACTAACTCAAAAAGATATATGCACCCTTATGTTCATTGTAATATTATTTATGATAGTCAAGACATGGTAGCAACCTAAGTGTCCATTGATTGAAGAATGGATAAAGAAGTTGTACATATATATGGTGTAATATTATTCAGCCATAAAAAAGAAAATCTTGCCATTTGTGACTTCATGGTTGGACTTAGAAGTCATAGTAAACAAAATAAGTTAGAAAAAGACAAACACCAAATGATTTCACTTATATGTGGAATCTGACAAACAAACATACAAAACAGAAACAAACTCATAGATACAGAGAACAAATTTGATGGTCGCCAGATGGGGAGAGGGAATTTGGAGGAGGGGTAGAAAAAGTAAAGGGATTAAGAAGCCCAGATTACCAGTTATAAAAGCAGTCACAGGATGTAAACTACAGAATAGGGAATATAGTCAATAATATTATAATAACTATATGGTATCAAATGTGTACTAGACTTACAGGGTGATTACTTAATAAATTATATACATGTCTAAGCACTATGTTGTACACCTGAAACTAATATAATATTTTATGTCAACTACAATTGAAAAATAAAAATAATAAATTTAAAAGCAAAATAAAAAGGAATTTAAGGTACATGGGAGTTTATGCAAAATGTGTCACCTAAAGTTCTGAGAGAATGCAAAGGAAACTACAGTGTCTATGAAGCACAATCAGAGCATACCTCTCTAATTAATCACCTTACAGAATGCAAATAATTTGACAGAATCGAAACCTATTCTATCAAAATTATACACAGTCCTTTTATGAGAAGCCAAAATCCTCGAAATAGAATGCTCATACAGAATCTGAACCTCTGCTTATGTTCAGAATTACAAATACTCTAAAATACAACTAGTCTCCATCTAGAAAGTCAGGCTAAGAGGTAATAATGAATCAGATCATCACGAATTGATCAAGAGATAAGTAAGCAATATAACCTCCTATTGGTTCTCATATCCACTACCACTCTCACTGTGTGTGTGTGTGTGTCTATTCAGAATAAAATAGACCTCTACAGAGTATGTCACAAATAAGCTAATGACTTTACAAAATGGTTTGATCATACAAAACTAAACTCTATTCTCATTATAATAAAAGGGAGGAAAATGTCCAGCTTTTTTGCTATAGTAAATGATGTAAGCTAATGTCTAAAACAGAAGTTAGTGCTCAAAAACAAAATGTAATCAAAACTGGAAATAGAAAGCTATAAACCCAAATTTGAGACTGACAATCTTCCTTATACCCACTTACCTCAGAAGGATGAAGAAAAAAGAAATGATGTTTTATCTGCAAACTATTCTGGGGAAAATGGTGTACTGAGAACACAAGAACCCCTGAAAATTCAAGGAAAAACAAAATGGAAACCAAGGAACATAGAAGAAAATTAAGCTCAAGTTTTGAATCCCAAGCTATTAACAAAATCAAGAAGACTCTTAAGTGCACAAAAATGGCAAAAGATTTTCTATTCGCAATAAAGAAAAAAGGTAGATTTTTGAATGAATAAATTTTAGGACAAAAATAGTTTAATTCTGGAAATGGGACCTGATCCTAGCTGCTTCAGGCAAATAGGCCTAATGACTTTTGCAACAACATACCTTTCATCTACCATGAGTATTAGGAGGCTAAAATAGAGCAAAGTCACAAAGGATCACATCTTTCTGTTTTGTACACAGTCTTTAGGGAAAAGAGAGTCCAACTCTCCAATCTGGAGCATCACATTGCTCCCAACAGCTCTTGAAAACCTGGGGTCCACAGCAACAGTATTGTAAGGAGTTTTGAGAACATTAACCCAAGAACATACACAAGCCCCCAAAAAAGGTAAGATTACTTATCAGGCACATAAAAATATATCCTGGACAAGGTTAAGAAATTCATCTAGGTTTGCAAGATGAGTCTGTAGCCAAAGCAAGATTTGAATTCAGGCTTTTCCTTAAGATACTATCAGAGCTTGACTCCCAGTCCTTGGCTCAGCAGTTACTGCATTCAGTGTTTTCCAATGTTCAAGTCAACCAAGATCAGTTCTTAGCTGACTAGAGAAAGGAAAAATTTCCCTCAAGACTCTAGGAAAAGAAGTCAAATTATTAAATGCAGAGAACTCTCATGCTACAACGTCTAAATGCCCCTCCATCTTGCCAATCACATTTCTCAGTCAATCAAAATAATTCTATTTCCCCAACTTTCTAAATAAAAAATACTTAACGGGAGGGGAAGGATACAAAAGCAATAATAGCTGAGTGTTTATTGAACATCTACAATGTACTCAGCACTATTCTAGGAACTGAGGATACTACAGAAGATGAGAACATTCCTGCCCTGCAGAAGCTTATATGATTATTTATGTAATTATAAAAATTGATACTTTCAAGTACTGATAAATGCTAAGAAGAAAATATGGAAAATACTGTTTTGTGGGGGAGATTAAAGAAAGGAAACCAATAGTTTAGAATCACTTTCTATTTTTCTATGGATATGAGCCTGAGGAAATATGGATGACCCAGGAGAAACTTTAAAATATTTTCATACAAATTAATACAATAAATATAATCCAACATTTAAAAATGTCTACATTCACATTTGAACTTCAAAGTGTGAAACTTATTTACCACCAGGGAATGTCTAAGAGGTTGAATCTTCTAAAATATACAGTTTTTTCACAACACCATCTTGAAAACATCTGGACTTTGCAGAAACTACAGGGTAAGAAATAATCCTTCAAGATCTAAAACAACCACATTCCTATCAAGGTAAAATAATTTTCTTAGAAAATATTTGATTTTTCTGTAAATATAACTAAAATATAAATATACGTAACCCTGTTCCTAATGTCTCTATCTGATCTTTGTATATTTTGCGGGGGTGGGTAGGTCAGGCAAACATTTTCTCTGAAGACTCAAAAACTTGCTTTGACCCAGAGACAGAATCGCAGGGAGAATTTGATAGGCTGACAAAAGAGACCACCTTTTGGTAGCATGTAGCTGTAGCTGAAGAGCAATGGAAATTTAGATAGAACAAGATTCTCTTCAGTTGAGATATACAAATAATATCCTTTTATATATTCCTGGTGCCTCACTATAAGACAGAGATAAGTTTGAATGTTTATCAGCCAATAAAACAGTAAGTAAAGCAGAAACAAGGAGGGAAAGCTTGTATGATTTTTAAAAATTATAAAAACACGGAAAATGGATATAATCAGGAGAAATAATATTTTTAAACCAAAGTCTAATATGTAAATCCCACGAGAAATTTTAATTAAGATTTTGTGGGGGCATTTCTCCTGTAAGCAGCTCTTGATTTTGGCCTACATTGAAGTCACGAGCTCACATTATAAGAAAAACGTGTGCTGCATCTCTATGTTTGATATGAGCTTTAGTGTTTTACCACTGCAGCAGGTATTGCCTGCTTGCCAAAGGACCCAGGGCAAAGGACTGATTCAGCAAATTTGTAGATACCAAGGCTAAGGTTTCCCATTCACGTGGAATTAGAACTTGGAAAGAAGTCTACAAAGCAAAAATTTGAAGACAGCTGACCCCAAAACAGATGCAAGGCAGTAGATGTTTCTTCCCTGGGCCTGCTGCCATCTGGACTGCTGACCTACACCATTCCTGCCAACTCAGTGGAATTCAGGGATTCAGGCTGTCATCTCAA
Organism: Macroglossus sobrinus; assembly: GCA_004027375.1. Lineage (NCBI taxonomy): Eukaryota > Metazoa > Chordata > Mammalia > Chiroptera > Pteropodidae > Macroglossus > Macroglossus sobrinus. The sequence goes on along the minus strand of PVKZ01000146.1, from coordinate 577,658 downwards.
TGTGAGTTCTTGCTCTACCACTTATTATGGGATCTTAAGCCACTTTCTAAACCTTGGTTTTCTTAAATCCAAAAGCAGGATAAAACACCTGTCATAATTACCTTGGGGGATTGTTCTGAAATGAAATTCTGAGAATACTCCTTGGACTCTGACTTTTTTTTAAATATGATCTTTATCTTTGTGCACATTTAACAGTATCAGTACTACTAGAGTAGGTCTTGGGGTAGGGAAGAACATGAGTAAGAACACCTAGGTCTAAGTTCTGATTCAATTACCAATACTCTGGGTCAGATGGTATGAAAGGCACTTAGGATACAGAAATGAAAATCACTGAGGCTTTTTCATATTTAAGATAAAAAGTGGGGACCAGATAATACCCACTAATATCCAGAGACACTCCATTTACAAGTGTTATATATACTTTCAGCCTGTTGAGGGCTGAGCCCTGTGGTTTGCATATATCATCAAATAGAGATGATATATGCTCCTTCTAGACAGAAATGTTAAGTTTCAGCATGTAAGTTGCCTTGTTCTTTCACTATTTCCATGCGTCTTACATTGTCAAATGCTGTATTTACTCCTCAAAAATGCACCAGTATGTATGTAGCTTGAGCAAGAAATGCATTTTGTTGTTTTAACATTATTTTTTCTACATAATAACCAAGTTTATCTTTACAGCTAAAACAATGAGTATTTTTTCATAAATCTAAATTTATTTAGTTTAAAGGACTGAACTTTATTCTGAGATTATAGTCATCCTACATTTTGATGCTGTGATAAAATACCTTTTCTTTTATGAAATGGTTAGCACATTGTAAGTAATGAAATTCCAAAATGTTGGAATTACACAAATACAAGAAGTTGCATGAATACAATAAGAATGAATCATATGACTATTGCTTTAGAAGAAAATCATTATCTTGAATAATTGTTAAAGTATACTTTCAAAAAGGTTTGCCAATCAAGCCTTATATTATAGCAGTCAGACATTCTATGTGAGAATACAAACTAACTTTTAGGTTTCACTTTGAGAACCAAATAGTGATGGCTGTGTTCATGACCTTGAAATACTCTATCTCACGGATATAATGTTATATAGATGGAACAAAGATGAGGTGTACTATGTTAAAGCATTTCAAGGCCATATTATAATTTACTTTCTTCAAACATCTGCTCAATTATTTTAAGGGTGTGATAACTGGCTTGTAATTTCTATATAATTAAAAGGCTTCTGATCAAACACTAGACAACATAGAACTCAACACGTTTGAAAAAGATTTTAGACTAGAATATTTCATTTTTAGAAAAATGAGGTAAAATTCTAGAACTGACTTCAAAGACTATTATGAAATGAGCAGTTTCATTTGAAGAGTGGATTGGTTTGGAGGTAAAGAATGGAGAAAGGAATGAGGAAAAGGCTGAAAACTGTCAAACTGGGTACAACTCGGCATTTGCCAGTTCAGAATTATGAAGGCTTCCTGGGAGCCCTGCTGTGCCTTTGCACTGCTAATTCCTCATGTTTTATTTTTCTTTCAGATGCTTTCTCAGTGGATCAAGTAATAAATAAATAAATAAATAACAACAAAATTAAATGGTCTCCAACATACCAAATAGCTGTCTCTGAGATCAGAAAGCATCAGAAAAGACCCTAAAGAATTGTCTAATCTCAGAGGAAGATCTTGTTTAAGTGGAGAAGTGCTCACAGCAGAAACCTTGGAAATTTTAGGGATTGGGATTTTATTGTCAGAACTTTCAATAAAAGTGCAGCCACAGATCCTGGGAGCATTAAATAAAAATTGCCAACAAGCTGTCTTACCTGTGTGCACTCCACTGAAAGGAAGGGCAAACGTGAGCAAGTCGCTCTTGTACATCAGTCAAAACTCTGACAGCTACCCTGCGAGGTTTGACGAGCTGCCATGCCGACTACCTAAGATACTCTTAACTGAACCATAAAAAAACAAATAAATTAGTAATTTTATTTCCCCTGTCAATGTCCTTTATCGTGAACTTCTCAAGCTGTTGGTTAACATAGCCTGGAATGATTTATCAATATAATCTTAGCTTTCTTAGAAAAGACAGATTCATTTTTTCATAAAAAAATTTTTTTTGAATGGATTTAAGAAAATGATACAGATATTGCCAGTTTCTGGACCTCACTTTTTACCCCCTGCTCTGCCTCCTTCCATCAGGAAATCAAACCAATAAGATTAACATAATCTTTCTTGGAATTGACTGTTCTTTTAAAATAGATCCCATGATAGACATGTGTAAAAATCAATAACAGGGTCCTCATTTGTCAAAGCTAATGACTAAACTCATTTTGAAGTTCAATAGTGGTTACTGAAGAGTGGCCACACATTATATATCTAATTCTGTAGGTCTCTCCACTTATTCTACAGAAGAACAGAGAAAAAGGAAGCTTTGTTGCTTGAAATACAGTACAAACACTTGAATCTCTATTTTATTTGTACATATTTATTTTTTCTTCAAAGTATGACTATTTCTTAAGTATTCAAGCTAATGTGTTCAAAGAAATGACATGAAGAATAATTCTTATAACAATTTGCAATACCATCCCCCCTTTTAAATCACTTTGATTATAAGCTTCTTTGATTATATTCTTAACTCGTCAAAGTTGTGGACCATGCCTTACATATTTTTAATGTCTCAAGAGAGACAAACATAGTGATTGGGTCACAGATTAGCACAAAATTGAGATTTGGTTCAATTAAATAGAATTATCCAATATTACGGTTCATGGTATAGCCGTTATCCTAGACCAAGTAGTCATACCCAGTGTACAGTGCAAAAGATGTAGCTTTCCTGCAGACTCTTTTTTAAAAGATGCCCTGAATTACAGGTGCCTTAAGCAGTATTTGCTTCTAAAGTGTTCTTACTACCTCCCACAAAACATTTTCCTGGAACTCCAAGAGTGAGAACTGACAGGTTTTAATATAACGCCTTCCTCCCTTTTAAATATCTTCTGATTATGGGTGTCTGCTAGCAACAACGCATCGTAAAACCCAGAATAGAGATGTGGATGAAATACATGCATGATATAGTGCCCCTAACTAATTAAGATTAGATTTTTAAATTATTATTAATAAAAGCAATATCCTATCTGCACAATGTTTTATGCTTTGCATAGCTTCTTCACATACTCTATTTTATTTTCAACCCTAATCAGAAAACAATATTTTTTTTTTATTTCCCTAGAAATTGCAAATTGTTGTTTACTGGTCTATATTCTTCATTTCATCAGCAAGTTGTCTTTTTCTGGGCTCCAGGTTGTATATTTTATTGCATGGCCATTGGACACGGCCATCTCATGGAATCAATAGGTCAGGTACAATTTGAAACTCCCTAGGTAATGGATTTTAAAAACTGCTTCAGGGTGGGGGAGAGAGACAGGAGGAAAAGGAATCCACAGAAACAATAACTGAAGTGGAGTGATACATTCGTGACGGGAGCTGGAGAACTCCTGTTCTTTATAATAGCTTCTCAGGGGAGAAGCCGCCCTTTTCCAGAGAAGCTGCCCTGGGAATAGCAGAGCCACTGCCATCCCATTCTTTTGATGAACAGAAACCTTATCAGTGCAATTCCCCTTGAGAGCTGAAGGGAGAAAGAAGGTGTTTAAAGACTTTTGAAAATTCAGGTTATGACGGGAGTAAAGCCTAGCATTTGAGCTTGTTCATTTGGAATATCTCTTGTGAAGAGGGCGGAGGGTATTCTGCCAAATTTAGGACCTTCTCAGAGCTCACAGAGACTGACAGCTGATCTAAGCTTGGTGCATGAGTTTATTTTTGCCAGGGGAGAGAGGGAGCAATGAAGTGAAAAGGATGCCGAATGAATTAAATACAAAGTAGTATAAAAACAAAAATGCTTGCCTCCAACATAAATATCACAATGTGATCATATTCAATTGCAGCTGTGCAATGATAATGTCAAAGCATCAGTCATTAAGTAATAAGTAGCATAAATCATTTTGACTTAAGAACAGGATGCAGACACCTTGCAGTTTTTAATTATTTTTAGAAGTGCAAAGTATTGCATCACTTTATCTCATCATTACAACACTATGAGGTTGGAAAAATTGAGGAAACTTATACTGTCACATTATGGCTTTATGATACACATTAGGAAAAAAAAAAAGCACCCCCTTCTATTTATAGAATGCTCAAAGCCTGAATTATCTGGTGGAACAGGAGGAAAGATCTAAAGCTATTCCACAATCAACAATAGTCCATTTATGTGGTACCCCCCCAAAAATCTAGGTTTATAATGAAAAACTGTCATGTTATTAATACCTCTTATTTATTTTATGTGTAGTTTAAAAAATATTCCCCTCAGTGGTTTTATACAACCACAATTTGTTTCTTGCTCACAGTCTATGTTCTCTGTGGGGTGGTGAGGTCTCTGCCTCTTGTAGTCACACAGAGGCCCAAGTAGATTAGAGCTCCATTATAACACTTACCTCCATGACCACTGAGTCAGGGAGAAGAGAGAAAGTGACTTATGTGCTGGCTATTAATGTTTCCGCCTGAAAGTGACCACAGATAAGGGGCAGTTGAAAAAGAAAATTGGGAGAGGGAGACAACCATAGCTAAGATGGAATTTCGATATGAGATATGTGCTGTGGTAGGCATATTTCACAACTCCTGTGCTGCTTAGAAAACCTTAGGTAATGCCTCTTTTTCATTAAGCTTTGTGTGGAGGTGGAGTCTTTGGAAGGAACGCTAGTGGGAATTGACTTTTATGTTTGGGTAGACATTTTTAGTTACATGCCAAACAGCATTGGTCTATTGTTCTCCTTTCTTAATACTCAGATTTCATTCAGGTGTCCATCCTTCAAGCACAATTCTTGTGCTTGAGAAAAATGACTCCCAGTACATTCTGTTATCCTGTCCATAGCCATAGCTTTGGTGCTGGGCATGTGACCTTTGCGGATGTAATCAGGATGAAGTTTAAAAATTTTGCTAGGATTTTGGGAGGAAAACTCGCTCACATAAATGTGAATGAAGAAAATGCAGCTTTTGTTGAGTCCTATGACCACGAAGGAGCCAGGCTTAGATGAAGCTGACCATGTGAACATAGAGCACAGAGATAACGATGTTGGGACATTAAGTTAGCTGAGCTTCACTCTTTAACCAATCAGGTAAGACACTAAAGCCCCTTTAATGTTTAAGACCCTTATGGTTTGAGATGGGATTTTTATTTCTAAACACAGTACAAGGTTGTAGGAGGCAGAATCCCTGAGATAATAAATTTTAGAAATTAACAGATATCCTTGGCTATGGAATTTTCTGGAGTCTGGGCCAATTACACCCTAAAATCCAAAGGGCAAGAAGGCCCCAGCTGACATTCCTTTCTTTTCTACAGTGTTTTTTGTAACTAACATGTAGTGGACAATAAAGAACTAAAAGTACTTTGACCTATCTCTGTGATACCTGGGGAGATGTGCCCTTTGATCCTATATAGCAGTAGGGACCTTTTAAATGGACAAAACTAGAATGTGCCATAGCAACAGGATTTATTTTGTTTTCCTCCCCAACTGCCTGACTAAATAAATCTCCTTTTCCTATTTACTGGAGAAACCTATGCACATGTCTATGACAACACTTAACATACTGTCATATGCTTACTTGCTTGTCACCCAACCAGACTGGGAATCTTTCAGGCCAAAGATAGTGCTATTACCCTATATATTTAGTGTATCTCATAGCCCCAGGATAGTAATGGGACACCCAGTAAATCTGCTTTATAAAATAAGCCTACATGCTTATACTTTTCCTTCAAAACCATAACCTTTCTGACAAAAAAAAGTAGCCTCTTAAAAGAGAAAGAATACAAAAACATATGATTGGTATAACCAGTATATTTCTACTTTATTTAATAACTAGAAAAGCTGGATAAAATTATATATATAATTCATATATGCACACACACATCCATTTGTATTCAGAGAGATTCTGGGGAGTTTATAACTTGAGGTACCAAAATCTTGAATAGAAGGAGAGTTCACTGAGGCGATCCCAACTATCTCCCTCCTCTTTTTTTCCTTGGGACATATTCCAGTTCTTTAGTACAGGGTAGAGACTAAGGAGTCAACAAAGAGAAGTCTGAGCAAACTTCTAGTGACCTCATGAGACTATGTAGACACAAAATGAGCGTTAAGCCTTCTAAGATAACCAGGATCTGAGAAACCAAGATCGTGAACAAGAGAGAGATGTAGAGAAGTGAGCCTGACACACTCTACATTAGTTACCTTTTAGAATAATTTGCTGATTCTTAAGTTGCATGGTACAAAACGCAAATGAAAAATTTGACAAAACTTTTGGTAATTCCTAGTGCTCTGAAGACAAAAATGTGAGTTCAGAACCTGGAAAAATAAGAAAGGCTCTGGTAAACACTCTTAAGTTCTCATTTGGTGACTCTAGGGGCCTTTACCCTTAGAGTTGAGATAAAATAGAGGTAGGATTGATAATATGAGCTCTGATACTCAATCTGATATCATGTATAGTGTGTCCTTATTGGATTTAGAAATACCTCCACTCTAGTAGCATAGAAAAAAGATGAATCCTCTGTAGTAAGAGAGAACATCTATTGTCCATAATTTCTAACATACAAAATCTGTCATTCAACCAAGAGTCCCTAACATACCAGGAAAGAGGATTCAAAAGAAAAATAAACAATGAAAACAGATCTACAGCGGAATAAAACACTAATTTAACATAAATGTGATTATGTTAAAAAATGAGTAAAATGAGAAATTTCATTAGATTCACATAATCAACAAAAAGGATTCAGTGAAAATTCTGAAACTGAAAAACACTAGTACTGAAACTAAAAACTTAACATGTGGGTTTAATGTCAGATTGGACAAAGAAAAAGAGACAAATATAAACTATTCAAACAAACATGGAGGGTAAAAAAGAGGAAAGGCACAGAAAATAGTAAATGTATAAAACATTTTTCTTAAAAATGTTCTAAGTTATAAGTAATTATAGTCCCAGAATGGTAGGAGACAGAATGGACAAGAGCGATTTTTAAAGAGAATAGTCAAGAATTTTTCAAACTAACAAAAGGAATTAAACCAAAGATTTTTGAAGTTCCATAAGCCTGATAAGGATAAAATATATTTTAAAAACCACACTTATCTATATCATAGTAGAAGTGGTTAGAATCAAAGACAAAGACTTAAAAGCAATTAGAGGAAAAAAAAATGCATATTGCCTTCAAAGGATCCGCATTAAGACTCACAGCTGGTTTCTCAACAGAAATGATAGGATCCAGAATACAATATAGAGTGCTATCTGCAAAGTATAGGGGGAATAAAAACTTCAGATTTAAGATTTATGTCTGAAGACAATAACCTTCAACACAAAGGCAAAAAATATTTTTAGGCAAACATATACAGAGAGACTTAGTCTCCAATATATCCACAGTGAAGTAAATATTAATGAAATTTCTTTAGAAAGAAGGAAAACAGTCTTAGATTAAAACTCTAAAATGAAAAAAGGGGATAAAAAAACAACAGAAATAACAAAATGTGGTATATAAAACAATGATAGTAATGTTTTGTGAGATTTAAGATAATATTCAGAATTAAAGTATATGACACAAAAGGGATGAGAGGTGTATTCTAAGGCTTTAGCACTCCCTTAAAAGTATATTAAAATAACGAATTTATAAATTCAATGAGACAAAGAGAAAACTAAAATGAGATGATATAGATAAAAGATCAGTAACTGCATTAAATGTAGCTGGACAATAATTGCTAAAGTAGATTTTTTAAAAAACTAAAAATATATGGTAGATACATCTTAAATGCAAAGATGAAAGTAAAAAGTTGAAAACAGGAATACCATGAAAACACTAATCAAAGGAAATCTGGTGAAGAAGAAGTAAATCTTAGGCAAGATTTACCACTAAAGTTACAAAGGAATCATTCATAATGATTAAAAAGTTTAATCTATAACAAAAAGACAATAATTCTAAAATTTTAAGCACCTAATAACATAGCTTCAAAATATATAAGGCAAGGAATAAAAGGAGAAATAGAAAAGTTTGCAACCACATTAGAAGATTACCAGTAACTGATACATGCAGTAACAAGCAAAGAATCTATAAGAATATAGAAAATAGAATAACAGCAGAAATAATATTGACCTTACTGACATACATAGGACATATTCATAAATATTGGTTGAATAAACATTCAAGTATGCATGGACATTTTACCAAAATTGACCATATGCCAGGCCATAAAACAAGACTTCAAATATTTTAAAGAGTTGAAATTATAGAAAACATTCTCTGACCATACAACAACATACAGGGTTACTTCTAAGGGAACTTGATTGGAATCTACTCAGATTGAAATCTGCTTGATTGGAATCTACACAGCAGTGGCTGAAACTAAAAGTGGGTAAAGTAGAAAGGATATGCCTAGTAGTCTGGTCCTAATTTGTGTGCTAGTAATTTTAGATGTCAAGATGAATATTCAGATTTTTAGATTGTCAGTTAAGAAAATGGTTAGAAGAGCTGGACTAACCTCAAGGTGAACATCTCTCTCTCTCTCTCTCTCTCTCTCTCTCTCTCTCTCTCTCTCTCTCTCTCACACACACACACACACACACACACACACACACACACACACACAAACACAAACACACCTCTGCTGTTGAAATGGTGAGACAGCAGGCAGAGTTTAGAATGGTCATGAAATCACATGTATTCCATCACTCAACTAAGCTATGCTGGATATAATCAAACTGGTGCCAGTTTGCCTATTTTTAAAATTATTAAATTAGGTTTGCCCTTTCTTCCCTGTAGGGTTGGGAGAATTTTTTGAAAGATAGGGAAAGAAGTCTAACTATTATTAATTTGGAATAGACTGTGTGAGTCTTCATTTCAGTTACATCTAATCAAATAACTCAGGGTTAATTTATGGAGATCTGATCCTTCCCACAGAGCCCATTTAACACTGTTCCCCAAATACTAGCTCTGAAATAAATAATTAGGACAATATATGAAAAAGCTGCAATAAAGCAATGTTTGACTTGATGTAAAACAGAGAAAAGGTGGAGAGAAATATTTTGCAGGGAGAGGGGGAATCAGGGAAACTTTCATTTCAACTGAGTTTTAAAAAATCATTAGGACTTTGACCAATGAATCTGGGCATGTAAAGGGAAAGAGGTTGTCCACAAACAAAAGAGAAGTTTGGATGTACATAAAACATCCAAAGAGTGATTGGTGGGTTGTCCACTGTGAGTACAACAGAGAGTGAATGAGAAAAATATGAAGGAAGATGTTGAGTGTAAGTGTGGAAAACTTTACATAACTTTTTTTATATGTTTGCATGTTACTTTGTAAGCAGAGGGAGTTAACAGAGGCTGTTAAGTGGGAAAGAATTATGACTGAATCAAAGTTTTCCAACTACAATTGTGATCACAGTGAGGAGAATAGAATGAAGAAAAAAATGAAATTATGATTTATGACCACATTTCAGAAAAGTGATATTTAAATCTGAACAGTGACAGTAGAAATGAGTAGAATAGGGGTTATTTGGGATCAAAGGCATTGTGAAGGTAAAATCAAATAACTTAGTAACAAAATATGAGGTACAAATAAAAAGATTCAAGAAGTAATGCTGCTGTTTCTACCATGGCCTGCTGGATAGATGGGGATAATGTTAGCTCACATAGAGAATTCAAGAGAAGAGTGAAGGTAAAAAGGAATATCATTAAAGCGTCTTATCTCATAAAAGCTACCTGGTTACACTGATATTTATTTTAGAGAATGAAATGGACTCTTCAAGGAAATTTTTCTCCCAAGCTTACGTAGCATCACTGTAATGGCTTTAATATTACATGAGGTTTATATTGGGATATACATAAAGTTTTCAAAAGGTCGAGAAATGACACTAGGATCTGAATGATAGAATAAAAAAGTCATTAGATTTCAAATCAGAAGTCATGATAGACTTAATTAGTCACCTAGTTGACCTTGGACAAATTGATCGCTATAGTTTTTCATTTCATAACTTGTGAAATGGGACTTGTAATGCTTCCTTTTCCTCTCAGTGTGTGTGAAGATCAAGTGACATGCATTTTTAGGCATAGTGAAAACTACAAAGTGCAGCATAAATGATTTGGACAGTGTTTTAATGTGTTGTTTGTTGGTTTGATAATTTAAATAAAAAGTTGATTGAAAATAATTTCTCAAAATGTTTTCAGAGAACAAGATATAAATTCTCTGGAATATTGAATAGTCACAGTGGGTTGGAGGCATCTCTCTTTCTCTTCCACTTTTTCCAATTCTTAAGTACAGCACATCTTCCTCTTCCTCAAATATTATATCTATGAGACTATGAACATAACATTACAAATGGTATACATTATAAAAACAAATGCTGAAATATTTGTCTGGGGCAAAATAAAAGAAACTGAAAAATTGTAGACGTCAAGCATTTTTACTTAATGCAAGATATTCCCATCATTTCTTTTCCTTTTAATAAAGTTCACACTTAGTTGCTCTCTTGAAAACCAATTTTTCCTAAAGCTTCTCTCTTCATCTTTAATATGACTCTTCTCTGAAGCTCTCATTTTTACCCAGGCAGTATTATTACATTTCTTACAAAATCGAGCATTAGAGATTAATTACATGTGAAGTACATCTCATGGCTCTGGGGTTTCTCTGGGTAGTAGTGAAGGCTACCCACTGGTATCATAAAAGCTGTGTAAATTTAATTAAAATGTAGCTATTTCATTGGTTCTACTATGCAAGTAGGGTCTCTGGTCTTCTGTAAAAAAGAATGATCTTGTATGAAAACTCACAATGTTAAAGTAAAAGGGACAGAATACTCTGTGGTGAGTGATAGGCTGCCAGGGCAGCCAGGCACAGGATGGAGATGGCTAACAAACAGTGGGAAAAGGTCCCTTATGTAATAGCCACTCCTTCCAACCTCACCAAGCCCCTTTCCAACTGCTTCAAGTCAGAGAAAGTTCTGAGTGTACTTTTTAGCCCTCTTTTGGCTGTTTATTCAGAAAGCCCCAGGGGGTTGTAAGCAGAAACTAGTCTACACTATGATGATTCATTGGTATATCATTCTCCCAAAGTGCTAAATGAACCTTTCCACCCTACAGCTCCCTGGCATTTCCCCAATATTGAATAAACTTGAATAGCTAAAAGGGTCAAGTTCAACATCGAGTCTGATCAGGAGACCCATCCACAGCTTATAAGCCTTGTTGTATACATCTGCAAGAAATGGGTCAGACCTTAGATTTTGTGAAGAGAAAACTTCCTCTGAAAGTTATAGCAAATTTGGTCGTCCTCTTTTTATTTTGTCTACAAGTCATAAATTGTCATACTGTGATGAGAAATTGGAAAGCAGACATTCTATATAATTACTTCTATAAAAGTAGCACAGGACTTATGCTAAACCCTTTGAAGGAAATGTGAAATAACAATAATAGTAATGGGTAGCATTTATTTCATGATACTGTGTGCCAATATACATGTTATTTCTAACCCTCACATCAGTCCTGAAAAGAATATACCATCATACTGTAGTACAAAGTGAATGATTTGAAGAGAGACAAAAATGGTTTGAACCTTGGATCAGCTACTTCTTGGCTCTCTGAATCTGTTTCTTTATCCACAAACTAATATTTTTCTGGCAAGTTCTAAGTGATAATTAAATGAGTGGGAAAAAAAATCTCCCCAACACAGATTCTGGCACATAATGGGAGTTCCACAATGTTACTTCCCATATAAGTCTCCAGTAAGACTATGTGGGATTCAATATTATTTTTTGAAATAATTCTCTAAGGATAGGAATTTTGTGATTCTCCTACTGACTATAGCTCCTACAAGTGTTTAATTTTATAATAGAGTTTTTTTCCTATCCAATGTAAAAAAAAAAAGTGCTTAATGTGAAAGAAATAGTTGTTCTATGCTAGGTGAGTCAGTGTTTAGCTTATTTGGCACATATAGAAAGTTATGGGCTTACTGTGCATTACAACATCTGTTTACTTTAGTTACCTTGGTGTGTGTGAGTAAAAATAGGGAGCAGGGGGAGGAAATGAATTTTAACATTTAAAACAAAGACTGAAGATTCAGGGTCAAGATGGTGATGCAGGAAGACCCTGAATTCACCTTCTCCCATGGACACAATGACTCTACAGCCACATATGAAATAATTTCCTCTGGAAAAAGAAAAACCTAAAAAACTAGCAGAGTGACTCCTACACATCAGACAAATGAGAAGAAATCCACACTGAAGTAGGTTGGAGAGGCTGAGATATAATCTCACTGTAAACCTTATCTTTGGAGTGAACTCAGAACCCCCAAAGCTTCTACCTGAGGAGCGAAGAGTTTGAACCTCACGTCAGGAACCCTAACATGTATCTGAGAGACAAGCCTCCAAAATATCTAGCTTTGAAAGCCAACAAGGCTCAAGCCCATGAGACCCACAGCCTACAGCAAACTGAAAAACCATTCTTAAAGGGCCTGCACTCAGACTTTCCTACTCTGGGGCCTAACACAGAGACGGCCATTGGAAAAGTGCCCAGAGTTTGTGAAAGAGGCTTATTTGCTTATTTTAAAACATTGGCCTGAGAAGCAGGCATCTACTTTAACATATATCTTGGAGCATGCTGAGGTATTCTGTAGGATGTAAACTAGTAGGCACCATCTTTGTGCTCTCCCGCTGAGCTGTGCTCCAGCTCATTGATATCTTACACAATGGAGCTTGTACCCTCCTCTGTCACTGTGATTTTTATCGCTGCTGCCTACAGGATGACCCTTAATCACCTGGTTTTGGTGGCCAGGAGGTCTTGTGAATCCGAATTCCATGGGACAATCAGAGAGACAGTTCTAGGCTGGCTACCACCCCCCAGCACACTGCACAGACAGCAGACTGAAACACACTTCAGTCTTTCTGTGAAACAGGCTTATCTGTTTGTCTGGGAGCTACAGGCTGAGGAGCAGGCTTTTGGTTTGGTCACATTTAGAGGTCTACAGAGGTGCACTCAGGAGATGGAGGTGTGTGACACCATTGTTGCACTCTCCCTCTGCTTCTCTCCAGCTCATAGCTACATCAAAGAAAAGAGCTCATGAACTCCTCAGGCACCACTATGTCTGTGTTGCCATCAAAGGACTCCTCTAGATCACCTGGCTCTGCTTATCAACATGGCTTATGTTCGTGATTCTCATAGGTCTTTGTTAATGGAGAACAGGTTCTTAACCAGCTACAACTCCCAGGGCACAGCAAGAAGCAACAGACCCAGGACCCCAGTCTTTCTGTGAAAGAGGCCTACCAGCTTACACTCATAGCTGTGGTTCGAGAGGCAGGCTTCTGCTTAAAGTCACATCCAAAGGCCCACTGTAACCCTCTTCAGAGAGGGCAGAGGGTGGGCCCTATCTTGGCACTATCCCTCAGCTGTCCTCCAGAGAGCCAGTATCTCTAGGAGGGGAGATTTTACATGTGTCTGATGCCCTGGATTTTGTAGCTGGTGCCTAGGTTTTGTGGCAGAGCGGAGGAGATGCTCCTTGATCACCTGGCTCTGGCGGCCAGTATGACTTGTGTTACTGAGTCCCAGGGGACTCTACCTAACCAAAAGATAGTTCTTGACAGGCTTCACCCCCAGGGCATTGCAAAGACAGAATGAAATACATCTCAGTCATTCTGTGAAAGAGGGCGTATGCTTGTCCTGGATCTTAGGTCGAAGGGGCACGTTCTGCTTCAGCACACACCTAGGAACCTACTTAGGTATACTCCAGGGACAGACCCAGTGGATGCCATCTCTGCACTCTCCCTCAGCCTCACTTCAGCTCACTAGTATCTCCTAGGAAGATATTTAAACAGTCATCTGGGACCCTTATTTTTGCAACTGTCACATAGAAGACACTTCAAGATTGCCGGCTCTGGTGGCCAGTCCCACAGCACTGTATATATTTACATAATTTAAAAGCTGCTGCCTGAGATATGACTTCCAATCAGCCTGAATCTAGGTGCAGATTCAGATCCTTCCCTTTGGGACACTGACAGCTCTTGCCACAGCCTCGACTACTAGGGGCCGTTAAAAATAAAATAGGCTACTTGGACTACTTTGCAAAATTGTACAACAACATTTGAACAACCTAGAAAAAAAATAAATTTCTAAAAACATACAATCTACTGAGACTGAGTCATTAAGAAATAGAAAATCTGAACAGACTGATTACTAGTGAGGAGATCGAATCAGAAACCTCGTAACAAACAAAAGTCCAGAATCAAACAGATTCACAAGTGAATTCCACCAAATATTTAAAAAAATTAATACCAATTTCTCAAACTCTTCCAAAAAATAGAACAAACTCATTTTACAAGGCCAATATTACCCTGATACCAAACTCATTTTACGAGTCCAGAATTGCCCTGATACCAAAACCAGACAAGGATACCACAAGAAATTTACAGGTCAATATCCCTGATGAACAGATGCAAAAATCCTCAAAGTATTAGCAAACTGAATTCAAGAATACATTAAAAGAATCATACATCATGAACCAGTAGGACTTGTGAAATACCACATTAACAAAACAAAGGATAAAAATTACACGATTATCTTAATAGATACTGAAAAAACCTTTGACAAAATTCAGCATTTGTTTGTTATAAAAACTCTCAACAAAGTGAGTATAAGGGAATGCTCCTCAACATAATAAAGGCATCTATGACAAGCCTACAGCTAATATCTCAAAGATGAAAAACTTAAAGCTTTTTTTCTTGGATCAGGAACAAGACAAAAATACTTATTTCTGCTACTTTGATTCAGCATAGTATTGGATATCCTAGCCAGAGAAAATTGGGTAAGAAAAAGATATAACAGGCATCCAAATTGGAAAGGAGGAAGTAACACTGTCATTATTTACAGATAACATGATACTATAGAGAATCCTAAAGATTTCATGAAAAAAAAACTATTAGAATAATGAATTTTGTAAAGCATCAGGATACAAAACTAATATTCAGAAATTGTTTAAATTTGTACACCAAAACCAACTATTGGGAAGAGAAATTAAGAAAACAATCCCATTTACTATTGCATCAGAAATAAATAAATAAATAAATAGATAGCTAAATAAATAAATAAATAAATAAATAAATAAATAAACAAACAAATAAATAAAACACCTAGGAATAAATTGAACCAAGGGCATAAAAGACTTGTACTCTGAAAATTATAAGATATTGAAGGAAGAAACTGAGAAAGATACAAATTAATGGAAACATTCACTATGCTCATTGTTAGGAGGTATTAAATTCATTAAAATGTCCATATTACCAAAAGCAATCTACAGATTCAATGCAATCCCTATCGAGATACCAATGGCATTTTTCACAAAACCAAAATAATTCTAAAATTTATTAAAAGACCCTGAGTAGCCAAAGCAATCTTGAGAAAGAAAACAAAGTTGTAGTTATCACTCTTCCTAATACCAAACTATACTACAAGGCTATAGCAATCAAAACAGCATGGCGCTAGCATATAAAAAAAAGAAACATAGGTCAACAGAACAGAATGGTGAGCCCAGAAATAAACCCTTACTAATATGGTTAACTAATCTATGACAAAAGAAGCAAGAGTACACAATGGGGAAAGACAGTCTCTTCAATAAACAGCACAGACTTAACTGGACAGATGTATGCAAAAAAATAAAACTAGATTACTTTCTTACACTATATATAACAATAAACTCAAAATGGATTAAAGACTTAAATGTAAAACTGGAAATCTCAAAACTCCTAGAAGAAAACATAGCCAGTAAATTCTTTGACATCATTCTTTGTAATGTTTTTTTGGATATGTGTTCTGGGCAAGGGAAACAAAAGAAAAAATGAACAAATGGGACTACATTGAACTAAAAAGTTATTAAACAGCAAAGGAAACCATCAGCAAAAATGAAAAGACAATCTCTGGATAGGAGAAAATATTCACCAATGATACATCTAAAGGGGTTAATATCCAAAATATGTAAAGAACTGATACAACTTAACACCAAAAAAAAAAAAATCCCAATTCCATTAAAAAATGAGCAGAGGAGTGAATAGACATTTCTCTAAAGAGGAAATACAGGTGGCTAACATAGGGAAAGATGCTCAACGTTACTAAACATCAGGTAAAATGCAAATTAAAACCACAAGGAGATATCACCTCATATCTATCAGAATGGTTATTATCAATAAATCAACAAACAACTATTAGTGAGGATGTAGAGAAAAGGGAATCCTTGTGCGCTGTTGGTAGGATTGTAATTTGGTCTAACCACTATGGAAAACAGTATGGAGGTTCCTAGAAAAAAATAAAAATAAAACTGCTATGTAACCCAGCAATCCAACTTGTGGGTACTTATTCAAAAAAAAATCTGAAACACTAATTTGAAAAGATATATGCACCTCTATGTTCAATGCAGTATTACTTACCATAGCCAAGATATGGAAGCAACCTAAGTGTTCATCAATCAATAAATAAAGAATTGGTACATATGTACAATGGAATATTACTCAGCCACAAAAAAAATGAAATCACATGATTTCACTTATATGTGAAATCTAAAAAATAAGATAAACAAAAGAGAAATAAAATCATGGATAACCAATTGATAGTTGCTAGATGGGAAGAGGGTTCAGAGGCCAAGTAAAAAAGCTGAAAGGAATAATTAAAAGTATGCTCAGTCCAAAAGGAGAGAAAAAAGAAAAATACAACAGTGGATCAAATAGAAAGCACAAAATAAAAAAACATTTATCATAAAATACATGATACGTTTACATTTAAAATATTTTAAAACAAATATTTTAAAACAGAACTAAAAAATAAAAATCTACATGGTGTTTATAAAGGTAAATCTATAACATAAGAATTCAAAATGCCTGAATATGAAAGTGTTGAAGAATACACATAATGACACAAAGAAACCTTTTTCTAGCTATTCTATTAGACTGAATAGCCTTTAAGGCAAAACCAATATAAAATGGTAAAAGTTAATTTTAGCAAAAATATACATTTCCAAACTTTATGAATTGGATAACAAAAAGAAAAATATATAGCGCAAAAATTTACAGAACTATAGACAGAACCTGATAAATCCACCATCATAGTGGAATATTATAACACACATTTCTCAATAATTGATGGGTAAAGTAGAGCTAAAAACTCAGATATAAATTTGAACAAAACAAACTAACTTGATTTAATACACATATAGAGAATTTTGTACTACACCAGTAGCAAATAAATAATCTTTCCAGGCACATATAAAGCATTTATGAAAACTGATCACAAACACAGCCATAAATAAAACCTTAACAAATTTGTCTGACCAAAATTCAAGGAACTTATAATAAGAAAATGATATTAATAAAACTAAACTCAACAATACCCACACTATACATTTGATAATTAAGAAGCATATTTCTAAATAAGTCATGAGTTTTAAACTAAACATCAAAATATTATATATCATAATTAATGAAATACAGCTAAAGTAGTACTTCTCCATAAAAGAAAAGAAGAAAGATTTAATGAGCTAAAATATAAATTAAAAAGTTAGGAAAAGAACCATGGTGTGTGTGTTGGGGTGGGGGTAGGGGAGAATGTATTCAAAGAAGGAACAATACAGAGCAATAAAAACATAGGAACTTCTACTACTGGCAACAATATGGATGACTCTCATAATACTGATCAAAGGAAATCAGGCGTGAAGTGTTATATACTGTACGATTCTATTCCACGGCATTCAAGAGCAAGCAAAACTAATCAGAAGTGTTAAAAATGGTGATAGAAATATTCTCTGAGGATATTAATGGGGAAGGGACACAAGGGAACTGAATGCTCTGGAACGTCCCATATCTTGACATAGATAATGGTTGCACAAAATATTCATCTGTAAAAATTTATTTAGCTGTGTATTTAAGATTTGTGCACTTTAAAGAATATATGTTATACCTCAAAAGAAAGGCTTAACAATACAAAGTAATTTAAAAGAAAATATGTGATAGAGCAAAGCCAAAATTTGTTTTTCAAGCATCCATGTGGATTCAGCAAGAAAAATGAGAAGGAAAAATAAACAATTTTAAGGAAAACAAAAGAGAAGGACACAATCTAGATGATGTAGGGATTTAAGAGATAAGTTAATATTAAGAATAATATTGTAGCAGTACACTTGAGAACACAGATAAAATTTCTAGAAAAAAATAATTTATCAGAACTGTCTGAAGAAATAGAAAATCCGAACATTGTATAATTAGAGTTCTACCTAAAGCTCATTTTGGAAAAATGCTAAATTCCCAAATATTAAGATAAACATTCAACCAAAAGCAAGTTCGAAGCCAAATAAAATCATCACAGAATAGATTTCTTATATACAGTATAAAGTCTAAAATTTATTTGAAATATTTGCTTGTAATAGCAGTTATGTTTTTAAAATTTTTAGAAAATTATGAAAGTTTAAAGTTATGTTGCAAGAATGGAAATATTTTTCCAGTGTCAGCTGCTATATTTCTCCTGTAGCCAAGTTACTATATAGTTCTAATGCCAAATATGCATTTATTTTTTTATCAACTGGCATGTTTAGGGTCACAAACTTCTTTATGGTTGGCTGAAAAAAAAAACAGAAAAAACTTTTCATAAAAGATTTTCTAGTAGTAAATTTGTATTTGGAATTCAAAATGGGGTAAGTCTAAAAAAAGTCCCAGTATTTTTAGCTACTACAATTGTTTATGAATTCATAGCTGTTGTTTTTACAGGCATTTTTTTATATCTTTAGCTTTCATAAACTAAAATCTCTAAGAATCATCATAAATTATTGTCAAAGCCATTTTTTTTCAAGTTTGATTAGCAAAAAATATCTTCAGGAAACTACTTACTTTATATTCTTTATACATATATTTATGTGCATGTAAGATTATTTAAGACTTAAATTTTACATAATGTTTGAGTTTTCTTCTTTATGAAATCTTTAGCTGGTAACATTGATATTCTATTTATAATCTGTTTCTTCAAGTTAGAAATTATAGCAAAATAACTAAATTTCCAAATTTAGAATTATAACATAATTTAACATCTACTACTTTCCCTTATAATAATACTTAAGATTTTCAAGGTATAAGCTTGACCAAAAATGAGAAAAGATTCATCTTAAATTATTAATCTAGTAGCTAATGCCTTTTCTTTTAATATAGTAATGCCAATGTATTAGTTTTAAACTACTTAAAAATTTACATTGTTAGTAAATATTAAAATAATTTTTATACTCATCCATTTTTGTAGCATTTAATCTTACAATAGTAAGTATATATTTTTATCTCAACTGACAAAACGTCTTTACTTTTTCACAAGCTAACAGGGAAATTTTCCTTTTGTCTTTGAATTTTCTTCTAAATCATCTCTAGAATACTCATCTACATAAAGATTTGGAATCTAATAGTAAATCTGATCATCTGGCTTGTTTATAATGAGATAGTGTTACATTGATTAGATGTGGTGGAAATCAAATATGACAACACAATTATTGATTATGCACAAATTCTGGTTTGCAGAAATCTCATCAAAGTAGTATGCAGCTATTCAGGCTTCTAAAGGTTGAGGAAGAAGCTGAAGCTAACTAATGGTTTTAACCAAATATTATGACTGAAGTAAAATTTAACATATATCTAAATGATCATTAAAAATAATGGTCAATAAACTTACAACAAAGAAAACATCAGGCCCAGATGTTTTGTTTTATTTTTGGGGAGAAGTTTATCTAATAATAAAGTAACAAATAATTTTAAATGTACACAATTACACAATATAGAAAAAAATGTTTTCCATATATTTTATGAAACTAGGATAAACTTGATACATAGCTTAAATAAAATAGTAACTGAAGGGATAATTACAGGTTAAAATCACTTGTGACATTAGATGTAAAAACTACTAAACAAATATTAACACATCAAATTCCACTATATAGAAATACATCATGACAGAGTTGGATAGATCAAAGATTATGTGGTTAATAAGAAAATCAATAAACATAAATCACTAATAAAGCATTAAAGCAGAATAAAAAAGATCATTTCAAACGATTTAGTAAAAGACTGTGATAAAATATAACATGATTTTTAAAACTTAGCAAATTATTGTTTTAATGTTAAAGAATTCTATTTAATATTTGAAACAAATAAGGGTGCTAGGTATTCCCACCACTATTCAATATTATACTGCAGTTCTTGGACAATAAAAAAATAAAGATAAAAGCATTAGGAAAGGTGAAAAATATTATGTACAAATAATTCAATTGTCAACATAGAAATCTCAAAGGAATCAACATGATTAATTAAAATTAAAAATTCTATATAGCAAATTTCTTGGATACCAAATCAATTTTATTTCCGTTCACAAATTACAAAGAATTAAAAACACAATTCACAAAATAGCAACTATTTATAGAGAATAAAGTCATGAAGTACCTAAAAATAAATATGACAAAGCATGTGCGAGACCTTTATGAAGAAAAATATAAACTTTATTGAAAAAAAGATCTAAAAGCAGAGAGATATCCTATTCTGATATTACAACACTTAATATTGGAAAGATGTCAATTCTTCCTAAGATGATCTATGGAGTCAATTTAATTCCAATAAAAAACACCAACAAAGAAAGAAAGAGACAGAGAGACACACAAAGTGTGTGTGTGTGTGTGTGTGTGTGTGTGTGTGTGTGTGTGTGTATGTGTATGTGAGAGAGAGAGAGAGAGAGAGAGAGAGAGAGAGAGAGAGAGAGAGAGAGAACAGAAGGAAAGGGAAGGAAGGAGATTGAGGCTTGGAAATATTTGAAAACTGATCTAAAGTTTATAAGGAACAGTCAAGGGACAAAAATAGAACATTGTTTCTGAAGATGACTTAATAGGGGAATTTGTCTTAGTAGGTATCCAAACTTAGAATAAGTTTGTACTGTACTGTTTCAGACAATGTGGTACTTTGGTAAGGATATACCAATTAAACAGAATAGAAAATCTGGGAATGAAATAGAGATGTACGAATTTGATTTATGACAGAGTTAGTATTATAAATAAGTAGAGGATATATGAATTATTCAATAAATGGCAATGGGACAATAGGTTATGCATATGGAAAAAAAATAAAATTTGATCCCTTTATCATCCCACAACTAAAAATCAACTCCAGTGAATTAAAGTTTAAATTCTGAAGGCAAAACTATAAAAATATTAGGAGACAAGTAAAGAATACTTTTCTGTCTTTGGGACAGGGAAAGTTTTCTTAAGCAAAATACAAGTGCTCAATGAAAAGGAAAGTTGTTATTTTTAACAATATGAAAAATTCTGGTTTATCAAATTATGCTGATAAAAAATAAATAGACTTGGAGAAAATATTTGTAGGATGATATCAAATTATTCAAATCTACATTTAAAGAACTCTAATGAATAATTAAGGGAAAGACAATCCAATGAAAAGTGGGCAAAAGGCTTGGACAGACACTTCCCTAAACACGAAAGGCAAAAAGTCAAAATGCTTATAAAAAAGATGAACAGATTGATAAGTAGCCAGAAAAATGTTGATTCTGGTGTAATTAAAGAGTAATTTTTATATATCTGCTGGTAGCACTATAAATAGATACAACCATTTATAAAAGCAATTTGACTTATTTATTGGAATTGAAAATGACTCTTATTTGACTCAGAAATTCCATTTCTAGGTATACATAATAGAGAAACTTTTGTATATGACCATTATCAGGATACATGTGTAAGAAGCATTCATAGCAGCCCTGTTTGTAATAGGAAAAATAATCAGCCAATGGCCCAAATATTGTGTTATATTTACACAAAGTATTATTTACAATAGCTAAATATGGGAACAAAGTGTCCATTGATAGAAAATTAAATAACAATGTGGTAAAAATATGCAATGGAATATTAGTCAGCCATAAAAAACAATGAAATCTTGCCATTTGAGACAACATGGATGGACCTAAAGGGTATTATGCTAACTGAAATAAGTCAGATAGAGAAAGATAAATAGCATATTATCTCATTTACATGTGGAATTGAAAAACAAAATAAACTAATGAACAAAATAAACACAAATTCATAGATATATAGAAAAAACATTTATATCACAGGTAAAGCATTGACATCCTCAATAGTTAAGAAAATACTAAAAATAAAGGTGGGGGGAAAAGACCAAAAGAATTAATAGACAAATTAGCCAAGAATACAAATGGACAGTTTTAAAAAAGATGTTAAAATAGTCCTTAAGTATATAGAAAAATATTCAACCATCCTCACAAAAGAAAGTAAATTAAAATCACAGAGAATCAGATTAGCAAATCTTAACAACACTTATATTGAAAATGCTGTGGAGAAACAGGAGCTCATAATTTCCTAGTGGGAATATCAATTCCCCTCACGAAGGAGAATTTAGCAATATCTTCCAAAACTGTTTATCTTTAACCCAGCAGTGGCATATCTGCAAATTTAGCCTAAAGATATATCTTTACATATATGTAAATTCACATACACAAAGCTATTGATTGAGCATTATTTGTCATTTGAAAGCATTACAGACAATGTGAATGCCTATACATAGAACAATGATTGAATAAATACTACTGTATAGTCCTTTAATGTAGTACTAGACAGCTGTGCAAAAGAATGAGGATTATCTAAATTATAACTGCCCCCCAACCACCACAAGAAAAACCAGAACAAAAAAAGGAATGTTAAGCGAAAAGGTTAAAATAAATATGCCTGTATCTGCTCATGTTTGTAAAAAACAGGGGTATATTAAAAATTAATATTAGACTATCTATATGAAATGGGTGAGAACAGGTAGTGCTGGCATGAAAGGAATGGAGAGGAGATGGACATTTCTCTGAGTATACTTATTTTGCATAGTTTAGATTTTTGCAACCATGTTAAAAAACATAATAAAAAATATAATAGAAAAGGATGGGGGAAAAACTCCCCAAATGAAATATAAACAGAACTAAATAAACCAAACTCAATCTCAGTAACAACCACAATGAAGGGGAGGGGAGTGGCATAAGTATTTTGCAACAGTATTTGGATTATATACCCTCAAGCTAAAGACAAAAAGAATTGTAAACAAATGTTGAACTCTAATTGTAATTTTTTTCCCCTGCAGAGGTATGAGTAAGCAATTTTAAAATCACTTTCTGCGTACCTAGGATTTAATAAAATAAGTAGATATATTGTGAACAATGTGAGACAAATTGCTCATTGTCCTAAAGGAAATTGCAAATATGAGAATGGGAGAGGCTCGAATGAACCCTTTGGGATTGGATTACAGTTATCCAAGTAAACTCATGATTATGTGTATATTTATAACACATACATGCATAAATACACACATAATGCATATATATGAAATATCTGTGTGTATATACACTGGATTATATACATGAATATGTGCATAGATATCCACTTATATACATCTGTATTTCTCTATCATTCTATGTAGGTATGTTTTTGCACATGTATGTGTATATATTTCCTAGCGCTTTTCACTGAGCAACCTAGCAATAATTGGTAGCAATGAGTATGCAGTGTGCTCAGATCATTGTTTCTTAGTATTATTCTCCATGACAGGAAAGAGGTTCTCCTTGGGAAAATGGCTGATACCATTGTTGAAAATGTACAAAATGGCTTAAAAAGTCCTATTATGTCAGAGAATAAGAAGAACTCAAAAATGATAGGTACATATCAAAAAATTATAGATATGATAGAATTAAATACATTAAGTCTTCACAATTTTTAAAATCACTTAAGTATAAAAATTTCAGATTTTGAAGTATAAATCCAGAATTTTTCCACTGTTAACTCCTTCTACTTCGTACCAATAAAGCCTTGCCATGGATTTGAGTTTGACAGAAGTCAGAGCTGAACTGATATGATTAGCCTGGTGCAAATGGTTTCATTATCAAACAAACAAACAACAGAATTACAATTTTAGCATTGAGAGCTGGAGATGATCTAGGAAATTATCCTTAATTGTAATATGAAATCGCTGGTACCTGAGAATCACCTGGAAAGTCGGTTGGTTGCATGTTCGCTTTTAATAACAGATATTCACCGTCCCAATTCCCAACTGTCTCCACTAATTGCAATGAAGCTCATTGTCCACCCCCACCACTACCATCTTATAGAAAATGAGATTTAAAGTTGCTGTGTTTGTCTAACTTCACATCTCTAGTTCATGTCAGAGCCATAATTACCAGGAAATATTTATAAAAACAGAAAAAAATCGCCTCCTCACTTGGAGCCATTACCACTTAGTCACCACTTCTACCAGCACTGCCTTTTCTGTTTTGTGACTTATGCCTTAATAGAGGAAGTCGCTAAGAGTGAAGAATGAGATAGAGCTAATAAAGGAATTTGAATATGAATGTGTTTTGGACACACAAATATATCTTACACATAAACTTGTAACAAGTGAAATCATGAATTTTCAAATCAGGAAACCCTTGAGTCAAAAGCCACTCTCCCATTTATAGTTGTGTGACCATGAGGGAGTTACTTGACTTCCCTCAAGTCAATTTCTCTGAAAAAGATGTATAGCAACATCCCGCCACTGACCTCCAAAAGTCATAACGTGACTACTATGTATCAAATGCTTAGACAAAAGTTAATCTCTCTTTAGCCTGCATTTATGCCTTTTCTATTAGCCTGGTATGAATGTTAGCTTTGGAGAATGGCTTTTTGGAAGGAGTCTAAGACTAAAGCACCAAGAACTCAGCAGGAGATTTAAAACACTGAAACTCTTTCTCTACATGTTAAGAGTTTCTGTTTTGTCTCCATGTCTCTTCCCATTTCCCTAAACCAGAATATTTTTGCCATTTTGGAGCCAATAAATTTGTGAACATACCCAAAATATTGCTTTTAGAAATTGTAATATATACAATGTTCCTTGAGTATGAACTAGAAAGGGAGCTTATTAAATAAGCACCACCGTGTTTCCCTGAAAATTAAGAAATTTGAATTTATCTAAGATGTCTTTCATTTATGTAGCTGATTACTATGTAGCTTGGGGCACCAGTTAAGAAACAAACAAATAAACAACCACTTAGGGTTAGAACCCCAAATGGTTATTGAAGAAATTTCAGGGAAAAAAAAACATTTACACAAAGACAATGCTACCGTAGTCCTCCTTATAAGATTATTTCCCTCAGCCAAGCTAATAAGTTAATACCATCAATATTTCCCCAGTTCAATATTAGATTAAAGTATCTTTATCTTCCAATTAACCTGCAATTATGTGTCTTAATATCTGACATTCTCTTGGATTTTGTTTAATCCATACAATGCCAATATTTAAAGATAAGGTCCCCAGGTCAATCAGCTAGAAACCGTTCCCAGAAGTTGATGCTAATCAAATTTGTTCATGCAATTCAGTGAGTATATTGCCATGATAAGTTTTAGAACAGATGTTTGACACTGAAGAAAGCTCTTTATGGTAGAATTTAAATCCCTTTTGTTCAGTAATGATAAAGGTTATTAAAATATACTTTTTGGGGGGGTGGCCTAATTAAGTCACTCGATCAAAGAAAATCAGAATAGCAGCCCCCTTATAGCCTTCCCAAGTATGAGGTTTCTTAGTCTCTCAGTGTAGCCCTGATGAAAGCACAGCATGAGAAATGGATAAAATTATGATCTTGGCTGAGAAATTAGCCTTAAGCACTTGTTAATAAAGGCAAATAGAATTTTACAAACCAACATATAAACTTTGAAAGGTTATTTTATTGCCTTCTACACTAAGGTAAAGTAGATTGATATAATTACCTCCCTTATATTCTTATTTAATTCATTTTTTAAAATCTTGGTTGATGATGGGAGGTCTAAAAATTAGAAAAGATTGAATCAGGCTATTCTTTTAGCTTGGAGCTGCTTGATCCTTGATTAAACAGGTTTTTCTCCTGAAAGAGATACACTGTACTTCTCACTCCCATGATTTTCCACAATAATAATAAAATTGTATTGATTTTCCTAGAATATTCCTGTTTTGAGGTGAACGGTAGAAAATTCATACACATATATTTACACACATATGCTCACATGCACAGACACACACTTCTTTCTTCAATTTTTATTATTCTATTGAACTAGCCATTGTGTTTAAAGTGGACATTGAAATATTAAACACAAACAGTTAAATTTAAATGTTTATCTCACCTAACTAAAATCTGGAAAACTAAGGGACATTAAATAAACAGTATAAAAAAGCATGTTGCTATAAAGCTAGACTTTCCTCTATCTTGAGTATGGGGATTTGATTAGATTATTATTTATTTCATAATTTTTCCAGTTTATCCTCATTTAGAAATTACTGATGCTTGTAAACACAACTCATACACCATTATAATGAAAGTCAAGTGTTTGTTTGGTCTCTGTAGGCTACACAATTTGTATACATTTGTAAAATAATCTCAAGTTTGAATATTGTATTTGTAAATCAGAAAGTTTTTGGGTACAGTTAGCATTTTATTAATAAGATATAATCAGAAAAACTTAGGTAAGAAGTAGATCACCATAAAATTATCATCAGGCTAATCAAAGCTTTTTATAGCATTTACTAATACAAATTATGGCATCATCCCTTGCAGACTAACCCTTCAGACCACCTGTGAACTAAAGTCTCCTATACAATTCGTATTCTTTCAACCAGGTCTGAAATGCAATAAGAAATATTTCAATGACAGTCTTCATTATGACTCTGGATTATGAAAATCAAATTCACCTTTTCCTTAGATAAAAATTCTGCCCCTCCATTATCTCCTTTATTGATTCTAAACCAGAACTATTTAACCAAAGCTGTCAGAATATTTGTGAAAAAGCTGTTCTAATTGGACATCTGTGAAAAATTAAAAGAGAGTGTATCAATTATAGTCTCTGACCATAGGTCATAATATTTTACTCCCAGGTAGAGTTAAAGCTGATCTTTCCTTTTAAGGATATTAATAATGTAAGTGTTCATCTTACATTAGCAAATTCACGGCTAGCTGATGTTAAATGAAAATCTCTGAAAGGTGAAATCTAAATCATTAGTTAAAACAAATCTTGTAACAAACAATCTTGTCAATGATCTGTAGCTTTAAAAACATACCATTGCCTTTTCCAAAAAAGGACCTTCCCAAGATTAGAGGCCTATTAAAACCCCGAAATGTTAGACATCTGTTGCTGTGTTGCATGAAGGCAAAGACAGAGATATATTAGTACCATATGTGAAGGAATATGATTCCAAAATCCAGCTTTGCTGGTATTTCCCAAAATAAGTTGCCAGGTTTATAGAATAAATAAAAGATAAATGTTTTTTTATTATTAAAAAACCCCAGAAACATCTTAAAAGTTAAACAATCCTTCTATCAAAAAATAATATATCTTGATATATATAACACATAACAGCAATTTTTTACTAGTAGCTCCTTGAAGCAGACCACAATTATAGGTAAAGTACAACCTATACTCAAAGAGAAATATGTGAGAAACTTTCAGGAAAAAGTGACTCCTGAATCAGATGCTTAGGGGTGAAAAGGAGATAGGGACTGATCCTGAAATTGAATCTCATTTTGTTTGTTATTTTGCCAGCAGTTCCTGACTCTCTTAAAGTTCAAAGGTGATAAAAATTTGCCTCACAGGGCCACAATTTACTCTGTGGTGCTCCATTATAGGCCAATAGATGGACTGTCATTGACAAACTATGGTGTTGACTCTGCTTGAGTCCTCTCAGCTTAGATTGTTGAGTTTTTCAGCTGAAAATGGGTCTGGGGGCGGGGTTGGATTCTAATGAGCAAAGGAAAGCCTGGAGCTCTGAGGAATGGGATTCATTCTTTTGACAGAATAACCACATAACCAATTCTTTCAGGACAGAGCAGGGACAATATCAACAATATCAACTTTCCCTTTTACAAATGAGGGGAGGGAAGCATGGTGGTGACATTTAGTAATGAGAATTGGATCTTCTTAGGAAAAAAAAAAAAAGCAAAACAGTTGAATTATCCCGGCAGTGGTCAAAATGAGGAAGTAGCTAAGGCACTATCTAATTTAGGGAGAGCTCACTAACCTTGTAAAGCATTGATTAATCTAACTAATCTTGTGTAATCACATTGTTTCTGAAGTAATAACTAAGCCTATCTTTAAGAAAAGAGAGGGTGGTGTTCTTAATTAGTTTATAGCTATAATTTCCAAACAAGAAAATAGTCTTAAGGGGCAAATATCTCAGGCAGTAGATACAGTAACTAGATCTAGAGTCAGTAGAAGCAAGAAGTCTATACTCATGAAATTAAAGCCAACATATCACCAAGGGACTCTTCTGGAAATGAAAAACAAATGGGAAATCTGCTGTCTTCTTGGGGTAATGTGTAATAAGTTCTCTCCGAAGGAAAATAGAAGGCCTCATGAGGAAGCTTATGTTCTTGGGACCTCATAACTATTCCATCTATTCCCAGGACCATGGAATATTTTCTACCATCATTGGGAAACATGTAGAACATATTTGCAAAGAATCTGTAAAAGGAGGACAGAAGCAGTGTTTAATGATGGTTTCCCAGTATCATATTGATCAGAAAATAGAAAAGCATGCCTAAGTTCCTTTTCATATAAGCCCACATGGAGAAAGATACATTTTAAATAAACTTTAATTTGGGTTCATTGTGACAAGGTATATATGAAAAATGACAAAGCGGAGAGAGAAAAAAGTGAACCTATTCTCTGGTTGGTTTTCTGTAGATTTTCTTGGCAAGTTAAACGGTATACAAGTCAACTTTCCTAGGTTATGCTGAGTAACAAACTTTTCAACTCAGAGACTCACAACAACCAAAGATTAGTGATTGCTTAGATTGAATGTTGGCTCGAGACAGCTGTCTGCTCAAGAGCTCTGCTCAGAGTGCTATCTTCTTCCCGAGTCTATGCTAAAAGGGCAGCTTCTCTCTGGGGTGTGCCTTCTGATTGCCAGAGGGCTAGCAAACCATGTGGTGGCTCTTAAGGCTTCTGCTTACATTTCATTGTCCAGATAACTCACATGGCCAAGTGTGATGTCAGTTAGGTGGGAAGTACCCTCATCCCTACAGCAAGCACTGGGATCACATGGCAATAGACAGGGATAGATAATGCTTTCACAAAGAGAATAGAGAATATTTGGGAACAGTAATACAACCTACTACAAATAGAAACTTTGGATGTGATTAAGAACAGATAATTCTAACTTTCTTAACTGGCCACATTTTCAAAACAGATAAAACTTTTAACAACACTAGAGACTTAACAGAATTATTTGGACATAATCTATTGTCATATTTTAAATGGGGGTACATGGGAGTTGAGTGAATAACAACCAAGAACACGGGGGACAAGTTTTTCTAAAAAAATGTTTTAAAACAAAGAAGATATCTCAGGAATCTACAAGTTTTTCTTGCTTTTGAGAACTATGTCATTCAAAGAGTACTTCTAGGAGTGAAGACACAGAAAGAAAGTTCAGACAAGTACAAGTGAGTTTCAGTCTCTAGGCCAGGCCACTGACTTGAATGATACAAACTCTACACCCTAAGTTAGGATCATATGAAGAGATTACAATAATACTTAAGTATAATAAAATTTAATAAGCTAGAATCTAATGAGTTGAAATATTTAAAAAAAAGGTATATTTTACTCTGCAAAAAATTTTAGGAGAAATAGCAAATATAGTAAAATAGGTTGAAAGAGCTAGCAAATCATCTTAGTTTATTAGAAATTTACCTAAATCACTCTCATCTATACTGGATTAAAGAGTGACCGAAAGATCTTGGGGTGGGTTGGCGGGGCGTGAATACTCCAGTAATTATATGTTCACTCTATATTATTTAAAAAGAGAAAAGTAAGTATGGCTCTGCTTTAGAATATTTGAAACCAAATATTTAAAAATTATTTATAAACATTAGTTTTAAGAGTTAATCAGAAAATTCACTAATCTATCTCATTCTCTGAATTTATAGTTAAACTAATTTTGTTTTTAAACTCTAACAGAAATAGGTTAGCATATGAGATAGTTACGCAAAGATTTAGAACAGTACCTAATACTGAACAAATGCTCAATAAATGTTGGTTGTTTAAAGTAATTTTTTCACCCATTTAACAAACTTTACAGTTGTGTCCTGTATTCAACTAGGCCAAAAGAAAAGTGAGGATATAATGCAATGAGCAGAAAACTTGAGCCAAATATAAGAGAACGTTTTGTTCCCTTTAAAATTACCTTTTCTAAAACTCTTTTCTCAATGGCATAACATTTCTTAATTTGGGCAACTGATTATTTCTCAAACCTAAGTAAAATGTTTTTTACAACATTAGAAAATTTTGCTGAATAGATGTAAGTAAAAACTAAGCTTGTTGAAACTACACCATTTTAATTTCCTAGCCCCCTTCCAAACAGACAAGGCTTTTAAACTCCATGTTTATTAAGACAAATTTAATAATTAAAAAAATTTAACCAAAATGTTTTGTCTAAAGTGATTCTTCTCTAATTTAGAGTCAGTTGATGGCCTGACTTGACTACCTGCTTTTGTCAGAGGCATGGCCAGAGGACTTCAAAATGAAAAGGAATCATTATTTTTTTAAGGAGGCTTATAATCTAGTCAAAGCGTTAATTTTATTATAGAAATTGCTAACTATAATAGAACATTAAACAACTTGCAATTCTGTGAACCTTCTATGTTCTCTCACAATTGGTGGTGTCTTGATTACTTTACTTTCTGAAAACAAACTAAAAAGCCGATTTATAGTGTTTGCTGATATCCATGTCCTAAATACTCCCAGCACTGCTGATTTCAAGTTATCAAAAGTTGAACTAACTCTTAAAGTTCCTGAATACTTCATTATTATTACTTAATATTTTTTACTAATTTTTAGGAGGCAGCACAACCCAGCTCAGCATCCTACTGATTTACCTCTATGGCCTTTGCACTAATTTATTTTAAAATTCCTTTCTCCTTCTGGCCTGGCTAATTTCTATACATGTTTTAAGCTCCCACTCATGCCATTTGCTTCAGGAAGTCTTTTTCAAATCATCTAGTCTGAGGGTTTGATTTTTCTTCCTTTCTTCCTTATTTCTTCTCCAGGACCCTAGATCAATGACAATATGTATCACTCTATTGAGAGCATCTGTGGGCTTATCTACCTTTTCCAGGGTACTATGAACAACTTGAGTCAGAATTTGTGCCTTCATTCCTTATTGCATAGCACATGTCATTTCTTCTTAAGCCTAAAGTGAAACATGCATGGAAATAAATGCCATGGGAGTACTACATATCCTGAGAGTTCAAATGAGAGAAAAAAAGTGATCAAGAATGTTCTCATGGAACACATGGCATTAAAGATAGGCTTAAAAGCAGGTAGCATTTCCACCAGAAGAAATTGGAAAGTGGGGAGAATGTTTCATGCAGAGGAAATGGCATGAAGACAGAGTTCAGGGATAAGACTGGGGTGTGTTCAGTGGAAAACAGATTATCCAGTCAGGAGGAGCATCCATTTTACACATTTAAAAACAGAGTGAGAAGTCAGTCTGAAGATCTGAGTGAGGAATCTGCATTTAATTTGGTCAGCAATGGGGATTATTGAAAGTACTTGAGGCAGAGAATTACATAAGTAGAGCTAAGCTTTAGGAGGACTCTTCTGACAGGTGAGTGGAGAAACTGTATAAGGAAAGAGGTGGAGGAACATATGAAAAACAAGGAAAGTCTAAACAAAAAGTTGTTTTTATTTTTTGGCACCCCAAAAAATGAAGGGGTCTTAATGAGGGTCTAAATTAGGGATGGTGAATTTTAGAGATATGGTAGACCTAGACATTTTAGAGCAGAAACATATCAACTGCATTTTGCCTCTTCAAATACAAATAAACAGTAAGCACACAGGCCAAACAACAGAAACAGTGACCCTGTATATTTCCTTGGCCTTCATATTATTTTCTCCTTTCCTTCTCTCCTTCTTTCCTCCCTCCCTCTCTCTCCCCTTCCTCTTAATTTTAATAATGCTGTAGCTCTGTATCAGAAATGAAAAATTCTTTATCACAGGAGTGATAGTAATGACCAATAACAGTCTCTTTACTTCAAATACTTCTGCCAAAGAACTATGTATATTCTTATTAATAAGAGAGTGATTTTTATATTTAAGAAATGGCATATACAACATTGCTTTGCATGTCCCAAGTACTGTGGAATAAATTTTTCATCAGCTCTTTAAAAACATTATGTAAAACAATATATCATTATATATTGGTGAATCTAAAAATAAGTTTATAAACAAAAATCAGAATTGTGCATCCAACTCTGGTTTATAAAAGCCAGATGACATAAGTAGTAATTCTCTTGTAGCATACCATATAATTACAAACAAACTCTCTCCCTTGACTTGATCATAAGCTTGCTTTTCAAAGCAAATTTGCATGCTTTGTTTTAATCTTTAATGGGTAAGTCATCTATGAATTATAAAAATCCCAAACAAGAGGTACTCCATCTAAATGTTCATTACAAAGATATCATTCAATTAAAGATGATCAATGTAGGTAGGCTACCTTTCACAGTATTTTCTCTTATCAATTATTATTTTAATTTTTCAAGTAAGGCTAATGGATAGCTCACAGGAAGTAGATGAATTAATGATGTTATAGACATAAGCTGTAGATCATTTGGATTTTTTTTTTTGATAGCTATATGTTAAATCAAAGGGCTTTGACAAATCATTCAGGCCTAAAGCCTTTACACAAAGCACAAAACTCTGGATAAAAAGAGGACTAGAGCCCATTGATACTTGGTTGTAATATCATTTCTATCAGCTTATCTTTATTTCTAGAGTGGAAAGAAAATGAGAATTACCATGGGGCTCTTTCTGGCATAAATCCTCTTCAGCTGTACCTTTATCTATGAATTATACTTGACTGAGCCTACCTTGGTTCTACATCAGTACTTACCAAAACATTATTTTATGTATAATACTGTATTGAAATGATTTGTTTACATGTCTGTCTTCACTTGAAAATAGGGGCACTGTTTTTTGTTTTTGTATACCTCCGTGCCTTGAACTATACAGAGCCTAGCACATAGTAGGCCAAAAAAAATGCTTATCAGAATGAACTTAGTGTGTGGTCATGTTGAATTTTTGGTTTCATATTTATGCATGTATATAACACAGCCACTATTGTAGACCATTTACCCACAACTTCTAGGAAAAAATTATTGGCCAATTCATTATGAAACCACAAATGCTCATTAGTAGACTGAAAGACATTTAAAGTACATCAACACAATATGAAGTGTTGTAATAAACAATCTTTTTAATGCACAAGCTTAGGTGTAGAATTTGAGGTTAATATCAGATTCCTTTTATTGAATATGGATAAAATCTCAATGTGAAGGAAATGAACCAAAAGTTTTAAAAATGCAATGTTTGTGTTAAATTGCTGCAGCAACCTGATGCTGGAGGAAGATAAAAGTTTAGGTCTAATATCAGCCTATCAAAAAGCAGGTCCTAGTGTGAAGGCAATTCTGACGGCTATGCTTTTTATTACAAGAGACTGTGGTAAAGCAATGTTTTTCCATTAGCAGGACAAATACATAACTCTTCCCAACAGTAATGTTGACTATAAAGCCCAAGAAAAAAACCAACAAATAAATTGGACAGTTAATTCAGAAATGCACACTTGCTGAGAAGATGAGTAGCCAAGAGATAGAGTATATAAAGTATGACCTCTTAAACATGTTTTGAGGTTTCCAATAGACAATATAGTAGATAATATTTCCCCTACATTTAAGCCAACAGGGTAACTGATTACCCTATTCAGAAGGCAACCATGCTCTCCAGCAGTTATCATTGAAGGGGAGGCTAGGGAGAGGAAGATCCTCCCTTCTGGGTACAGCTTCTATATGACAATTCATTCATGAGAGACATATGCATTCATTCAAGGCTGGTATTCCAATTACCATCCTTAATTATAATTATTGGCTGCAGTGAATAATCTGTGGATGGTTTTGAGTTGCTGCCAAAGATAATATATCTCCAGAAGGGAGGAAAAATAAGCTTTATGGGAAGAGAAGCTCTTTTCCCATAAATGATGAATCAATTCATTATATTTGTGATAATCGATGCCCTGGATCCTCTTCATGTCAAGGTGGGAGGAGGGAAAACCTTAGTGGCCAATCATTATTAATTCATTCATTGTACTAATATTAATCACAAGGAGCTAATGTGATATTAATGTGACTATAATGTAGACTTCAATAAAAAAAAATTCACTCGAGAATAGAAACATGGTATGGATTTTGTTTCTAACTTAGTTACCTAACAAGTGCTTTTGAAGATTTTAAGGCACAAAGGAAATATCTGACATGCTCTCTACTTGAGTATGGAACTAGAAAGAATTATATCGAAGGCTCATCTGTAAATTTCCTGGTTGGCCTAAGGGTTGTCTGAGTCAGTCAGCACTTCTGACGGTGAAATATTCTTCCAGGAAATATGTATTGCGGAGACTGCTTGGGCAGCAATGGTAGCCGAGACAGGTTTCTGGGAATAGAAGCTAATCTCTAATGGTGCCTGTCGTTTCTTGAAAGGAGTTTGAGAGGGATGAACAAGTAGAGTGATAAAGCCTGACTTACAGTCTTAGATTTGAGAACCTTTCTGGAATGAACTTAATCCAATCTCTTAAAATGGGTAATAGGACTCTCTTCTGAAGACTTTGAGGTGAAAACAACCTCAATTCAACATACTCAATGCTTCTAAACCCACACACAAAAAAGTGGTCAATGTCCCTTCTTGCTGCCTTATCCCTAGTGCAGGCTACCATCTTACTGGAATAACTCAATGGCTGGATGTTCTGACAAACTCAAGGCTAGAAGCCAATAAGGTTTACTGTTATCTCACTCTCCTTGCTAACGCAGACCACTTTTCTCTTACTGCCCACGTCAAACAGAACAGCTCAGAATTCTACACATGAACCAAATTGTTCCTCGCCTCCTTTCTTTGTGCATGTCAACTTCTCTACCTAGAATCTCCTTCTGCTTCATCCTCAGACTAGGTTCCTCCTCATGTTTTAAAATTTAAGTTGAGCATCACTTTCTTTAGCAAGCCTTCTCTGTTACTTCCTTCTCTTTACCCATGTCTGTGCTCTGAAATTCTGGGCACATGTCGATTGTGATATTTGCCACATAGTTCAAATGACCATTTACCATTCTCCCACTAAACCATGAAAGTCTCAATACTTTGCATGTTGTATTCATCTTCCTATCTTCAGCACTATGAGTACCTGCCACATAGTAGAGAACTCAAAAAATGTTAAATGAATAAATAACTTAAATATGTGAACAACTATGTTAAAGCACATGTTTGAATATAGGCCTTATATTTTTATTTTAAGTTCTCTTTGGTCATACTAGGCATAGCAACAGGTTTCCACATAATGTTTTTCTAAGATACTTTAATTTTTTTACTATTTTTACAAATTTATTCATCTTTTTTTTTCTTGATAATCACCAATGTCACCATTTTATCATTTCATTTAGCAAAAGCTATGCTGCCCAGGATAAAATTATACTACCATTAATTTTACCTTTACAAGAAAAAGTAGTTTTTCTATTAATTATGTTTGCATATATTTGGAAGAAGTCTTTTAGACATATCTTACTTACATAATCCATCATTTTTCCACCTATAAGAGTGAAAAACTAATATTAGTGCCAAGCCTTGTGATTACAAATGAATGACATGATAGATAAAAGATGTTGTTATGAAACTGTCCTGATAAATGCCAGGCCTCTTCCTTTTCCATGTCTTTAATAGATTTTGATATACCATGGAACAAAAAGATAAAACACTTTCTCCTTTGGGTCCGTTCTCTTCTAATTACCACTTATACATGCATCTAACTTCCCACAATTTATAATTTTATAGATACTCTTCAGGCTCATTTTGACATACTTAAAAAATTCTTGGAGATCTTTAAACACATTTCCCCTCTATTTCCATGTAAAAACCATATTAGCACATTTTTTAGTAACTAAGGGCTAGAAATTAGTCTATGATGGTCTTCTTTCAGTTTCCACCTTTAATCAGTTACCTAGTATTGAGTGCTATCATTTGTATCTCCAAATTATCTTGAGTTTCTCCTTTCTTTCCCACCTCTAGGATCTCTATCTTAGTTTAGGACCTTATCATATTCTGTTCCTTTCATGCAGTAGCTCCTGAGTTAACCTCTACCTTCGAGGCTCTCCTGACTCTATTATATTCTCCGCATTCTAAAACAGGCATGTAATACCATAATACCCCTGCTTAGGAGCCTTAAATGACTTTTTATAGGATTAAATTAGAAGTCTTTAGACTAATACACAAAGGCCTTTTCCAATCTGTCCCCCAAACGCACTTCCATGTTTATTTCATGCCATTGCAAACTCACTCTTTCCTCTGGTCACATGCAGAGTTAGAGCACAATATTTTGTGCTGAGAATGGTCTGGGAAGGCAGGGAAGAAATATTTGTAAAGGGCCAAGGCTTATTCTTGGGTCTTATGTTTGTCATCTCCTTTCATCCTCACAAGAGCTCTATGAGGATGTTATAATTACTGTATTTAATTTTTTTTTTTAAAAAAAGCAAAAGCAACAACAAATCTTGGCCTACAAGAGTTCTTGTTTCAGATTTTTTAAATAGGATAGGCATTTAGCCTGAGATCTTCTGCATCAAAATTCTTTCCATGACACCATACTGATTGGTGTTTTCCAAAAGTGCTTTTGTATACACCTGTGTGCTCTTTTAAGGGGAGTTTCTCTTTTCTGAAATACTCATCTCCTATATCCTACTCTACTTGATAATCTATTTGATTTTAGCACTTAAATTCAATGTAATTTCCTCAATGAAATTTGTTCCTATTTTTTTTCCCTCTTAATGTTTCACACATAAATCTGCTCTATTACTTTTTTTATCCAAGTGCAATTGTAATTACCAAACTGTGCTGCCTTCAGTGGCAAGAATATTTTATATATATATATATATATATATATATATATATATATATATATACACACACACACACATATATATACGTACATATATATACGTATATATATGTATGTATGTATGTATATATATATTTTGTAATCCCAACACCTTATATAACATTTGACACATAATAGGAGCTCTAAACATACTTTTAAAGGTTAATTGAACAAATGTATTCCTGGAATGAAAGTATCAGGTATATACTTTTCTCTGAAAATTCAGGTATAAAAGAAATATAAACCTTCTTATCAAGTCACATATTAAATCAAATTAAATCTTACCCCAAGTCTTCATCCTACTGAGCTGATGGTAAATTTGACATAGTTATTATGGGAGACTTTGAATCTAGAAAATTTATGTGGTGCCCAGTAAGTAGTTGGCAACCAAGAAAAGAGCCCTGGTTTTAATTCCATCATGGTTACCTTAGATTTTTCCACTGTCCAGCCTATATGCTCGGGGGGCAGATGGTTCTGCTCACTTGTGCCAAGCCTGAACAGGGGATCTTTGTTGAGGCTGGAAGACTAATGCCCGGGGTTCTGCCTTTCTATATGCACCACCTGCATTTCCCTTTGAGGTTTTGCCTTCTCCCTTGCAGAACTCTTGGTCTTGGGAAATATCCCCAATCTTTCCTACTACCTTCACGGCTCTTTTCTCCCCCATTATAAACTACTTATCTCTGTCCCTCATCCTAATATAATCTTTTTATGGAGTTAAGCTGAAGCTGTTAACTACAAAGTTCTTAGCTACTTCCTCTGAGAAAAAAGCAAAAGCACAGGGAATAAAAGTCTGAAAGTGCTTATTCTTTTTAATTCTATTCTTCCTGATCCTTGTCAATTATGAAAACAAAACAAAAATTATCTTGCCATGATTTTCTATACACTTATTTTGAATACCATCTAGGAAATCATTGGGGAGAGTGGCAGTACAATGTAGTAGTTAAAGCATAAACTCAGGAGTCAAATCCCAGTTCCATTACTTACCTATCATCTCTCTCTGTGTCTTTGTTTATCTATCTGGAAAATTGAAGTAATAATAGCACCTTCTCCATAAGGTTTGTAATTATAAAATTACTTAATAAAAATATTTAGAATGATGATTAGCACATAGTAAGTTTCATATACAGGTTAATTAAAACTTCTATGTGCTGTGTTCTTTAGTTATCCAATCCAATATCTTGCCTTCATCTCTTTGTGGATGACTGACTTCAAGACTTTTTTTAAATCTCTGATATCTCTTCCAAACATTAGTTATAAAATTCCAAGTGGACATTGAAAAACATTTCTGTATATCTGCTGACATCAACAATCACATGTTAAAACTAAACTATTATTCCATTCTTATACACCTATATTTTAATTAACTTTGTTTCTTTCCTTTCCCATGGCCCTTAAAGCAAGTGAGTAGGTCCTATTGAATCTCCACTCCTCTTCATTTTCACTACCAGCAGTCTAGTTCAGAACTAATTAACTATTTTATGGCAAACAGAACAGCTTATGAGTTTCTTCAAATTAGAAAAGACTGTTAAACTGAATAAAAATAAAACAGAATATTATCAAAATTAGAAAGAACTGTTAAACTGAATGAAAATAAAAACAGAATATTATTAAAACCTGAGGGAAAAATGTATAGCACTAAATGCCTATGTTCAAAAAATAGAAAGCTCTTAATTCAGTGATTACATCTTCTACTTTAAGAAACTAGAAAAAGGAGGGCAAATTAAACCCAAGTAAGCACGAAAAAAAGATTAAAATTAATTCAATAGAAAATAAAAACATCAATGAAACAAAATTCTCTTTCTGTGGAACCAATAATGTTGATAAACCTTGAGTCAGAAGGAACAGGAAAAGAGAGAGCGAAGACACAAATGACCAATATCCAGAATAAAAGGGGTCTACACTACAGACTTGATAAATATTTAAAGGAAAATAAAGGGATATCACAATTCTATGCAAATTAGACAACTTAGAGGAAATAACAAATTCCTTGAAAAACACAAACCAAAAAGCTCACACAAGAAGAAAAAGATAACCTGAATAACTGTGTAACCATTAAGAAATTAAATTTCTGTTAAAAAAACAAACAAACAAAAACAAACTAAAACTCCCTCAAGAAACTCTCAGTCCCAGGTGGTGTCACTGGTGAGTTATACCTGATTTAAAGAAGTCAAAATACTGCTTCACACAAATTCTTCCAGGAAATTGGAGAAGAAATGCTTCTCACCTTATTCTGAGTTCAGAATTGCGCTAGTCACAAAACCAGAAAGAGACATAAGAAAACTGTCTACCAATATACTTCATTTACTTATATATTACAAATTACATAGATCTAATGTATACATAGATATATAACTATTCTAAGTATAATTTTAGCTGTTCAAATCCAACAATATAAAATAGAATATTGCATCATACAAGGTGGGATTTATTTCAGAAATGCAAGAGTGATTTAACACTCAAAAAATCATTCACCATATTAACAGACCAAAAATGAAAAACTATACAATCATCTTAATAGGCACAGAAAAAGCATTTGACGAAATCCAATACCCATTTATAATAAAAAAATAAAAATAAAGCTTCCAGCGAAATAGGAATTGAAAGTGTCTTCCTCAATCTTATAAAGGTATTTATGAGGAAAGAAAAAACAAAACTCTGTAGCCAACTTCATTTACAATGGTAAGATAAATATTTTCCCCTAACATCAGAAACGAGACAAGAATGACTTTGACCACTATATTCAACACTGTATTAAAGGTTCTAGTTAGTGTAAGGCAAAAAAATAAAGAAATAAAAGGCATCTAGGATGGAAAGATGATATAACCATCTATGTAGAAAATCCACTGGAATCTATAGATAGGCTACTAAAACTAATGAGTTTAGCGAAGATATAGATTACAAGATTAGTAATGATTAACTTCATTTCTATGTACTAGCAACAGTTGGATATTCATGTCATGAGAATGTACATGTCAAAACATATCAAACTGTACTGTCTAAATATGTGAGATTTTACTGCATGTCAATTATACCTTAATAAAGCTATTAAAAAAAAACTACTAAAACCTTTTCAATGGCTCTCTTTAGCTTTCATGCGGTAAAGTTCAAGGTTTAGGGTGGAAAATATGGGTTTTAAGATTTTTCTACCAATTAAATCACTTTAGAAAAACCATTTTCACCTTTTTGGATGTGGGATCTCCCATCTATAAAACAGAAATAATTCTAACTGAAATGGCTGTTGCTAGAATTATTATAGCATCCTATTTAAAGTGCCTAGGATAGTGCCTGACACCTGGTATCTAAAATGCGTTAAGATAAAAAGTATAAGCAATTATCAGCTTGAGCTTTAGGGATCAGTCACTGTGTAAAAGTAAGAAAGTAGGACATAAAAGAGCTATCTCCCTTAGTTCACATTTTGCCTAAGGCTTATCTTGAGTTTATGCCATTTAATTATTTACAAAACCTATGTTATGCAATTTAAAAACTTACAAATGATCACAATGTATAAATACCTGAATTTTGATACTTTTGTTTGCAAATACTTTTTATGCAATCACAGCCATAATATATTGAGAGATAACTGTTGCCATTGACTCTTTAAAAATTGATAAACTTCAACCTAAAGTAATTTCAATAAACCATATAGGCCATTTGAAATGTAAAGTTTTCTTTTCTCTAAAGCAAACACAGCGAAAACTTAATATTTACCTATGCTCTTTAGTAGTGTTACTAGCTTTATGATCATGGACAAGTTAAAAATATTTCTAAATTTCAGTTTCTTCATTTTTATAAAGTAAGGCCTGGATTACATGATTTCCAAAATCTTTGCCCACTTCAAAATTGTATTGCTGGAATAGTATATAATGAATTATTTAAATTATTCTTAAGTGTGATAAATTAAAAAACCTTGGACAAAAACCTTGGTCAAAGCATATTGTTAAATACTGAAGATAATTTTGTAACTATAGTTAAATATGTCTGTGTTTTACCATAGCATATTGTTATAAACTTATGGGAATTTTTTTGATGATTTGGATTAGCAGATAATTCAGAGTTTTGTAAATTAGAGAAAGAACTGACTAGATACACTGGTATCAGTATCATAATTTCTAAAAGATACCACTTTTTAAAATATGTCAGTGAACAGGCCAAAGAGTAGCATGAAATGGATTATATTAATTACTATCTTAAATTTTAAAAAATGTTTAAGTATGTACAAGGATTTAATTTTCCTAGTTTAGTGTACCTAGAATATTTATTTCAGAATATTTAGTTTCATGCTATTTCAGAAGGTAACAAGATAAAAATTACATTATAGCTGTACTTTGCATTATTCCATATTTTATTTTGGATTACAAAAAGCAAACAAGAATACAGGCAATTAGGATCGATTTGTGTGTGTGAGCATGTGGGTGTTATTGCCAAGATTTAAAAAACATAATACATGTTTGTTGTTTATGTGCATATTTTGTAAAGTCTTATCTTTAAAAGGATGTTGTTCTTGGCCTGCTTGCCTAATTCACATTTGTTTAAACCCATATGAATATCAGTTTTTAAATCCATAGGAATATGCTATGTTGAATATAGTGCTATAGAATTCATAACAAAAATATTAAACAATGGTGTCTGGAAAATTTGAAGATAATCAGAGATAATCTAACATGTGTATTAGTAAACAAGAATACTCTTGTACTTTTATATACTCACATTTGTGTCAATGTGTGTGTATGCAGAGAGAGGGACACAGATACATACATTCGCCAAAGAATACTTAAAAAGAAATATCAAAATCACAATAGAAGTTGAAGAGAGCACTAACAAAATTTCCAAACCTCTAGATAATAACCGGAATATTTTTTTTAGAAATGGAAAAATAATTATAAAATATATTATGTTAATAAATCAGAAAAGGCGCTTGAAATAATCTCATAAAATGTTATAGCTTAAATAATGCCCTTCATCAGTATTCTTTGTTTAACATTTTATGTTTATTGATAAATGAAGATGCATTTAAATAATTCAAAGAAAACATTAGCTGCAAGCAAGGAATTAATAATTGATAGGACTGGAAGAACTCTTTTCACTTGGGAAATAGATAATATTAGCTTAATGTGGAGCTGTAGGAACAGAGGAAATGTAATGGATCTGCCGGCTTTAAACTGATGATGGTTATTGTGGTCTAAAACTTGCTACAAAGGCAAAAGCGGGACAGCTCAGCAAGTGCAATAGATTTCACTCATAGGAGCTGACAATGCAAATTGTGGTCTGATGTGCCAGATTTATACATGGGAGGAGACCTAATGATCATGACATATAATAAGGAGATGAAAAAATAAAACTAAAAGTAAGTTAACCATAATTGGAAAATGGAAAGAAAAACCTTTGAACATATCAAGATAAAAATAAAGAGATTTTACTTTTCTCCATTGTGTTTGAGGACAGAGGCCATTTAGAACATGGCTACCTTGCTTTTGATAAGAAACTCCTATCTTGAGGTCTTAGAATTTCTCTGCAGTTCAGGCAGAGGTTCCAGCTGTGCATGTGACAATATCAATCTTTGGGGTTTCAGGGAGGATGAATGCCCCCAGATAGATGAGACACATATGTTGGCTATTTTCATCTCACCTGTATTTGTCCTTCTCCATATATTAGAAGAAATTGAATCATACACATGTGGGAGTTCCAGAGGTCATTAATTTTGTTGTCTTTTCCATCTCCTCTTTCACTGCCACTCCCTGGATGAGGGAGTTATTCTTGAGTATACCCAGGGAAAGTTCAAGTTACTCCCTGGTAAATTCTTCTTTGCCATTGGGAAGGGCTCTTTAATTTCTAATCTGGCATCATTTAAAGATTCATTTGTAATAGTTAAGTTTAACTTGTTCCAGCCAAAAAAGAACCTCTAAATACCAAAAGCCATTTTATAAATCATCCCTCATATTTGTCACGTTTGCCTTAGAAACATTAATTTCTAAAAATGCAGATTTGGAACTAAATTTAGAAAAACTACTTTCTAAACTTTCAGCCACTTACAATATCTACTGATGCTGCAGTCTACCCTTTTAGGGCTGATGTGGAATTACAAATTCTTGAATATAATCAACTGTAAGGAAACAATAATACATTTCATGTATTTTTGGTTAAATATTACAGATCAACATTTTTTTCTTCTCACCCACACTCTACACACACAATTCACAAAAGGGCATGTAAGAAAGGCAAAATAAATCTCATTTTCCACAAAGTTCTGTTTCTCATTCAAAGAAAAAAAGCGCTATGATGAAGTCACATAAGAGAACTCCTGCGACTCCAGGTAGACAAAATAAATAGGTGTAGTGAGCTAAATAAAAGGCAAATAATAATAATAAATAAATAAATAAGAAGTGTAACCAACTAAGAGCCCCAAATTGTTGTTGCCATGAACGAAT
Organism: Macroglossus sobrinus; assembly: GCA_004027375.1. NCBI lineage: Eukaryota > Metazoa > Chordata > Mammalia > Chiroptera > Pteropodidae > Macroglossus > Macroglossus sobrinus. The sequence continues at coordinate 534,164 of PVKZ01000146.1, read as the reverse complement.
ATGGATTAAGTATTCTCGTATTTCAACTTTCGAGAGAAACTAGAAATTCAACTTTTATTTTGTGTGTAGCATCTCATGAGCTTGAAATGTTAGACGAAATTACCACAAATTTTGATTAAATTGGTGCATGTTGTGCAGACCAAACAAATGTGCCTACATGACCATAGGTCAGGAGAATGAGTCTCACAGAAACCCTGGGTGCATTTAGAGCCCCGTCCTGCCTTCCCACTGAGGTATGAACCCATTTCCACTAGGAAGTCTCTCATTTGCTCAGACTAAAATCTACTGTCATTGTGATCACTCCTTTACTTTGTAAGCCAGTCTTCGTGTAGTCAGCAGATACCATATTTAGAACTTAATATACTTTGCATTTTAAAAGTTATTCTTAAAATGAACTATTTAGCTTATCATAAAAAATGTGCACTTACTGTAGAAAGTATAGAAATTACTCATAATTTCACCATCTCACAGCAACCAGTTTCTAGTGTATTGTCTTGTGTTTTATTTTCCTATTTAGTTATATACTAAAATCATAATGCATATTTAGTTCTGTTGAAACACTATTTTCAATTTGTTATGAGTTCTTTTGTGCAAACTAGAAGCACTTTTAGAGAAGGAAATTATTTTTTGCATAGCTCTTGAAAATATTTTTCTCCTAAGACCTACATCCAACACCTTAATAATTGTCTTTGATGAGGACAAACATTTTATGTCAGCCAATAAGGAAGCAAGTTAGAATGAATATGGGTCATTGATGGCATGTCAAGGATAGCCTACTGCTTATAGATACACAAGGAAATTGTCAAGATCAACATCCAACCAAGAAGGCCAGGGGCAGCATGTTTTTCCTGTTATTGCCAGCTAGTGGAAAAGGAACATATGGTCACTTTACAAAGGTGAGTTACTACAACAAACGAGCAGAAATCCCAGCCAAATGTTTCATAGCCCGATTTCTTTATTTAAATGCATCTGTGTTTTATATCTTTTATTTTGAATTACTTTTTTTTTGTAAATGGGGGTGAGAATAAATGTGGAAACTCATTTGCAACCAGGAAAATAAGTTAGAAAATAAACAATTAGATTAACCCCCCTACCCATAACTTATGAACAATTAATAATTAGCTAAAGAAGGTCACAACTGACACTAGAACAGGCAGACCAGATCTCAATTTGGGTTCTAACACTTGGTAGTTAGGTGGTCTTATGCAAGTTGTAGAACCTCATTTTACTCAAGAATTTCCAGCTATAAAATGAGCAAACACCATTTTAAAGTTTACTGTAAGGATTGAGATAGTGGATGCAGCTAGGCCAGCACTACCCTTGCGGTTGACACATAGCAGGTACTCAAAAAGGAGTAACTATTATTGTTAATAATCTTCAAATGATATTCTTTGCTTTCCTGGTGACACCCTAGAGCTGAGGAGAATTTTGACTGAAAATTAATGCAAGTCATAGTTTCTAATCTCTTAAAATGGAGAGAGCTTCCTGAGAGTCCCAGCCCTGCCAGCCCTATTTCTGTGTGAGAATGGGCCCAACCCGCCTACCTGGCTGAAGAGGACGATCACACTCACGTTTGTGGCAGCCTAGTCGATCCAACCTTTGCTGTTGGGGCCATTGTTCCTCAGCACCAGCCCCTCTACCAGGCAGCTGGAAGGGGCAGAGGAGAGAAGCAAATGCTTTTTAAGGGCTTCAAGATGCCACTGATAACTAGTTCCAGTTGGGAACCTGCCTGGATTCTAGTTACAGTTGCCCTTGCTTATCTTCTTCCCCCCTGGGACCTTGAAAAAGCTTTAATTTATTTAGAATCTATGCATGTATAACTGTTTTCCACCCCTTTTAATATATCTCTGAAGATGTTGCTGTTTTACAACCGAGGATTAAACATTGTTAAAAAAAATTATACGTGTGTGTGTGTGTGTGTGTGTGTGTGTGTGTGTGTGTGTAACATTGTTTATTCTTTGTGGAAAAGTTGAACAAGGTTAAAAATGTCCTTACAGGGCATTGGCCCAACCCTGTCCTGCAGGTTCCTGGGGTCAGATATCTCAGTCCTCCATAGCCACCTGCCCCGTGCCCTTTGGTAACAAAAATAACCAATTTGAAGGGAATTTATAAATAATAATTATAAAAATGTATACATTAAACTAATAAAAATACAAGATAAATTTAGCTGGCACATTCGCCCCATTTTCTCCCGCTCCCCATGCTCCTCACCCCTGATATCCCTTTTCTGTAACTTTCCCCACATGGTCTCTCACTCTCCCAAATCACTGGTACCACAACCATCTTCTGTGGCCAAAGTAGTCTTCAAATGGGTAGGCTTGGGGTAGGGTGAGGTGGGGACTGGACAGCTAGGATGGGTTGAGCTTTGGAGGCATCACGAAGTGCACGGCTAATCTGATTGAGAAACACCCAGGCACCAAGGATTAATAACGGTTACACAAGGATTATGCTAAATTATCTATGTGAAAATATCTAGTACAATTCCTGTTTCACAGTAGTATTTAGCAAAAAGATAAAAATATTGCTTCAAGCTTTCTAAAATGTAACTTCTACTCATTTGTAAATGTGTGATGCAGATGTTGGAAAAGAAGGCTAAAACCTCAAGAACTTCGTAATATTCTGAGTAAAGTCATCCAGTGGAGAACCTTGCTGTGAAGAATTTCACTATACCATTGTTCTTCATTTCCTCTGATCATATTATAATCTATACATGCAAACAGTTTTTGATATATCAGTAAATGATATATTTACTTATATCATTTAAGGTTGCTATCAAGCACACACACACACACACACACACACACACACACACACACACACACATACACTTCACAGACCACATTTTATGAGGTAAAATATTTTAAAAAGGTAAAAAATCAGGGTGAAGGGAAAATTAGAAAAAATATATAAAACCAAAGTAAAATTAAGTTGTGGAATGTTCTCTATAAAATTTTCTATACTGGCTAGAGAGAGACCATATGTTTTATTCTGAGCTTGCATTATAAAGAAATAAGGCAGCTAGATTTAGCTACCCTGAGTTATTCTTGCCTCTGATGTGATCAGTAACATTAGAGTTTGTTTCTATATACTAGAAGCTCCAAAGCAAATATCACTACCTTCCCAACACTGAATACAATCCATAAAATTTCTGTTCATTTGGTCCAAATCTTTATACTGTTTAATTAAAAATATTCTACATCCCTTAGAAAAGTGAGGCTGTGTTTAGGCTGAGATGCATACTCAGATGCTTGCCATGGTTAAAAGAAGAGATACAGCCATCTTGCTCTATAGGAATGTGGGTCCAGTATAGCCAGTGTTTGTCAGTCCTTTTATTTCTAGAGATTACTCAGTATGGCTTCTCAGATCTATTTGTTTACTGAGCAACGGGCTTAATGAAAAATACATAAGTAGATATAGAAGATGATGATAAAGTCAACACCCCAAAGAGAACAAATGGGCAGTTCTATGTAAATGAGTAAAAGAGAAAATTTATTTTTGAGAAGGCTCTTTTCTTTACAAAATTGCTAATAAGATTATGACTAAGAGCATGTATTAAGAGAGAGCTTCTAAGTTTTCAAAATGCTTTTTTTTACAGGGCTTATCAAACTTTTCCAGTAAAGAATTATAAACAGACAAGAATTAATGGTTAACACTAGAGATCTGAAAATGGAGGCCAAAGTGGTTTCTCAAAAGTAAGAATATCCTTTGAAATCTTAATTTTATTACAAAAGTTTATTTAAAATCTATAATATAGTTGTGTTTACTTTAATAAAAATGCCAAATCCAAAACAATTTCAACTATTGTACAAAATCATCATAAAATTGATGTTCCAGCAAGAAGCAATGTTTTTATTCTGTGGTTTCAAGGACCTGTTAAAATTGCTAAAAAAACAAACAAACAAACAAACAAACAAAAAACCAGGAGTATGTGTAGCCCATTTGAGAGGAAGGCAGCTACATAATTTCCTCTAAATCTCATAATAGTCTTTATGTGGAAGATGAGTAAGGGATATTGTTGTCCTCATTTAGCTGATATAGAAAGTTAGGCTTAAGAAAGTGAAATGTCTAACTCCTACTTCCAGTTAGTGATGACTCTGAACCTAAAATCCAAAGCCTTTAAGTCTTTGACTTTTTCCCATTTGGAACTTCCAAATTCAGCTTCTATGAACATCCATTTTTGTGTGAATGCTATTACAACTTTAGGTAGTCTTCAAATCTTGGAGTTAAAAAGGCAATCTGTAGAATTCCAGGAAATAGACAATTTTGTTGATGCTGACTGATTTTCAAGCGTTTTTATTTGTTGCCAATGGAAGATAGCCAACATATTGCAAGTCAGGAAACTGATAAGCTAAGTTCTGCTCTGCCATATATTTGCTCTCTGCTGATTTTGTTCACAAATGTGTAAGCAAAGAAATAATCTCTCTCTTTCATGTTGCAGTGGCCATGTTATAAATTATTGACAACGGAGGATGGAAATTGGCCCTACTCTTTTAGATGACTGGTATTAAATGAAAGGGTCATTGAAAAGTGTCAGTTCTTCCAATTCTTCCAAACTGATGGTGATCTTTTAAAAGAGGTTTTTCCAAATGTGTTTGCCTTCTGAAAGAATAGTGGTTGGGGCAGTCCATAACCCTTCCAATAGGAAAGATGGATTACTTTCGACTGACTCTGTATAAGAAGTTTGGTTCTGGTCCAGCTTGCAAGGACATAAAGCAAAGTAATTACTTGAAAGTAAAAGGGGAAAAAAGATAAATATTGTATCTAAAATATTCCCTCCTTACTTGAGATTCTGGTTTTCTTTGAATTAAAAAAAAAAAAATTCCATAGTATTCCAAATGGGAAATTCCATTCAATAGTAGCTTTGGGTGTTGATAATGGTGTTCATGTCTTTTTTCTTTTGAAAATGTTTATTTGACACATATTAGTTTTGTACCAGAGTCTCACTATCTACCTAGACTCATGTGTAAAACAAGTGAAAGCATTAACTAAAATGGAAAATATGAAGCACAAGTCCATCTTTGAGACAACTGCTATTTAATATATATAAGATATATTAACTCCATAACATCTTCTATGGTTGTGAAGTCTAGAGAAAAAGTTGTTGGCAAGTGAGTATATATAAGTATATACAATGTTGAAATAAAATTGCAAAATATAATTTTTAAAAGGTTTTCAAGGGAAAAAAAGAGCAAAGGAATATATTACCATCTCCAAACATTTAGTAACATGATCTAATTCTTCTTATAAATACTCTTGATAATTAAATGAAATCAGGAGCTATATTTTCTAATTTATAACTGTAAAATTAAGGCAGAAAAGTTTCGTGACCTTTTAAAGTCACCCATCATAGGTTTATCTAATAATAAATCTAGAATAGGCTTCTTCATACACTACTAAGAATTTTCAAATTTGGTAGAACTCAAAAAAGTTTGAAAAATGTAAGGACACAGATTTTAAAAGAAGAAAAAAGCTTCAAATGCAGCAGTTTTCTTGTCAATAATTTCCCTTTGCCCAGTTCGTAAGGATTAGAAATTTAAAAAGCATTTTCACGTGTCAAATAACTCATCCAAACTATTTAATCCCACCAAAAATGCTTCTTGGAAAACAGTTCTCTAGAAAATACTTTCCCATTTTTAAATTGCTCTTTGTAATTCACTGCAATTTAGATGATTAAAATTTTTACAGTGGTGAGCTCTCCAGCAGGCATGAAGCTGGGGAGGAAGGCTACCTCACTCACATGTGAGGCAAGGAGACTTGCTGGTTGAGAGCTACATGAAAGGACTTTGGAGGGCATACACCTGTATTTGAACACACACCATGGCTGTTAGGTATGCTCCTGCATGAGATTTAGAATCTGGAATAGAAATAGATAATTTTTAAAAAGTCCCATGCCCTCGCTACCCAGTTGTAAAAGCTTACGACTTCAGAAACCGCAGTATCATATAACAATAGTGTAGGAAGAGCATGCTGTGGATGGTAGGGAGACTATTCAGCAACCAGTAACTACAGGTACTAATCAAACGTAATAAATGCCAGCTGGAGGAGGGTCCAGGTGGCCCTTCAACCCTTTAGTGTCTGGATTGTGGGAGCTCTGACAGTCTTAAGGGGAAGTGGCTGTGAGGGGAGAGGGCAAAGCAGTGGCTATTTAGCAGGTATATAAAAATATTTCAATACTTTAGCTACTGGTATAGTTGCATCAGTTCATACTGCTGAATATCATCCTTGGTATTACGTAGTAATATATCGAAAGATTAATTTGGTTTCTAATTTAGTTTATTTGGAATCTACCTTTTCAATGAGAAAATGCATTGTGAGTTCTATTTGCTATTTATAAATTTTATTTTACTATGTACAAACAAACTTTAGAAACAAACTGATTTTATATTAGACACCTACTATACTGTTGATCTTATATGGTATGTTGTGGTATTCACAAGAGATACATGTTAGATAATATTAACCTTTCTTAACCTCTTCACCTAGTCAAGTGATAACAGAGTTTACAGTTTTTGAAAATGTAACTTCTTCTTAAGCTTTAGAAATGAAGCCTATAGTTAGCTATTTCAGGTTTCAAATTTCAGAATTCACTCTAACTTATGGAATCTTCTTTAGATAAATAAGGCGAATATGTGGTTATGGTAGAGAAGGCCCAGCCTAGTGCAGATGATCAGCAAAGGGCCCCATGAGATGCCGCATTCCCCTACTTCACTGACAATCACGTGTCTGATGTTTATATAACTACTGGCATTGTCTGGTCCTACATTATTCAATACAGTAGCAACTAGCAACATGTGGAGATTTAAATTCAAATTTAAATTAAATTAAATTAAAAATGCAGTTTCTTAGTCACATTAGGTACATTTCAAGGACTCAGTAATAACCTATGTTTAGTGGCTAACATATTGAAGGGCACAGATACAAACCTACTTCTTTGCAGAAAGTTACGCTGGGTATTTCTGGTCCAGAAGTTTATTATATCTCATCTTGTTTTAATTTTAGTAAAAGTCAAAACATTTCATCCTTTTCTATCTTCAGAGGAGAAACAGGTTGGCTTATCAGTTGAAAATTATATTTAGATTTCTAAAAATGATTATTGTTGTTTTTCAGATGCATGTTTTTAACAAAGCAGCTCTGCAAAAGGACCATTATGAATTCTTTTATTCCAAAACAGTGATTATTTCTCAATATTCAAAGTTTGTATGCCTTTTTTTACTTTATAAATTTGAGAACTGCATATTATTTTATAATATACACTATATTGTGGCTCTAGAAATTTTCCTTAGATAATTTTTTATTAAAAATAATAATATACTAACTCTAACTTCTCCCCCACCGCTGCCAACAACAAAGATTTCTCTTAATTCTTATTAGCAGTATATGAGTATTATTTTGGATCTAAACTAATTTTCAGATAAGTTTCTTATTTTGCCTAAATGCAGACCTACCTAGAACAAGTACAAAGTTTTTTGGATTAAATTTAACTTTTCCTCTACTGTATTCAGGAAAACAGTAGGTTTGCGTGGGTAGACATCAACCTGAATGCTGAATATTAATTTGTCCATGCCTCAGTGATTTTTGACTAGACAATACTGTACTACACCAACCAGCTGAAAAGCAAAGGTAATTCTACCCACTGTTTGATCTACATGATGCCAACATCACGTAAGATCAATTGTTTCATTGGATCGACTGATAGTTTTGGCAACATCTATCTATCTGTGGGAGGATGTAGTTTGGAAACTAGCTGTATCTTAGTTTTCCCATTTGTATCATCAGGTAGCACCAGTGACCATAGATTTCTCCCTTTGCAGTAATTTTATAAATGCCCTCCCTCTGTTTCTATCACCTGCCATAGAAGGAGCTACCTCTCAAGAAAAGTTTTCAGTGTTAATTTAATCCTTGTGCCCTTAGGTCCTGACACATAAGACTGCTGACAAGGGTGTGTTTTTATAGTTTTGCCCTTGGCTCAAATGGGGGTTGTGCTGGCACTGGTTTTGAGAACACTACTGGAAGGAGGTTTTTGCCAGGCTAGCTGGCATTTGTTATGTTTGTACTGTATTGATACAGTACTTTCATTGGCATTGTGACTGGTATTCTCATTTTGACATGAATAGTGCAAAGTCTTGTTTATTTCTCACTGTTAGAAGAAAAGAATAAAAACTTCTTGATACTTAATCTACAGAATGTTATTTGCCAAGGTAAATTTCTTAAAGTTAATTTTCTCTTGAAAATATTTGAGTTTTAATTTTAAAAGTTATAGCTCCTTATTGTTTTCATTAAGTCCTGTTTAAAGTAAAGATAGGGCAGGAGAAATATCAAGTCTACCAAATCAATTTCTGGCCTGTAACTTGTCTAGGTAATCCAAGATTTTCAATTTTCTTTTGTTTTGTTTGTGACTTAAAAAAATATAGATATATTGTCTACAAAGCTTTTCTTTTTCTTGAATTGCCAGAAACTCTTAATTTTAATCATTTAGGTTTCTTCTCAAGCCAAAGATCAAACCCAGCCATGCTGCTCTTGAAATATATCTATCACAAGTTTCATTACATAATTTTTATTATAATTGTGTTTATAGACAGTGGTGAAAACAACTATTTAATCAGATTTGTTTATGTTTTGAAAAGCAAATAAAATTAGTCTGTGAAACAAGAAAGAACAAACCATCGCCAACACATATATGTCAACAAATCAAATTCCCAAATTTTGATGATCTCTCCTGCTGTAATTTTCATTTATGTCTGTTTTCCATTTTTGCATTCCCTCCCCTGCTTTCTCAAGCACTAAAATAATCTCCTAAATATTCTTCCTGATTTGGTTCCTGTATTTATTGGCCTTTACAATTAATCTGTGTAAAATATTTTTAGTTATATTGCTACATGGGTCTCTGTCTAAAATATTAAAAGGTTGTATATTGTACAAATCTTTTAGTCTCGAAGTCCGATTCAGAGCTCCCCACAATCTGACTTCAAATATCTTCTTCTGGGTCTTAAGGTCAGGCTCAGGAAAATTTGTTGAAGTTTCCTGCACTACCTATAGCTGTTCACTGAACAAGACCTAATTCTCACTCGTATATCTTTATATACTATTAGAATCTTATAGAGTTCCCCTACCTAAAATGCCTTCTTTTCTATCATCTCTTTTTTCATCTTCTAATGTACTTCTTTAAACCCCACCTCACATGTTTCCTTTTCTAAAAATCTTTAATTTTGAAGACTAAATTGCCTTCTTCTCTGAAGTCACTTTTAGAATATTTTCAACATATATTACATTCTGCTTTATGTCATACCTATTTGTCAATTTGTCCTAACTATTCTACTAAATTGTAAGTTCTTTGTGCTATAATCATTTTTGTTTTATCCACACTGCCTAATATAATATTATTAATTAGGCAATAAGCAAACTCTGTTCTATTTCAGTATTGATCATGAGAGGCTTATTACACAACACGTAGCCTAGTAGAATCAGTCAAAAGAAACTGTATCCTAAACACTTAAATAGTGTCTTTCAATGTTTATATTCCTTCACATTACAATGTTATAATACCTCAAATTAAGTTCTTTATAAGGATATTAAATAAAAACTCATTAGTTTAGATGAACTAAAATAACAGTTTTCTATGTAAAAATGTATAAAACTCAAGAAAATATCTAACCTTATTAATTCTTTATAATATAAGAAGAGATCTCATTTTATCATTAATTGTTTCTTACTAGAAAAGGATATCCTTTTTTTTTTTGTCTCTCTTAGTGTCAGGATCCAATCTACCTTGTCCTCCCTCCCCCATTTTTTCTATTTCTGTTCTTGAGGTACATTCTTGACATCACTAACTAGTGGTGGATCTTTCATGTGCCCTCAGTATTAACTTACCAACCAACTTTTGTAGTGTATCAGCTTTATGTTCTTAACTCTATAACTTTCTTTTTTGTTTGTCACAGTCTCTAGCTGTTTCTCTTTACAAATGAACAATTCATAGATTGTCAAACTTACTCTTAAGAAGAGTTAATTTCTTGAGATCCTATTTGGAAGGAAAGACCATTCCAGAGAACAAACTTCCCTTCTTTAGTGGTGTTTGCCCATCTTCCACTTAACACCAAATGTATAAAACCATAAATGATTGTAACATACTGCCCTTACTGTGAAGAACTCACGTGATAAGTAAGATGGAATGAGATGCAAATACTAACTCTGCCACATCCTAGCTACATGAACTCGGACATATTACCTAACTTCTCAGAGGTTTACAAGTGGGACTAAGAGTCCCTAAGGTAATGTATATAAAACACTTAACCCTATGCCTGACAGGAAGTAGGTCAATAAATAGTAATTACTGTCTTTATAAGCATAAATTTGGGTTTGTAGCAAGAAAGAAAGAATGTTCTAGATCAAGAACCATAACACACAGACATTGAAGTGATCTAAATGTGCATAAGAATTGGAAGGGTCTGATCTAGCCTGAAAAAAGAATCATGTTGAGATGGAAAAATGAAGTAAACAGTGGGACAACCCAGAATAACATGCTAAAAAATTTGTGTTTGTTTCAATAAGAAGCACATGATGTAGGTTCCTGAAAAGGGTGGCATACAGTATTAAAAGCCATATGTTAGAAGTAGCATTCTGAGATCAGTATGCAAGAGAGTCTGAGGTAGGAAGAGACTGAGGTAAAAGCTCTCAGAAGTGTGGTGATAATTAGCCAGATGACCACAAGGATGCTTGTCTTGGGAACAGAAAGGTAGAGAGGTTATGTTCAACTGAAGTGGCACTGACAAGGAAGAACCAACAGGAATTGGCAACCTCTGGGACATTAGAAAGAATGTGGATAAGTTAGATAAGATCTTTACAAAATGATGGCTCCATAAATAGAAACTGGAAAATTGCGAAGAAGAATTATTTCTACAAAGGTTCGTGTCTTAGGACCAGGCTATTATAATAACATACCATGGACTATGTGGCTTATAAACAATAGAAATTTATTTCTCACAATTCTGGAGATGAAGAAGTTCAAGATCCAGCTGCTGGCAGATCAGGTGGCTGGTGAGAGCCCACATCCTGATTTGTAAACCACTGTCTTTTCTCTGTGTCCTATGAATTTGAGGGGAACACAAGCATTCAGTATATAGTAGAATACAGTAAGTTAAATTTAGACAATGTCAGTTTGAATTGCAATGAGATGATGGATAGTAAATATTAGCTTAAGTCTGAAATAGAGAAATTGCTAGCCCGTGCTAGGTTTTAGGTTCCTTCAAAAGAAAGGAGTATTGTGGGATGAGTGCCAGCAACCAACTTTGCTTACTCCACAATTCTGATTCAGATCTGTTTTAATTGTCAAAACTTCCTAAACCACAATACAGAAATTATTTTTGCTAAAACTCTTCTCTCAAAAGTGCTTTTACTATTTTATTAACATTTGCAGCACCATAGCAAGTTACTAGAGAATAAAAACAATTCTTCCTATATTCTCGGAGTCATAAGATGGCTTTGCTCTAGAGCAAATTTGTACCCTAAGTTCCAAATACACTGGAATCTTGCTACAATCATATTCACAATGGAGCTGAAGTCAATAGGTGGTAGAACCAGTTAGAGAAATGCTTCTCAAATGGGGTGATTTTGCCCACTAGGGGACTATTGGCAATGCCTGGAGACATGTTTTAGTTCTCATAACTTGGAGAGGGGAGCTGATGGCCTCTAGTGAGTAGAGGACAGGGATTCTGCTAAACAATTTACAATGCACAGGATGGCCACCCACATCAAAGACTTACCTGGCTGAAAATGTCGATAGTGCCAATGTCGAGTGAACCTAAATTATATTGACTTTCAAGGAATTTACTCTTGTTAGATTATATCTTAGGCCTTTTTATATACCCAGAGCACTTTGTAAATATTTGTTTCTTGTTTGTTGATATATTGATTAAGACACCAAAATAAGGTGAGCATAACATTTATTTTGCCCCCAGGTTTTTCTATGGCATGGATGCTAAGGCAGCATGTACTGTTTTGGCTCTGGAAACTAGCAATGTTAAATTAAAAACCAAGACCTTTTTTTGCTCTTCAGTACAAAACCAATATTCTTACTCCTAGTTTACTGAAGAGGTTTACATTTTTGTAAAAGAAAATAAAAGTCTTAATAATTTTAAAGATCATACAAAGAATGCTGTGTCCTGAATCCCACTGATGAAAAGGAAAAAAAAAAAGAAATAGATTCAAAATGTCAGTTTGCCCTTAAGTGATGTATTAGCTACAAGAAATCTCATTACAATTTGATGCCTGGATCCCTTGAAGGAAAGATCTTATATGGTGAAGGTAGCATATGTGTCATGTGATGTAAGTACTTACTTTTATTGAATAGGTAAGTATATAATAGCTAAAAGCCCCATAAATCAGCTAAATGTTCTCTCAATTTATAGAGAATATTTGATCTGAGAACATTACTGTCTGGTGAACGACGGGGAGGAAAAGGAGACATGAAATGCAATAGAGATGGATATGGCGGGTAATTCCTTTGGATTCAGAGTATCAGATTTCAAGTCACACAGGAACAACCTGCACTGTTTCTGTACTGTCCATAGACCGCCTAGGCAATTTTAAAAATTTAAGACTTACATATTACACTTGGTGAATGGGGAGTTACATGCATATAACCAAATCACTCCAGAGGGACATCCAAAAATAACGGGAGAGGATAGATGCAGAATAGATATGTTCAAGGAAGTCATTTTTCATTGGACTTTTATTTAAGCAAATTGAATGGTGATGAAAGAAAAAAGCAACTATATTTGGTCAATATCTGTCAGAGAGCCTTGTTCTTCAGCAGAGCAAGGAACTGCTCTGTCTGGCAGCTAGGAATGAAGGAAGACAGATTTAAATAGCCCAGAGGGTGACCTGGCATTTGACTAGACATAGAGGAATAAACTGAATTGTTTTCTCCTTTCCCATAAAATGGGGGAGGGGGACAGTTTCTTGCCAACCATGAACATTCTTCAACCCTTTACTCTGCAATTTTTGCTTTCTAGCATATACAGGTTTTCATACATTAAAAACCTCATTCTTTGACCTTTTATATTTAGTATCTTACTTCCCTTCTATTTTTGGCTGCCAGATACTCAAATAAGAGATTTAAAACTACTTCTTTCATTTTCTCATTAACTACCTAAACCCTTTGCAATCTGACTTTTATCCCCATAACTAATACCACTTTTTAGGCACCTGAGGTCTTTCTTATGCATTGTATATCGTGGATAAGAGCCTTGGTCTCCAGCTAACTTTATGCAAACACAATCATTGTTTTTGTTTGTTTGTCATCTTTATAAACCACTCTGAAGAACTGAATAGTACTGAAAATTCTTTTGGTTCTCCAAATCCTCTGACCACTCCTTTCTCCTTGTCTAGTTTATTTTGGACTTCCTGACCTAAATTATTTTTTAGAGCTTAGTCCCTGTCTGCTAATCTATACAGGCTTTGAGTTCATTTATGAAGAACCTTCAGATTAGGTGCTTGACCTTAAGCAGCTTATGATCTCATTAGGGAGACAAGGCTACTATGTGAAGCAAAAACACAAGTTAGCATATAACCTAATGTGAGATCTCCAGGGAATTTTCATGACTTTTCATATCACAGTATATAATAAAAGTTGGATTAATGGATGGATTAATGGATGGATGGATGGATGGATGGATGGATGCATGCATGCATGCATGGACGCATGGATGGATGGATGAATAGAAGAGGGATAGAAGAACTGTAAATAGTTGCACAGAAGAGGACAGATTAGTGCTAGGAAATTTAGGGAAGATTGTAGAAAAGTGCATAAAAGAGAATTAAATTGGTCTTGAAGACAGAATAAAATTATGAATTGAGAGAAAAACTTGCAGGCAAATGCAACAAAATAAGCAGAAAAGCTTTGGAGGTAAAAATAAGCATAAATTGTTTTTGGTGCTCTCTCATCTATACAATGGGTTAATAATAGAAATCACTTTATAATATTGTTAAATAAGTTAATATTTATAAAATGTTTCTGCAGTGCCAAACACAGAATAAGCATTCAATCACTGTTCCATTATAATGAGTATATTTGAAGGAAACGTGATCTAAAATATCTATTTACAATGAAATACAAACAGCTACATGCTAATATTAAAGTGTACATGGTTTTATTATTTATTGCTCTGAGAAATATTTGAAAAGTGCTGAAGCATTTTAGGAAACAAGAGGATACTTTAAAAGAACATGTTCTTACCTGTTGATGCTTCCCTTCAATAATTTAAAGTATATTTTATTTTAAAATGCTGTTCATGTAGTATCATTTACTATGATAAATTTGGGTATTAGTTGCTTCTTAACTTTTGAACCTGCTGTGGGATTGAATCCACAACCAATACAGAAATGTTTCTTGTCATTTTATAATTCATGAAGTTAAATACTTTCTGCTTGCTATGGTTATTGAGGGGAAAGATATTGAACTGGTAGGCCTGAACTCAAAATGGATCTTTCATTCATACACTTAGAAAATGTTGATTGGTGAATGCTCTGTTGTACATCTTCTTGGGTTTATCACCGAGTAAGATTTATACCGTGGCAAAAATTGCAGTGTAGCCAGGCCAGTCCTCTGATTCTGAGCCTTCAGCTGTTTGCGGAACCTATTTTCTTCCTTTTATATCTTCTATCCCAGATTACTCTTTCCCACAATGAATGTAGCACTTTCACATCCAAATCTCAAACAATTACATTTTCTCTATTAAACTGTTTTTTTTTTATTCTAAAGTTTCTGAAATCTCTGTTAGCATTAATTTATTCATTAGACACACACCCTATAACAGGCATGGGGCTAGGTGGTAAAAATATAAATGTAACATAACACGGTTCTTAATTTCCAGGACACATTCTCTTGTGTGACAGAGACAAAGGAGTGAATTAAATGACAACAATTAAATGCTAGAGTACATACTCTAAAATTGCTCACACTAGGGTAACCAGGAAAGACTCCATGGAAAGGCTGGCATGTGAGCAGAGGCTGAAGGTATAGGGGGATGTGTATGTAAGTCTAGTAGGGAATTTTAACACTTTCAGTGAGATCTGGAAAAAAGTGAAGAAACTGGAAAGAAATGTGTAGAGATGGGTGGAATAGGAATTGGGTTAGGCACATTGTAAAGATCAATTGTACACCGAGCCAAGAAATTTGAAATTTCGCAAGAATTTTTATTTTCAAACTGCCTTTTTCTACACATGTAATTTTGATAATTCCATCACCATAGACACCACATTACTTCTTCATATTATGAAAACTTCTTAAATTATATATAGTATAAATGTGTATTTTTTAAAATGTGTTTTTATGCTTTTCTTCTTTTCTTTTGAGGTTTAATTGACAAACACATTATATTAATTTCAGGTGTCCAACATAATGATTCATTTATGCTTTTATTTACTCCATTATTATATTTAAAAAATGAGTTTATAAGTAAAAACAGAAATTCTTTTTTTATCTTCATAAATTTCTAATCTCTATCTCCATTTAAACCCAACTTGGCTTTATAGCTCTTTTTATCCAGCCAAGTAATATTTTTTTTCAATTCTAATGTTTCTTATTATCCCTATTTCCTTCTCAGACTTTATTCCACTTTCAACCATTTGCACTGTGTTCATTTATTTATTTATTAATGTATCTTTTATTGAGCACCTACTATGTGTCAGGCACAGCTAGGTTCTGAAGTACTAAATTTAATAAGGTATAGTCCTGCCTTCAAGGAGCTTATGGTCTAGTGGGGAAGCCAACATGAAAGAAGTGATTTCATGAGTCTGAGACAGAGGCCTACCTATGGGGAGAAGCATTTGTGTGCATTACAAAGTTGAGTTGTAGTAGAAGGAGACTTTTGAGCTGAGTTTTAAAAGATGGCTTAATAAAAGCTGAGGGTGCAGGCTAATGGGGTATGCACAGTTCAATAGGGCTTGTGAGAAGGATCAGGTGCTTCTCCATTAGCCTTACTCATTTGGTTACACCCAGGTCAAACCCAGGTCAAATATTACTGGAGCCAAGAATATCAAATTTCCAAATTAGTTAACATTTGAATCATACCTAAACTTTTAAATCTTTCTATCCAAAAAGTATCCTTCAGGTTCTCAAAGAAACAAAAAAAAATAATAATGTTAAGGGCTATGGTGTGTTTTCACCTGTTTCTATGGTGTCTGGAATGACTTTTCCACCAGATATAGATTCAGTGAGCAAGGAAAGGGGAAGATAGGTTAGACTAAACTGAATAAGGCTCCCTAAAGTACATTGTCATGTTGTTACGGACTGTCTCACTGCCCTGAGATTAGAGGGTATATGTAGAATATTGAGTAATACAGATTGGCCTAGTTAAATCAAAAGGGCTCTTGGGGTTTAGCCAGATTTCCCTTTCCCCAGCATCCATCTGTCCTAAATTTCTGTTAAAGGAGAAGAAAATATCTAGAGGTAGTAATATTCTCCAATATGCCTTTAAAATAATTCAAAAAGCACTTTAAATAAAAAGACAAAGTTGCACAGAACAAGAGCAACCATTTGTGAATTTACAGATTAAAGAAAATTGAATTTCAGTTCTTATATGTTTTACACAGACTGAAAGGAAAAAGAGGCATTTCATTGCATTTTATCAAAGAGCCATAATATTTGCATGGGTCTAGGATTTTTCTCTGCCTCTAGTATTTTTTGAGCATTTATTATATGCCAGGTGCTAGACTAAGTTCTTTGCATATGATCTCACTTAATATTCACAATAATTTTATGAATTAGGTATCGACAGTATTCCTTATAAGAAAAAAGACTCCGTTATATCAAAAATCTTGATCAAGGGCTTATGAGCAGTTAAGTGGCAGAAATGAGATCTCTGCTTAGGAGTACTATTTTTAAAAACCTTTTCTTCAATCCTAGCCAATTACCTTTACTGTTTACTTACACCATTTGCCATATTCTTTGTGTTTCAACTTGTAACTTACCATTTTGCTCTCATAGCTGCAAATCTTCACTATCTAAAGAACATAAATGTATAAAATCAGAACTTGATTATTTTATTACCTTGAGCCATTAACTATTCAAGAAGGTAAATTTATTTTAGATTACTAAATACATAAAATGGACTCAGTATGTATAATATATCATGCAAACATAAGGGAGAAAAGTGGTAAGGAATTCATTTAATAACAAATGAAGCAATTTTCATATTACTTGGAGCCTAAGGAAAGAGAAATGATGAAAGACGAAATCGCCTTCTGACTAAATGCCGTAGGGCATCCAGGTGATGAGCCCGGCTTGCTCCTTGGCTGGGTGCCACCACCTTGGCAGGAGAGTAGGCTCTGTAAGTGACTGAAAATCCTGGAGGCCCAGGTTTTGTTGGAAAGCCCATATTTTGCATTTCTTAGTGTATGTTTCAGCTACTCAATGCTGAAAATATATTTGGATCATACTGAAAGTGAGTTTGGGGCAATGCTGTGTTTTTATTTCATAAGAAGGTACCTCTTGGAAGGGAAGAGTCCGTTGCAGGGGAACAAAAAGCAGCTATTGGGATTTGGGGTTCAGTACATGGCAGTAAGATATAAAATTATGTGTGAATCTAAAAAAAGTCATATTTTTAAAAAAGTAAACTTAGAATATACATTCATAGAGTGGTTATTTGCATAGCAAAACAGATCTACAGCTAACACTCTTTAGATTCTTGCCACTGTTTGAGTTATTCAACTCTTGTCAGTCCAAACTCTCTTCAGTGATGCTGTGACTGGGACTCTACAAATTGTGTTTCTTATTTGTTAAGTTTTGTTAATAAGGGGCCCTGGAGGATGGTTTGAAGACAGGAGGATGGGGGGAGGAACTTCAATGTTTCTGTTTCACTTTTAGAACTTCTTGAGTTGCCTGCTCAATGGCCCTTCCTTCTTTCATGTGATGTGCTTCAGGCTATTCAGCACACCCTCAGAGGTGCCAGCTCCATTCAGGTAGTAACCTTACCACAGTGCCTGAATCCCAGCTCTGTAGGCCCCTCCTACAAACCCTTGAGTTAGGCAGCATTTTCTCTTTAGAGCAGAATCTCCTACATAGAGTGCCTCTCCCTCTACAGCAGGGGTCCCCAACCCCCAAATTATGGACTTGTACCGGTCTGTGGCCTGTTAGAAACTGGGCCGCACACCAGGTGGTAAGTAGGGGGCCAGTGAACAAAGCTTCATTTGTATTTGAAGCCAGCTGCTTCCCTGCACTAGCATCACCGCCTCAGCTCCACCTCAGATCATCAGGCATTAGATTCTCACAGGAGCACTGGTACTAGTGCCAAAAAGGTTGGGGACTGCTGCTCTATAGTGTCCCTCCTCAAGGTTCTGAAAATTCTATCTCTTCCCTGAGCTCCCTTCCCCAGCCCTAGGCTCAGTAGGTGCTTCCCACAGTCAGTATCTCTGAGTAACATTAGTGATCCTTTTTCTTTTGCTGCCTTCCAAAATCTGGGTAACTGAATCCCAAAGTAAATCTCTGATGAAATATCTAGTGTGGTATCTAATCTTTCTGATTATATATTGACAATATATATGCCAAGTGACTCTTAAGAAAATTTTCTCTATACAAATTCAATGTACTAAGGAAAACTATTTAGAAATCCCATGAAGATTTGGTCCATGTCAAAGATAAACATAGCTAGACAGAAAAAGTTAAAAATCACTTGATATCACTTATATGTGGGATATAAATAAATCTAAAAGCAAAAACAAACATGACAAACAAACAGAGGCTCATGGACATGGATAATAGACTAGTGGTTATGGGGTGGGGGAAAGGGGGATGTTAATGGGGTAAGAAGTGGTCAAATACATGTTGACAAAAAGAAATCTAACTATAAGTGATTAACATACAATGTGATATATATATGACTTATTGTTGCATTGTGCAGTTAAAACTTATTGGATTTTGTTCATCACTGTCACAATAACAAATAAATAGAAAAACAGATAAATATAACTTTTTGATGATGATGATATATATTGAGAGAAAAAGTTAAACTTCTATGAAAAAGTTTATTTATGACAAAGAAGGATTTTTTTATATTTAGAAATAAAAATCCAACAAATTGCTAGACATTAACTTACATTTGCAAAATACTATATGGATGTACTCAATGTAAATAAAGACAAAATGTGCAGACTATTCTCTTTAAATTTCCAATAGGTTGAGAAATAAAGGAATGAAAAGTGCCACTGTCAAATATGTTTTAGGTTTTGCAAGAACAGAACCGGGAATGGTGGGTTAGGTTTGCTAGAGTTGTTATGTAAAAACAAATCACAAGTGAGCCTAAATTTCTCTAATGGCTATTTGAGGCCTATTCTTTCTATCACCCTTCAAAAGGATAAAATAAATACTGAGCAGTGTGAATCATCTATTGGATTTAGATTCCGTGGCAGAAGCAGAGAACAGGTGTTTACCTCTACTCTACCTCAAACTCAGTAGCAGGGCAAGCTTTCTACTGACAGGTTTTGCCTTTGGCTCTGTCTTCAGTGCATCCATGTGTTGTCAAATTAACATGCCCCAATAGTGTTTGACAGGTAGCTAAAGAAAAATACATATTTCTTCCTTGTCATACAATGAAAAAAGATTTTGTATTATAATTTAAATTGTTTAATAAATAAAAGTGTTTTTTTCTCAAATATGGCTAAATGTTTCATAAATTCTTAACTACAACAATAACAAAATATTTTTATTCCAGCACTACAATTTTAACAGAAAGTGTTATCTGTAAAACCACAGAGAGCGATATGAGATTTACATTTTTCAACAAGAACAGTGTATTTCTTTAAACTTTTTATAAGTCATTAAATTTTTGACACTTATTACTTTTTCAAATAAAATAATAAAGTATTTCCTTTTAAATTTGATACCAGTAATATCAAACATTTAGATTAATAAATGCTAGAAAATTTTACTATGGGGATGATCTCAGTAATGAGGCCAGAAAAATAAACAATATAGAAATGGTTACACACCAATATTAAATTGGAAGCATATTAAAGTAAAATGACCAACAAAAGGAAAAATAATAAATCATTTAATATTCCAAATTCACATTAGCTGTATATGCCACATTGAATTTTTGTATTTGATTTTCTTAAAGCAGCTTCCAACGTTAAATCACCTAGAGGAATTATTGCATATTAGGATGACAAAGGACTTCCTGGACTTTTTTTTGAGCTTATTGCCCCAAAGGGTCATAGCTATCCTAAACTCACCTCTACTGGACCTTTAGCCCTTGTAGAAAATCTGTGACTTGTGGGCTTCTGACAGATAATAGGAAAACTATGAAAAGGGAAATTGTCCTAGAATATGTTTTCTCAGACAAATCTATTTTTCTCATAGCCAAATATTGTCAAGAAGATGAAGAATAAAAAGGAGGATGATGAGATTCACCAAGTTTGTGATAATAAACAAACTTAATACTCAAATATAATCTTTAGTCACTTCACTCCCTAAAGCAGTAAGATAGATTGCTTCATATCTCCTATCAGCTAAGGGCTAACAATTAGAAGAAGACTGCTTTGAAATAATTAGTACCAAATTTTTCACAATCTTCTCAGATTTACCTAATGTAATAAAAAAGATCTGAGGTTTAAACAAGGGTAGAAAATAAAAGTAAAGAAACTTCATTTATTTATTCACTGGATTAATCTATCCATCTATTTGTTCTACAAAATGCTAGCAAACATCTTCTGTAGAATGTGAATGGCTCTTTCTGTAAGCATTATTTATTGAGCACATTCTATATGCCTCACACTTTCTACAAAATGGCATGTGAAGAAAAAGCTACCATGCAATGCGTATAAGGTCATGGTCTGATTAACTTTTTCTTCTATTGGCTTTTACTTTTTGATCTTTGTCATCCCTCCCACCAAGAGGCTCCATTACATTAAAACAAGCCATTCATGCCATGATTTCATTATATGCAATGCTCTGAAGGAAGGCAGCTTAAGTTGAATGACCATAACTAAAATCCCACAACTGGGGAGCACTGAGAGCCTAATAGATACTCGATGACTACTCTTAGGTTATTTATAGATATAAAAAAATATAGTATTTACTGAGAGATACTCCTTAGCTCAAGGGGAAGAGACTATGAAGAAATGGAGACAAGAAGTTAAAAAAAAATGGAAAGAGAAAATAAAAGGAAAAAAGAAAAGTAAAAAGTAAAAGTATGTGGAAAAGTAATACAGATAAATTTTACATATTCAGACTGGGAATGATATCAAAACACCTATAAAAGAACTGGAAGACCATTCCACCTCACTCCATCACATCTCAAGTTCGACTCACACAAACATAAAGGAACAAGTCTTATTTTATTTCTATCATGAAAAACCTAGGGTAGTTGCTACATTATACAATCCTCATCAGTCACTGACATAGCCCTCAAGTAAATAATGATCTTTTGTTCAGTGTAATGCTGCTGCCAGTAATGAGCATATAATAGTGATATATTAGCATGTTAAATAATGACATGCAAAGTTACAGTATATGTGTTGATGCTATGCCGCAGCTAACCTGCTTCTCGCACTAGATTTGTCATTCTCAACCCAATTTGTTGTTCCAGATGGAAAATTTAATTTTGCCTTTCTTCCTCCATTCACTTCCATTTCTGGAGAATCACAAACCTCTTTGGGCTGTCCCCTTTCTTCCTATTTGTGCCACCTCCTTTAATTACTCCATCACTAAGAAAATCAGACATGTAGCCAACAATGGGCACACAGATGGACAAAGGAAAAGTCTTCTCCTGGAGATCTCACACTTACTTTGAAGTCTGTTCATCTGGGAGAAATCCAGGTCCAGAACCGTATTTGTATTTGTTATGCAGGCAAGGCAGCAAAAGAACTTAGACTGCAGAGATGGAGAAACATATGGGAAGGCTAGCTATTCTGGGTCCCTGGTGGGGCGATGAGGCATCTCTGATGGAATGAGCTTTCAAAATCATCAGGAACTACAACACAAACAGTGTGCTACATGACACCAACTGGAAAAAGGCCTTTAAAGTTCAAAAGAAAGGAAAACAATTTAGCATTTAATCTACAGTTAAAGTTTAGATGATCATGAAAAGTAACATGCTTAAGATTAACAGCTGTGTGATCAAAACTGGTATGTGGCATCTTTCATTATAGAAAGTGTTCTAAAAGCCTGTGAATATAAAAGCCTCTAGTAGATGACTTTTGACTCATTAATAAGTAATATTATTCTTCAGCCTATTTTATGCTTGCAACAATTACATAAATTGGGTTGAAACTTATCTATTCACTTTAGTGATAAGAAAAATGAAGGCAGGTGATGTGCAACAATGGTTATTGAAAGAGGGAGACCCAGGTGTCTGTTCCTTGGCTTAGTTTTCTTTCTTTTGCACCATTCAAGCTTGCTGCTTTAGAAATTAAAGAAAGTATGGACAACTGTAAACAAAGAAAGAGCACTTACAAGATGATGTGTATTAGAAATTAGGTTTGATGTAAATCTCCATTTAGTATACAAGGCCCTTTCCTCAATGGGCAAAACAACTGTGTTAAACAGTTAATAAAACAAATTAGAGAAACCTTACAATTTCAAGTCACATGTCACATAGGTACACTGTTTTCGATAAGGCTGCTATAAAGATTTACCAAAAGTGAAAAATTTTTTTCTGGGTACTTTAAGACTAACAGAGCTAGTTTTATGTCCAAGATATGTAGGTTAGTTAGTGTTTCTCACAATATGAGAGGTGTATAATCCTGAAAAAATAGGTAATGAGTGTGATCATTTTAAGGTGGTATGCAGATGGTATTAAATAGTAATGGCTATCAGAAGACTAAACCGTAAAAAAGACCAAAAATATCTTGTCTTGAATGATACAAGGAACTACTCCTTTAGTCTTGCTTTATTTCCCCTACCTTCTATGTAAGATTTATTAAGATATCTAATCATAGCATTATTCCCACTTCCTGACATCCAATCCAAAGCAAAACCCCACTTTCTTGATACTGCCCCAAGGTCTGCTACTACAAGCTGTAACTCTAGAAGTATCTACAATTAGAGGGCCATGGTATGTTCACCCTCATTGCAACGAGACAATAAACCAAACATTATTATTACTAGAGGTGTGTTTCTAGTGTTTTTTGGCTAGAGGGCATTGAAATGTTGCAGTAATTGTATTCAATGACCACTGTTGATATATTAGTTCTCTCAAAAATGAATCAAAACTTAAAATTATCTCTAAGCAGAAAAATATTTCATATCTGTAATTATTTACAGTTACAATCTCCTTTTAGTTCATTTAAGAAATGGATTACTAATTCAAAGTGAACCTCTACTACGACTGGCCATGTAGATTCCTTCTCCCTCTGAAAGCATTTTGGTTGAGCATATGAATGATGTAACAGTAATCAGCAAAATAGGAATATAATTACAACGACTACTATTTTTGCCAGTCAACACATCAAACTCTGTAATAAGTGTATTTCTCATATCTCATCTAATCTTTATTACCATCTTCTGAAATTGATATTATCTCCCATTTAATTGATAAGAAAACTGAGGCTGGGAAAATTAAGTGACTTGTCCTGAATTTTTCACCTAATAAGGTGGCAGAGTAGGATGTGATCCAAGATCTGGATGCTCTCAAGGATTATATTTGCGCCATTCCCCCTTCCTAGGAAGGTCAAGCTCAAACTCCAAAACTGACTAAAAGTAGAAAAAGTTATTACATTTGGACCTAAATTTTTAGTATTGTTTATACCGTATTCTTCTTTTGAATTGTTTAATAGAATGAAGTGAAAATTGCTTAAGAGCCATACCTGTAAATAAAATAGCATATAAACTGCTTTTTTCAGAGAAAATTTATTGCTTATATTTAGTAGAGATATTAGTGAAAAAATTACCCAAGCTAAAAGATAATGACCAATGGCAGAAGATCAGAGCCATTGAGTAGTGAAAGAATTGCTTCTTTGATCTCTTCATACACTGATTTTGTGATCCTTCCGCAGTGGGTATTACTAGTTTCAAGGAGCTGTCAATTAACCTGAATTAATTGTCAACTATTTCCAGCTTATAGTACTGCTTCTCCCGAACATAGCTTTATAGGAAGAAATCATAAACAATACCAATGAAACACAATCAGTCTTAAAACATAAATGTTATTTTGTTTCCACAAACATAGAATAATTCTTATGCTCCGGGTCTACACTGGCTCACCTACATGATTTATTTTCCCTCAATCCCTAGGACATAGATAATATTATATACGTATTACAGAGGTTCAGAATATTAAATAATCTACCTAAGTTTAGCAGATGGCAAAAACCACGATTGAAAACTGAAATTTCAGATATCATGAAAGAAGCTGGGCAGACAAGTGGGGAAGGTTCTCAAAGGCAGTCCTCTCTTGGCCTGTATTTCAGGGTGATCCTGACCAAACAATGTACAGAGAACATATAGAGGAGATACAAATCTGGTCTCAGTACCTCTTAGTTACTATCTGTCCTCATTGTACTTTAGGTGGAATGGTTGATGTGCAGCAGAGCAAACCTTGGGGGAGGGCGACATGAAAGTACACAGTGCAGAGCTCAATGGAAAGACTCATCAGGTCCTAGTTCTCTTAACTCTGGCATATGGGAACTATATGTCTTAATGCTGACTCGCAGCCTGTCTGTCTCAATGCCAGGAAACCTGAATGTGCATTCCAGAATGTATTTGGATACATTGCAAACAAATGTCAGAGCAGGCATTATACCCCCCACTAATGTACATTTGCAGGTCAAGAGGGTGATGCTGGAAAAGATTAATCCCTTGTTGAGTATTATCCATTAGAATGCTTTTAAATGTCATATAGGCAGCTAATAGATTATATACCATAAACACAGCTGTTGGAAGAAAAATGTCATTTCACAAGTCATACAATTAAAATCTCTAATCTCCAAAAGTATCAAAATAAGAGAAGGGGAAAGGATATGGAAGGATGAAAATTAGAGCCTCTTTTCTCAGAAAGTACTTACCATCTGTCTCCTGGATGGTGCACTTCTCGATTCTTGTTGCATACAGGGTACTCTTACTGAACTCTGAGTAAAGGGGCACCAGAAAAGACTGCCTCTAGATATGCAACATATGCCAAAAAGAAGACAGATTTGTGAAGGGGAGAAAAAAGAAACTTTTATCTCAACCTTGTGTTTTTTCATAATGTGTGTAGATTGTGTGTTTGTTTGAATATATACACATAACACTGGGAACAACAAGTCTGTCTATACTACATATATTTTTATTGGCTTACTTATAATTATAAAGAACTACAAAGAAATATTAGTAATGTAATTCTGTCCTTCAGAAATAAAAATACATTTTGTTGCAAGTCTTCCAATTTTTCTAAATATGTGTACATATGTGTTTCCACAAATTGAGCTCATACAGTATATACTATTTTATATATTATATTCATTATATTTCATGGCAGTATAGTATCTTGTCACTTTGATACAGCATAATTTATGTAACAAAGTTTACATTGTTACATATTCTGGTGTTTTCTAATTTTGAAAATTATAGACAAGTATCCTTGCCTGTAAATCCATGCATGCATCTCTGATTATTTAAGATATATTTTTAGAATGGAATTACTGGAGAGAACAGGATAAATATTTTAAACATATATTTATATTTAATTCAGTTTAGAATGAAAAAAGCTTTAGATTATTTTATTGATGAACACTCATGTTAGAATTTCAAACAATATAGAAAATTATAAAAATTAAAATTTACCATAAATCTTATTACTATTATAATTGTGTTCAATATTATAATTTGTTTAATATTTTTCTAGATTTCAGATGACTAGATTTCTTGATATCAGCGTATGTAGCAGGGTGCACGCATGCGATCACACTATATATGCCTCTTTTAACCTGCTTTTTAAATTTGTCATGGAGATCTTTCCATATTGTTAAATAGAGATGTATAACACATTTAATGGATAAAGACAATTCCATTTTGTAAATAAAGAGTAATCTAACCAATCTCAGCTGATAAACTTTTCATTTATTTCTAGTTCTGTCTTATAAATAATGCTACATGAATATATATATATTCTTTGGAATAAATTCTTTATACTTTTACTGAACTTAATAATATAAACATATGTGTGTGTCTACTGAGCTAAAGAATATACATAATTCATAATATACTATTTATATTATTTGTATATTACATAGAGAATTTATATTGTTAGGTAGAAAATATCTCAAGTGTATCCATTTGCTAGAACTTTAGTCATTACCTTATATTATCAATATTTTAAATTTAAAATTTTTACTGGTTAAAAAAAGTGATAGATAATAGTCTTTTACAGTTATTGGATATTGTATAATGTTAAAAATTTTTTGTGCTCTAAGATTATAAAGTATATTCAACAACACTTTTTTCCAAAAAAATTTTTTAACATTAAACACTGATAACAGGTGTCATTTAATTCAATAGAGGAATAAAGCAGATATCCAATTTGTTTCTCCCACTTGCTAGTCAGTTTTCTCAACATCATTTATTGATAGTCCACCCTTTTCCAAATCTATGAGTTTTGTAGGGCTGGCATAATAAAGTACCACAAACTGACCGCCTTAAACAATAGAAATATATTCTCCCATAGTTCTGGAGGTCAGAACTCAGATCAAGGTGCCAACTGGTTTGGTTACTTCTGAGGGCTGTGAGGAAGAGTCTGTTTCATGCCTCTCTCCCAGTTTCTGGTAGTTTTCTGACAATCTCTGGCATTTCTTAACTTGTAGAAGCATCACCTTATTCTCTGCCTTCATTCTTACTTGGCATTTTTCCTGTGTGAGTGTGTGTGTGTCAGTGGGGGAGAAGGTCTGTGTTCAAACTTCTCCTTATAAGGACACTGAATTAGGAGCTTACCCTACTCAAGTATGACCTCCTAACCTAACTAATTGTAGCTGCTCTGACCCTATTTCTGATAAGGTCAGACTCTGAAATACTGGAGGGGTGAGGATTTGAGCATACAAATTGGGGAGACACAATTCATTCCATAACACCAAACAATCTATAATACCACAAGTCTTACTTCTTTGACCAGTATGTCTATCTAACAAGAACATGTTTTACTTTTTTAGTACATATTAATATTTGATAGGGTAAGTCTTTCTATTATTTATTCTTCTGAAGAATTTTTCTATAGTCTTATTTTTCCATATGAATATTAAGACAATTTAGTCAAGCCTCTAAAACATTATGCCACTAGGATTTTTTTTTAATATTGTTGAATGCATTGGTTAATTTATGAAGCAATGTATGTTGATAATGTTGAATCTTCTTATACAAGAAAATGGTATTTCTCTTCTTTTTTTCAAGTTTTTGTTCATGATTCTCAGTTGAGTTACAGTTTTCTTCATACAGACTGTAAATGTCTTAAGTGTATTTCTTTGCATTTCTCATTCTCACTGTGAAAAGGGTATTCATTTTGCTTTATATGTGATTATTGCTAGTATAAAAAAATCATTGGGGATTTTTTTTGGGGGATATTGATATAGTTATTAGTTTTATATTGAACCCTCTCAGGGACTTTCTTGGATTTTCCAGAAACACAATCATAACACCTTCATTAACAAATATTTTATATTAATTCTGAGTTTTACTTTTATTTTTTCTTATACTTTCTAGTAACCTACATCTATAGCTTGGCTTTTTTTTGAGCTTTGTTTTAGTTAATGTTTGCTTTTTGTGCAGCAGACCATCCTGAATAATCCTTTGAGAATTAGTTTGTGGGTAGTAAGATGTCTAAGTCCTTGAAAATCTAAAGGTGTGTTCATTCTTCATATATACTTGAATGTTAGTTTGTCTAGTTTTACCATCATCTAGCACTCCCAATGTAATGTCTGATGTCAATCTGATTTTCATTCCTTTGAGATTTGAAAGCTCTTTGGGAACTTTTATAATTTTCTCCTTGTCCTTGAAATTTGAACTGTGGTGAAAATACGTGTGGATATGTGGATCAATTTAATTCATTCTGTTTTGCATTTAGTGGGTTCTTTCAAGCTAAAGATAAATGAGTTTTTCAGATCAAAAATTTATTCTGTTTATTTATTGATGATATCAGATATGCATGTTGAACATACATTCCACATAAATGTGAAGTTGATTAGATATATAATTTTGAATGTATATATGTATATATAATTGTGAATGTATATATATATATATATATTAATGTTGAATATGTATAATTTTATATACTATTAAATACATATATATTAAATATATGCTTTGATAAGTTTTAAAAAATGCATGCTAACAAGAGATATAACATTTCTGTTATGAACTAAATTGCATTCCCTCAAAATTCATATACTAAAGCCCTGAACCCCAGAATGATGAAATATGGAGATGGGTCCTTTAGAATGTGGTTAGATTTAGATGAGGCCGTGAGGGTAGAATCCTCATGATGGGATTGGCTTCTTTATACAAAGAGATATCAGAGAGCTTGCTTCCTCCCTCTCTCTTTTTACAAATACATCAAGTAAATGTCGTGTGAGAATACAGAGTAAAAGTGGTTTGCAGTTGCCTTAAAACTTTTCAGTATTAGTCACTTGTATTCCACATCTAGGTTGTTCTTTAAGCCATAATTTAAAGGCTATCATTCTTATCAACCTTATTTTTACTGTGTTCTGAACCATTCAACAACCAATGAGAACTTATTCTACAAAATCTGAATTAAATTCTAAAAAGACAAGGAAAGAAAAACATATGATCATAAGCAACTGATCATCTGGTAGAGGAGAAGAACATACACAAGAAAATGATAGCCAAAACTGTGTGATCAATAGAAACACCTGAAATGATAATTAAAAAAAAAAAAACACAGTTTTCTGGGTTTTGCTGCTAGATAGAGATTCTAACTTAGTACTTTGGTTGGAAGGGGATGGGGGAGTCAGGGGCTGAAAATTTTAGTTGTTCTCAAAAATAGCTACATATACACAGAATCAATAGAAATTGTGCCCTACCCCAACCAATAAAATTAGGATGTCTGGAGGTATGACTTAGGGCATTGAAATTGTATATATTTGGGCCTGAATCTTGGTCCCAACATTTAACAATAGTGTCATCAAACAAGTTACTTAACTTCTGTAAATCCAGTTTTGTTTTGTTTTAATCTTCAAATGAGAATACTGATGCCTACTTCATTGAGTTGTTATGAGGTTAAATAAGATAAGGTATGAAATGCCTGATGTATGGTAAATATCTTATAATAGTATTTAACATTTATTGAACCCTAACAATGTGTTCGACACTGTGCTAAGCATTTTACATGAACTAAAACAACTGTTACATTTTGTCAATGAAGGAACAAATGACTGAAATAATAAAGATACAGTTATACAATTAGTAAACAGCAGTTAGGATCCACTACTTGTGACTATCATTCTATATACCTTAGTAAATAGTAGATATTTTTATTTGTTATTATTACTGAAGAGTAACTAATTATTTAAAAAATCCATAGTAAATGCAAATTAACAGAATGGATATTATTTATGGTATGAATTTTGAGTTTTGAGTTGAGCTGGTTTCTTTTCTTTCAGGCTTTATTATGCGAAACATTTCTAAATCAAATCCCTGATAAAGAATGTTTATTTCCCCACCCCTACCCCCCATACTTTTTAAACAAAGACTGAGTTTTGACAATTAAGGAAATTGCTCAGGGCTACATGGCTGGGAAGTTAAGAGAAAGTAGGATTTGAGCTCATGTTTGTCTGATTGAACATATTCCTTTAGATGAAAACAGTTACTCCAAGATGGTGATGTGCATCTGGCCCATGTGTTTGGTGTTTTTCAGGAGATGGTCGGGAGCCACTGAAGCACTCCGAATAGGAAGGTAGCACAAATGAAATTCACAAGATCATTTCACCACATTTATTCTATTCGTAATGGCAGGTATCTGACAATAATCATCAGGACCTGATGGAAGTGGGTGGATTTCTTTTTAACTTATAAGCAAAAATCAGAATCAAGCTTCAGTTAGGAATTTCCTCCTTTCACTGTTACATTTATCTCATGAACAATCTAGACTCCTGCATTTGCATCAACACAAATAAAACCACTTGCAGATCTTCATGCCAAAATTCATTTTAATAAGGGATTGCATTTCATCATTCATTCATTCCACAAACTTAACTCAAGATATTATACTATGTTCAGTGACTGATACAAAGATGTGGCTCTTGCCCCAGAAGCTCATGTAACTGAGTAACTGAGGTATAATTATGCACACCTCGATGGAACCTCCCTGACAGTCTTAGTGACTCTCTGAAGTCTGTTCAATTTTCCTTGTCTCAAAACAGATTGCACAACTCTGTGGAATGCTGTTTACCCTTAGTTAACACAAAATCAGGGCTGAGCTGCCAGATGGAGCTTGGTGCCATTTAAAGGTATCAAGTAGGCTAAAAGTTCTCTTTGCCATAGGACCTGGTCTTTGCATTTTTTTCCTTTTTTTTCCCAAGATCTATTGTAGTCTTAAAAATAGAAACACATGCCTCTGCCACTCATCCCATGGGATCCCAGATGAGAAAAGTCTCAAGGAGAATAACAAAATGCAATTTGAATCAAAGTATGTGAAGTTTCCTAGATACCCCCAACTGGAGCCACTAGAAAGCAGCTGGGGAGATGCTGACAGCCCATCAGCAAGATCTGCTGCTGGGAGGGCTTCTGCTGTCATCCTCCACTTATCAGACTTCTCCCTTCTCTCTGTTTTCCACACACTGTTTTCCCACCCTAGTGTTTGCCCTAAGTTAAAAGAGGCTTATATTTATATAATTATATTTATATAATTTTGAAGATGTCTTCAAGAAAAGAGTAGCTGTTCCTTACCCGTAGGCTTTGGCTCTGGATTGTCTTTCTATAAGAAAAGCAAGACTATGACTAGTCCACGTGATTGGAAGTAAAGATGCAACAGAAAAATTCACCTATAATGTTAGGTTTCTCTCACTCTACCTTTAAGCTCCCTGCTTCTATAAAGCTGATCGCAGGGAAGAAACTAACAATCTCAATTACATTCACTCTTTACCTCTTTCAGAGGTCAGAGTTTAATACCAGGGCAAAGGGTGAAGCTTACATTGTAGTGTTGCAAACACTGATAAAATGGTGAAGGTTATTTTTCCGCACTCCTGATATCATATTAAGTTAGCAGCCCTAACGAAAAGTCAATGCCAACTATATTTTGACTGTAATTTGTTTCTACTGTATTTACATATAGCAAGAGCTTCTGCTGATGGAACTTGGCCATTAGTTGTGATATTATTTACATATATATATTAACTTAAAACAATATTCACTTAATGACATTTAAACTCTCAATAACCTGATCCTGGGCTATTTTCCAACTATATTTATCATAACTTCCTGTGATTCAACCAACCCCTCAATTGTTTATCCCTTATGCTTGTTCTGGGTTTGCAATCTTTATGCATTTATTCAAAATGAGATTCAGCCTAGCATAGCGGAAAGAGCACTCAGCTTAGATGGGCCTGAGTGGAAAACATGGCTTAAACAAGTTAAGTGACTTATGCAATATAATATTCATATAATTTTGAGCCTTTAGCTTAATCATCTGTAAAATGAAGCTTCCCACTGTGCAATGTTCTTAAAAGGGCAATGTAGGATAAGGAGGGAACATACACAGATCAGGCACTCAAATCAGGCACTCAATAAAGTCATCCCATCTTTTCTAAGTATGCAAATCTTATTTATCCTTCAAGACACAGCTCAGCACCTTTTGCATAAAGTGTCCGCTGATTGCCTCTACTGGGATGCAATCTTTCCCTCTTCTAAACTCTTATCTCACTTTGCCCTTACCTATTATATGGTGAAAACATCTTTCTATCTGTATAGTATGAGACTTCACACTGAGATTCATGTTGTGGCATGTGTACAAGTAAAGAGCGACCCTGGGGGTCTCTCAGCATGGGGGCTACTGTTTTAGACAGAAAGAAAAGTAACCAAGTCCCTTTAATTTTGCATTCTTGTGTTCTTTTTCTTGAAGAGGGCCCCAGATTGTATAGGTGTCAGTCCCCACAAAGCCTGATTCGAAACTGGGGAGGAGAGAGCTGAGGACAGTAGAGGAACCTAGAGCTGAAGGAGTTCTGTTGGTGAGACATCATGAAATTGCCAACAACTATGCTATTTGAGATATGGATAACAAGAGGTGACAATGTTGGGAGTGTGCCCCTAATCCATAACTATTCTGGCAACGTGAGAGTTAGTAGTGATAGAAAGTAGTGGGTACCCACAGGCAATCTGCATTCTCTTGGTAGACACCGACAACAGTAGTGACTGCTCACCAAGTCAAACGACCCTCTTCAGAGAGGCCTCTGACCACCTTTTTGAACACCCTCCACCAGCTTCAGTCTTGTCTACCCTTGTTTGAAGCATTTATCATTATCTTAAATCATCTTATTTGCTTTTCTCTACCACCCTTTCCATCACACACACACACAAGTCAGGAACTTTTCCCATTGTGTTTATCACTTATCTCCAGAAGGAAGTGGGTACATGGCTTATAGGAAAAACTCAACAAGTATCTGACAAATGAATAAATGTGATGCCTTCTCAAGGAGCTTCACAAAAAGAAGACATTGATAAGGGGAAGCTAATACAGAAGAGGAAAGGCAAGGTAGATACTTCGTAGTAACTGAAGCTGACCACCTGGTTTGGAAACACAGGGGAAGCGAACCTCTGATTTCTGAGAAATGCTGGAGGGGATGCTGTGACTGGAGTCCCAAGGGAAGTAGGTAGAAGATTCAATCCTCACTGTCTAGAGAGGACAGGGAGCAATAAGGTTACAGGTATATGTGAGTTATTTTTATGAATCTTATAGAATTTGGGACACATCCTCAAATTGCCCAAAGGGCCTAATATAGGATCTTGTAAAAATTAAAGAATCAATTTTAAATTAAAGAATGAATTAAAGAATAAGAGATTATTTCATATAAGCAGCCTGTGTGTTAGAAAAAAACAACATCTTAAAGTAGAAATGCTTAGTCACTAAAATGGAATTTTTCAGTATACTCTATGGTATAAAAGATTTCTATTGGAAACTTCTAAAAAGCCACCCATTAGAAGGTAGGAGTCCTTTGCTGTGAAGTCTAAAACATCTCTTTTTGCCACAAAATGACATGGTACACAAGCTCAAATAAATATAGCTAGTCACTTAGCAACCGCAAATATTTACAAATATGCAAGTCAGGCCCCGTCAAAATATCAGAGTAATTATTGGCAAATTGTATACCATGCAAAGGATTTGCAACCACGCAAAATGAGCCCTGTTGTGGGTGGTTGCCACAATTGCTCTTAACTGCTGCCTGGAAGTATCTCTCTGTGTCTTGGGTTTTGTTGGGTTGGATTGATTTGACATAAAATTACATTGCAGGCCAAATAAATGTGTAGTTTACCAGTTCATGCTCTACAACCAGGGTCTTCCACTGGGTGTCATGCCTGATTAGCCTAGTTAACCAGCTGCAGGAACCAGAATTATTTACTAGAGGGTCTTCCCCAAAAGAGAGTCAATAACTTTAAAAAGGGACAGGGAATCTGGAAATTTGTGGTAGTCTGAAAATATTTTTAAAATTCATTTTTTATGAATTATGTTTATGAAAGAGTTTTGTATTACACAGCCTTAATGTTTTTTTAAATTAGTTTCAAAAATTCCTTAAAGTCTATCTAAAAGTGAATGTGTATGCTTTATT
This sequence comes from Macroglossus sobrinus, assembly GCA_004027375.1. Taxonomy (NCBI): domain Eukaryota; kingdom Metazoa; phylum Chordata; class Mammalia; order Chiroptera; family Pteropodidae; genus Macroglossus; species Macroglossus sobrinus. The sequence goes on along the minus strand of PVKZ01000146.1, from coordinate 500,432 downwards.
AACAGAAAAAAAAGGGAGGAAGGGAGAGAGAAACAGAAAGAAAGATTGAACATATGTGTACGATGAGTAAGAGTTGGCAGAAAAATTAATACTAAGTAACTTGTCCTTTATTTTGTGTATCTGAATGATGCCAAAATGAGCGGGCAAATAATTGTACAATGTGCCAATTAATACTTGAACGAGAGACAAAGGGATCAACTGTGTTTCCTACCAACATGAATGGGAGAAAAAAGTCTTCAAATTGCATTACAATTAAATTTGAATACAATGTTATACTTCCTACCACTTACCAAAAAAAAGAAAATTTAATTTATTCTCTAGAAGATCTCAAAAATAATGTATTCTAATTCTCCTGGTATCTTACATCTCCTCTACAACAGAGCTTACAGTTGGAGCCAATTTAGTTTGCCGTTCACAGTATTTCAAATTCTTCGAGAGAAGAGGTTTTTTCTGCCAAGATTCACACCAAAGCAACTTGATAGTCTTGCCCAAGAAGGATCGAATGTGAAAGTAGACGACAATGAAAATTGTGCAATGTGCCTTCTCTGCAGCCAGTCAAGTGCAAAGAAATCTGCGCTGTTGCACTTGTAAGGCTTTTCAAATGTTCAGAGTAAACAGCTGAGCACAGGGCTTCTGGCCTGCAGCATTGCCTCACTAACCATTTGTTTTCTCATCTAAAAACTCTAGGGGGAGAAAGAAAAGGCAAACATAGCCATCCCACCCCTCCTTTTTAAACGGGGTAGCCATGCCAGATACTCTGAGTAACTTATTCAGCTCAAGGCTAATAAGCTGAACAACTTGTTTTGGCTAGACATTCCTCATCTCCATATGGAATTGCTTGTGTGAGCTTTTGGACTATTATGTGGTCAAAGGGAGGATGTTAGATGAAAAAAAATTCTCAGCCTTTTCTCTCATATAAATCCACTTTCAAGGCTGAAGTAGACTGCATGAATTGCTCAAATCCGTAGGCAGAAGACATCACAAAATATCACATAAGCACCATCTTTAATAGGTTTGAAGGCATGCTTCATAAATTGGGCTAAATTTGCTGATAAATCCACCATGCCTAACCTTGCCTACTCTAAACCTAGCCTGGGGCCTTCTTTATAAAGAAGGCATATTTTCACTGAACCACAGTAAATCTTAATTACATATTTGCTTACCATGGAGAGCCATTTGGCTTCTGAATGGGAGTCTGTTACTGACAAAATGTGGAAAGTGGGTTAATTTTGTATATATTACAGAAATCTATCAGAAGATGTATGTTAAAAAGAAAAATAACTCCTCAAAAATTCAGATAAGGTTAGGTAATTTTCAGTTTAGCAGACTTGGTTATTTATGCCACCTGTCTTACCAGAGAAATGTATCTAAATTGGTGTGATTCAGTTTTCTACTGTTTCTTAAATGTCCATATATAATTCTGATACTTCAAAGTTCAAAAGGTTAAAAATTATTATTCATCTATACATATGTGTGTGTGTGTGTGTGTGTGTATAACAGTTTTCTAATAAGAGATTAATCTACAAAGAATCTCTTCAATGAGTCAGCAGGCTTTCATGAGAGACACTGTTCATTTATTTACTCATTCATTTAGCCATCAATTCAGAAAACACACATTGAGCAGTTTTTATATGCTAATCATTGAACTAGGTACTGGGGACATAAATATGCATAATTACTATGACCATGGCACCACAGAGTCCATTCCCAGTGTGTAGCTGCTTTGACAACTCAGGCTAAGTAAGTAAGTAACTGCCTATGCTGCCAACTTCCTAGAAAGATTCTATAGTCAAAGGCCACTGCTATACATTGCATCTTCTATCTCAAAGCTCAAAAAAATGTACAAGTGAACATGTAGATCATGAGGTAAGTGTCTAAACATTTCTTTTTTGTGCTTTGCTCTTCAGATTGCTTATGTGAAATATAACCTACACAGAGAAAAAGCACAAAAGTATTTCTACAAGTTAAATAATTTTAAAGAAAATGTCCATAAACTCCACTCAGGTTGAGATAGAGCACTACAAACTCCACAGAAACATCCTCTCTCCATGTGTCCCTTCAGAATCAGAACCCCTTTCTCCCTCCAGAAGTAGCCATAACCCTGACTTTTTAACTTTTTTTTGTGCATGTTATTATACTGTATGTGTTCTTTTGCATTTGCTACTTTTGCTTAATGTTATATTTTTAAAATGTATTCATGATGCAGCATCTAGTTTATTTTCATTGCTATATACTATTTCACTGCATGGATTTAAATAAATTTACTGCAATTTATTTAGCCATTGGCTGTTAATGAACATTTGGGGTACTTCCTATTGTGTGGCTATTACAAATAGCTACTCACAGTGAAATTCTTGAGTTATAGCATAGCTTACCAGTTTGAAACTGTACTTCAAACTGAATGAATCAATTTTACATTCTGACAAGCAGCTTGAGAGTTCCTCTTACTTCATATGCCCACCAACATTGGTATTGTTAGATTTAAAAAACATTAAACATAAAAGTTGTAATTTATTCTCTTACAGCACCTTTCAAAGATTGTGGTTGTATCATTCATATTTAGCTCTCTAATCCATTGAGTATTTTTGTATGTGACATAAGAAAGGATCCAATTTTATTTTCTTATATAGATGCCCAATTCCCCATGTTCCATTTATGGAAAGCCCTTTATTTCTACACTGATCTGCCATATCACATCTGTCATATATCATATGTATACATCTATAGGAATCCTTTTATCTGGCCTCTCTTTTTTTATCTCTATGACAATTCACACTGTCTTAGTATAGCTTTACTTTAAATCTTCATATATGAACTACCAGTTCCCCGGCCTTGTTTTCCTTCTTCAATATCTTAGCTACTCTTAGCCCTTTATTATTTCCATATATTTTAAGAAATTATCTCTGAAGTACTAAAAAAGTCTTTCTGGGATTTAATTGGTGGAGCTGTTTAAAAGCCTCAGCCTCTCTAGAGACCAATTTAGGACAAATCTGGAGATCCATCCCATCTCTGAAGTTCACTGTAGGAATGTGACTGCCATACATTGCAACTCCTCCCTACCAATTCTCATGTCTTCACTCTCCCACAGGTGATGATCCTAACAGCACTCTTCAATAAACATCTTACATACAAATCTGTCTCAGAATCCATTTCCCAGGGAATCCGATCTAACACAGGTTAGACACAACCTAGATTTGAGGGCTTTTTCCTCTGCCTGTCATGCTGTTTCTAACTCTAATATCTGTGATGTTTCTGCATACTTTATAAATCCTACACAATACTGCTCCTCGACAAGGAACAAACTTTGCAGCAAGATAAGAAATCATATATGATGTTGTTTCTTTCATAGCCATGTTGTAAGTATCTGGAAACCAAACAATGGATATAGGAATGGTGGCTCTTGTTTGTCCAAGTAATGACTCATTAATAACTTTTTACCCATCCTTTTAATTCTTAGTTCTACCAGTTTAGAGGTTTAGTACCCCTGAGACATATGTTTCCACCATAGAGCAATGATAACTTAATGATAAGCTGAGACTGCAATCTAGCAATTACGGTGTCTTCATAACCAAAAGGAAAATTAAAAAAAAAAAAAAAAGAGGACTACTATATTGGCTAGAGAGTTAATCTTGTCAAAACATTTTGTAACTGCCATACAATGGAAAGTGTTTAGATGGAACCAGCAGATTTCTGAAATGCTTCTTTGTATGTTGACATCTAGTGATAAAAAACTAGTGAAAGTTACTCCAGCTCTAAACAAGCAGGACTATCATGCTGCAATATCCTTTAAATAAATTCTGTTGCTGCTCAAATATTTCAGTCACTTTTTGTTGCTTGAAACAAGTACCTTGACCAACACAGAACATATATACTAGCAAGATAATATAATGACTTACTGGGTTCAAAATATGAAAATAAAATAAACTTTTCCAATTTAATTCATAGAATAACAATCTTTAGGTTAATATATTAAATGTGCCAGAAATGCTGAGGTTAAGATTACATCTTGAACCTGCTTTATATAACTTTCCCTCTATAAAGCTGCAGTTTTCAGACCTTAACTGACTTGTCCAAATTCACCTCCATCCTCACACTGCTTAACATTTCTAAGTGAATTCCAAGATAATATTTTTTTCTCTCTTCAAATTCTTTTTGTAAATTTACCACCACTTGACCTTTCTAACTTCTCATATACCCTTATTTGGTAATCAGAGTGTACCTTAGAACATTAGAATGTATTTAAATAGAAAATTTGTCAGCAACCAGATATAAGCAATTAAAACCTTTATTTTTTTCTTAATAGCAAAGGTTTGCTCAGTATTTACTGAAATGTAGATATCAGATAATTGTCTCATTGCCCAAGAATCATCAGCAACAGAATAGATTAATCCTGTGCTAATCATTCTATTTCTAGCCAAATGGTTTGTTAATTTACCTGATGGCCAGTGTTCTGATTATGATCTCTTGATATATGATTAAATTCGGTGAAATTCTAATCACTGTTATACATTAGATAGTTGTTAATGCTCTGATAAAATTTCCTACTCTAACACTCATTTTTCAAGTCGTAGGTCATAGGTTTAAGGTCTGATATTGGTAGTAGATATTCTAAATTTAAATCTAATTGACAAACTAGATGTTGATAAATCACCAGAATCAAGTGATCTCCGTCTAAAAATTTGGGAAAAAACTCTGAGTTAAATAATTGAACTCGTGGCTAAATCTATAACCTGTCATTCTAAAGTCTCTGGGCCAGAGGTCAGTCAGATTGTTAATATAACTCACACCTTTCAGTGCATTCCACAATGTTAGAACTAATACGTGATTTCATTAATGAGACTGTTTATAAAATAAACACATAAAAATCAAGGAGTCCTCTATTATATCATCAATAACTAGTTATTCTACTTAATAAGGGAAAATCATCAACAACAGCAACCACCTAAAATTAAAACAAACAACCATAAAACCTAATGGTCTAAGGAATTAATGTAAAATTGTGGATTTGTAGAAATAAAGTTAGAAATATTTCCTGTGAAATAAAAATAGTTTAGAAAACAATATTATCATCTCAATTCTGAAATTAATACATAAATACTGCTCAATTCCAAACAAAACGCAGTGATGATTTTTGATTAACTATCAGAATAATATTAATATTATTTAATATTAATAACAATTTTCCTAAAGTATATATTACATATCATAAATTTCACTCATTGTAAGTGTACAATCCAGTGATTTTTAGTAATCTTATGTATGATAAAGCCATGGACCTAAATCAGTTTTAAAACATTTTCATCACCCCAATAAGATTTCTCATGGTCATTTACAGTTCATTCTCATTCCTACCCCCAGCCTCCATGTAATCACTAATCTACTTCCTGTCTAGATAAATTTGCCTTATCTAGATATATCATATAACTGGAATCATACATTATGGGATCTCTTATGCTTGACTCTCTTATGTCTGAGCATAATATTTTTGAGGTTCATCCTCAGTGTAGCATGTGCCAGTAGTTTGCTCCTTTTTATTGCTGGATAGTATTTCATTGTATGAATATAGCTGCCAAAATAACTGTGAGGTTACTGATAGAATAAATATGTTAAAAGAGCCAAAATTGTAAAAGATGAGGGAATTTTATCCAATGACATTATAAATCTGTAATAAAAGAAACAATGTAATATTATTACAGGAAATGACAGACACTATAATGGAGAAAATTATCATATTTAGACCTAAAAGCAATATTTACAAGAACTCAGTATATAGTAAGGATGACGTCTCAAATCTGTGAGGAAGAGCATTGATAATTTAATAAGCAGTGTTTAGACAACTGGCCAAATATAAAAAATAATCTTAAATTCTAACTGCACACCTAAAACCATACAATAAAATTAATCCCCGATGCCTTAAAGATTCAAATATAAAAGTGAAACTATAAACATACAAGGTGAATATTTATACAGTCTTTAGCCTCACAAGAAAAGTAAAAACCATAAAAAAATGCTTAATACATCAAATTTTTGAAATTTATGCATGATCTAAATCATATAAACTGCAAATGACAAAAGGAGAAAATATTTACCAAATATAAACACCTACAAATGGTTCATATTTTGATATATAACATTTAAAAAATGCTTGGAACACATTGAGAAAGAAATTCAACTTAATGCAAAATTTATCAAATAACGTGTTAAGAAATGACAATGAGCCAATAGAAATAAGTTCAACCTTATTAGAGTAAAAGTGCAAAGTGGGACCATAATGAAGTATGTATCATAAAATTTGATATTGGAAAGGGTTTTTTTAAGGCTAATTCCTAGAATTAGCCTGGGTGTGAACAACAGCTTCTCTCAAATTCTCTTGCTGATACTGAAAATTGGTACAACCTCTATGGAGGGCATTCAGAAAAATTTACAAAAGCTATGAAAGAATGTATACTCTCACTCAGCAATTTATTCCTAGTATTCTAAGAGTAGTTGTTTATTATAAAAATATAAAAGCACTAGAATATCTGACAATAAGATATTTCTCAATATACTATAATAAATGCATACAATTTAATTCTCTTCAGCCAGTAAAATAAGATTATGTGAAATGATATGAAAAGTTGCTAAAGATATGGTTTAAAAAAGCAGATTTTTAGAATAGTTTTTGCTATATGATCCCATTTTTTGTTTTAGAAAAAGAAATAAAACTTTTCAAAATATAGGGAAGTAGTAGAGAGAGACTGAATCAGTACTGATTATGATCATAATTCCTAGTGATGGGAAGATAACAAATGTATTTAGAATTAATTTAAATGACAAAATTATTTGGCTCATTTGTGTTTTCCAAATTTTCCACAAGAAACATGTACTACTTTTATCAATAATTGTTATTGTAAATAAAATATTATTTAGAAGTATATTAACTATGTTGGATAAGTGACTGGATCATAATAAATAATTAGCTTATTGAGTTGGATTAGAAATCTAAGCAAAGACTTCTATGGGATATGGAAGAGTATAAATAAGCATATAAAAAAGATTTAGATATAATCGTACATCAGTGATCTTGTTCTCACCTCTTTTTGCTTCTTCCTGTAACTGGTTTCTACCCTCCTAATATTTTTACTATACTCCTTTCTGCCATTCCTCTGCCCTCAGTTTAGCAATAATGGATTCAATTTCCTCAGTGAGAACCCCAATAAGAAGAAAATCTTTTTTAAACCCTGATTCCATTCATATTATTCTCCCCTTTTTTATTCTTTTCATAAAACTTCTTGGAAGAATGAGCCATACATTTTGCTGACTTCTACAGCTTATATTCATTCTTAGCCCAGTGCAGTCTGATTTTAGTCCCAAATATTTTGAAGCACCTTTTGTCACCAAGCTTATAAAAGCACTTCTAAATGACAAATACATTCAAAAAGCTCTTTCCAGGCCTCCAGGGTACAGATCTTCTCTTAAACATTTAGATTCCCTTCAAGACCCTAGTAGTCTTTTTGTTTGTGGTAAATTCCCTTGTAGGGTAGGGTACCTTTCCAGTTACCAGAGATACAAATCAGTAACAGAGGAAGAAACAAAAGCATCCTTGTTCCCATTGAGTTTGTATTCAGCTATCAAATCTCCGTAATTGCCTTTACCTCCTGTTGTTGAGAGTATTAAATGAGATGATGTATATAAAACACTTGGCATACAGACTGTAATTCAAACTAAGAGCTTGCATTTCAAAAAATGTTTTACATTGGAATTATACTTTGTTTCTACCTTCATGATTGACCCTTCCATATCTCAGTTTTACATCTATTTTATTCAAGGCTTTATGTTTCAGCACTGAGTTAGGTACTGGAGCTGTAAAGATGAATAATAGACCATCATTGTCCTCAGTGGGCTCACTGTCATGTTGATGGTAAAAGTAGAGTTATAATGCAGCATAAGAAGCATGATTACAGTTATTCATCTTAAAGACATGCGCTGATGCCTAAGCTTTTAAAATCGAATGAACCCTCACACACATAGAGAAGCCACTGTATCCATATAATAGGTATAGACATAATGTGAGTTAAAGATTGTACGGAACCCAGCTTCTTTAATGATAGTTAGAAGAATCCAACGTATAAGCAAATGCACTTCTCAAACTTCTCTGCATAAATAAATTTACCTCCTAAAAGAGCAAAAGAAATTTTTATCCAGGATATTGTGTCACACGTACTGAGAACAGCTAGGTTTTTCATTCAAAATCACAATTCAGAAGATACATATAAAACAATTATGAAAAATCACAAATACCAATGTAAATATTTGTAAGATTTTAAATCCTTGTAAGATTTACATAAGATTTTGGTTCCTTCAGTTTCTAAGGCCTTCAAAAAGCAGAATTTGAAGGGATTATGTCTGCCATATCTGTATTCAGAGTGAGACATTACAACCTATTTAACACTTACAATGAAAGTGTGTTATGAGACCTGAATAATTGAAATTACATGAACCTAAAATTTTTTCAACTCAATAGGTTCAAAACTATTTGTCCTAAAGGAAATAAAGAAGTCTTTCTCAAATTTTCATGACTATTTTGTATCTGATAAGAGAAATCTCAGTTACTTTCTGGGACTAAAACTGAGAATAAAGTTTTCTTCTCCCTCATACCACCAGATAATAAGTAAACAAGCAAGGCTATAATTTGGCAGACATACATTTTGGCAACATATATGTGTGTACAAGTATGTGTGTGGGCACATGTGTGTGAGTGTAGGCAAATGCAGCAACTAAGTCATTAGATCCATGAGGGCAGAGGCTGGGTGTTATTTTTCTTTATTTCCCCAGTATTTTTCTTATAGTAGGCTCTTATTAAAAGTGAATCAATGGATTAGCAAATGGATACATTAAAGGAGATATACAAGTGGTGTGTGTGGTAAGATATAGTGCTCCATGACTTTTATATTAAAATAAACATGAATTCAGTCACATGTGGATATCTTAGTAAAAGCCATAGGCAAAAACATGCATATGTACATACTCACACATACATATGTATACACTTATACCTGTGTGTGTGTGTGTGTGTGTGTGTGTGTGTGTGTGAGTGAGAGAGAAAGGGAGAGAGAGAAAGAGAAAGAGAGAGAGACAGAGAGAGAGAGAGAGAGATTGAGAAACAAGTCTGACAAGTCTGAAATATGTGTTGCCTCCAGGAGTTTCTCAAGTCTGCAACACTGATTAAACCAAGCCTTTGACTTTTATATAGTCATTTATAATTCTGGGTTGATTCTTAATCTACTTTAATTATGGGTACCAGCATTGGTTTCCACTAGTACATTTTGAAAACAAGCAAACATCTTTGTTGATAGATTTTGTCATTCACCGTGGTTTCCCTTTTCCACATTTTTAAACCTTTCTCTCTTTTCATACTCCTAAATTTTCGGAGAAGGGCAGAAAAATTTTAAATATATTTGTAAAAATAAATTTCAAGCAATTTTTTTACTATCATCAGTATATATTACATTTTTAAATAAACATTAATTCATTGATTATCTAGCTTAACAGTATCTGGTGAAGTACGTTTCAACTTAATTGTTATCAAATGGCTTAGACTAGAACTTTCCAGAAACAATGGCTAGGAGTGAGGAGAAGGAAGGACAAAAAGATATGAAGGATTGTGAACAAGAAAAAAGTGGAAAATGCCTTGAGCATTACTCAGTGCCCATCTGTCTAGCATGACTCAATTATATGCATGAAAACATGTGTGGCTCATAGGATCATTAACAAGAAAGCAGCGGCTCTTTAAGATTCCAGCCGCAAACAGTGTGGAAGAGCCTTTCTGTATATCTTCCAGTGATCATTATTACAAAAGACATTGCTTTTTAAAAACTCAGATTTTGCTGGGGATTTTCAAGATTTACTTGAGAAGTATTACCATGGGGGAGTCGGTTTCTAATTACTCACAAATCCAGTGAGTTTAAGTTTATTGGGTTCTGTACATTATATCTACAAATGTTGCTTGCAGCACTGTTTCTGTCTCCATGAAGGCTACAGCTGTCACAAAGCTCCCCTCCCGTGACATGTCATTGTCTTCTGTTATCATTCTTGCTCTACAGCTTGTGCGCCTGTATCACAAAGCACCTCCTTGCCTTGCCAACATGGCCATCAGGAGAGGTGATGTTGCTTTAGTATCGTATTTGAACCAAAGGGAGAAAGCAAAACAAGCCCTTGTACATGGATGGTTTGGCTTGGATACAAGATACGAGCTCAAATAAAATGCCACTACAAATAGCACAAATCACTGTAAACAAACACTGCCTCCACGCCTGGTGTAAAACATCCACAGATAAGACTAAGACTACCAAATGCTGCTTTGGGACATGCTTTTGTCTCCTTCATCTTTAAGCTCAGAGCTCAATCCAATTATCCACGAATTAAGTTCTGTTCCTGATTTATGTATACTAGGGTTGGAGGATTGTTTTAAAAATATTTTCTGCATGACAAGCTGAAAATTTCAGCTCATAAGCTAAGCTTACCTCCAAATAAATATGTTAAACAAAATCCACAAGATAGAAATGCAAGAACTCCTCGTATACAAGAAAGTTAAAATATAATTTTTCATAAGGAATTGACATTATTAATAAGATTCTTTACATTTTCTCTCACCATTTATTTTGAGACTGTCCAATTTGTACATTTTTCATCAACTTATACTGTTAAGTGTAGAGTGTTTCCCAAGAAAAAGGATTCCTAAAAGATTCTTGAAATTGCCTTCTGTAGTTTCCTTCCTCACTGTAGCTAAATATAAAATCCTTACACTGTATAACTAAAATGCTAGATTCTTTCCATAATTCATATTGATTTTTGCATAAAATGCCTATTCTCAGCTCAGAACTACATAATCAAACACAACCATCAGTTTCTGATGCTAAACAAAATTATCCCTTTGGGGGGATTTATTCACACCTTCTCTGGAGATAAAGGGGGAAATAATCATCTAACTTCCTGAAACATTATAGCTTTGCATTAGATAAAATAGACACCTCTATCTGGAGTTAATTTCCATGTCAGGTAAATCAAATAGTCATAGCTCCACAGTAAAGAACTAAATTTCATCTGTAAGTCAAATTTCTAGACAGTTCCTGAGGCTTTTAAATCTTCAAATACTCAGAGAAGGAGGTGGCCATGAAGAAGCTAATGAAAAGTGATATTTTTCCAAGGAATTTTTATCTAGTATTAGCTAGATGTGTTCCCCTTTCTGTCCGTACCTCCCCACAACAAATTGAGACTGCCAAATCAATCTCCAGGAGAATTCCTCTTCTTAAAAGTATACTCCTCAAACTCTATCACTTCCTTTCACATCCAAAGTTGCTGCTTTGAGGAACAATATACAAGTCACTTCATCCCACTTCCTACACTGGGCATACCCACATTGTCTTTGCTCCCCTTCTTGGTACACAGCAAAGAGCTTTAATACCTTCTGTTGTTCCCTCTTCCTGAAAAAGTTTTGTTCCATACATTCTAATAGGGGTTTTGTCACATTGTTCAAGTTTCAGTTCATATGTCCCCCTCCCAGAGAGGTCTTCTCTTACCACCCAGCAAAGAGACTTCACCAAGGATTTGATGTCTCATCCCATTATTTCATTGAATTTGTAATATTCATCAAGATCTGAAACTAATTTGCCTATTTGTTTCCTTGTTTATTACTTGGCCTTTCTATTTCCCATTAGAATATAAATTCTATGAGAACAGGGCTTGTACCTGTCCTCTGTTATACTCTAAGTCACTCTAAGTGTATAATATGTTTGATAGACCAGAGACAGAAGCAGATTCTACTGTGTCTGAGAGAAAAATATCATATTTTTAGGCTTCTAACTCTTCTTCTCCTCAACCTTTTTTGCTTCCTTAGATCAAGAATTTTTGTCTCGTACCAGTTGAATTGCTCACACATCCTTAAACAATCTGACTCACTTATTCTCCACAAAATGAGCACTAGGTCCCAACCATGCATTCTATCACTTCCCTACAAAATTAATATTCCCCAATTCTCTGAGGAATTTTTCTTCCCTTCAAGAAGTACACCATGCCCGCAAGGTTACTAAACATGAATGCAAGCACCATAGCTGATGACTTCCAAATATGGCATCAAAACAGCCACTACGACTCGTCTAAATGATATCATATCTCCCAGCGGCTGGATTTTGGTTTGTTAACTTTAAAATGAGAGGCAGGTTTAAAGATTAACAATTTGCTTGGATAAAGGAAAAGGGGAAAATATAATTAATCATTTGCCTGTCCCCCATCACTAGTTTACAAAACCATGGTGCAACTTTATTGAGCTCAAAATTGAAGGGTGGCAAGGTTAATATGTAGCTTTAGACCTCACGGTTTCATTAACAAACACATTACAGGCTGTAAAGCTGAACTGACATTAATGCTAGGCCCAAACAAAGTAAATAATTACTGGCTTGGCAAATGAGGAAGTACTTGCAGAGTTTGTTTACATTGGGTTTTTGGAAAATTCATGTTGGCAACAAGTCAAATACAGTTTGACTAGTAATTGTGACAATTGCTCACAGATGCTGCTGGAAGAACAACAAAAGAATGGATTTATGCCTTTTCTCTCTCCCTGCATTTTCCCCCTTTGTTGCCTTTTTTTTTCCTCTTCTTTACCATTTTGGATCAATAAAGAACTTGCAACCACAAAGATAAGTGGGTTACATGGCAGATGGGCCTTGGAATGTTTAAAAATCTCATGTTGCATTTTGTCTCTTGGCCTTAGATTGGAAAAGACACAGCTGCATTCAAGCTGCAGTCATAAAATCTATGCTCCTTGAAAATGCTATGGGTCCCCTCAATAGAACAGAGTTGGATGAAGCCTGCTTAGAAATTTTCCAATAGAAAGATTGTTTTTTTTGTGTGCTGGTGCACTGTTAACAAGCCAATGAGTTCATAAGACTTAAGAAGAGCATTCTGGCTGACTAGGATCCATTTCATTTTCCTGAGCTGGACTGAAAAAAGTATAAACAGGAATCAAGAAATAAAACAACTCACCAAACTGGAAAACAGTTTTGCAGAGCAATTGAGGTCCATGACATATAATTTGAAACAATTTCTGTTTCTCTCATCAAAGATCAGTATTTTGCCAACTAAAATCTAATACTTCACACACACACACATACATCCTAGTCCCTCTAAACACTTGAATCTAAATCTCTTTATTCTTGGAAGATACAAGTTCAATGATTTGAATTATAAGTGCAAAGCCTGGATCTTTCTAATTCTGTTTTTACTAATTTCAAGTGGTAAGAGCCAGAATATCCTGGGATTTTTTAGTGCTTAACTGAATCATTCAACATGAGAATCTAAAGCCTTAATTATTGTTTAAGTATCTTCTCCAGATCCATAATCTTCACAATATCAAAGTCATATCCATTGTCTGTTCCAACACGTTGTTCTATCATTCTCTAAATCATGTTTCTCTTAATACTCCTTTGGGTGATCATTGCATAAAACTGAATAAAAGTAGATCATTATTTGCTAAATAATTAAAGTAGAAAGGAATATATGCCCCAATAGACCTTCTTTTAACCACTTAAAAACTGTATTCATCTATCAATAACATAGTCAATTCACATCATTCAAGTTTTCAGATTTTCCTTACCTTACCTTGAAATCTTAAATATTCCTTGGAAGTAGAAACTCCTGCTGTGAAAGTTATCAGCTTTTAGGCGAAACACCCATAGCTATAACATTTTAAACTCTGAAATTTCCTATTCCCAACTTTTTCATTGCCTAGACTTCTCTCAGCCATGCAATTTGGAGGCCAAGGTCAGGACACAGGGAGAGGTTGGCTAGAAGCAAAATTTTTCAGATCTATCATTGGAATCTTTGACTCATGTCTGGATTATCATTGGCCATTGGCACATAGCCAGTAACAAAACTTCTCTCATCCCCCTAAATACACTTGACTTAACAATTACCAGTGAAGCTTTCTGATCTACTTTTTAACTCTAGACTAATTATTAATGGTAATATTCAAGGTAACGTTCCACTAAATAATGTGTCTTACATAACTTAGATCATTATAACAGCTTCTTAACTCTAACTTTTTTGCCTCTAACTTTTCACTTTTCAAATCTTTCTCCCTCATTGCAGTCAGCCACAGATTTGATCATGCCATACTATTACTTGGAAGTCTTTGAAGGTGTCTTACTGACTACAAAATAAAGACCAAACACTCATACATTTCTTTGAATGTTGACTCACTCTAACCCTAATTTGGCTTTCACTATCTTCAACCCTACCCCATTGCCCTCCTCTTCTATGTTTCTTCAGTTTTCCTTAGCATTTTCTTAAGAGTTCCTGCACTCCACCTAATTGAAGACTGAGGCAAGAGAGGGACTGCTCTTTTAGGATTATTTTTGAGTCTCTTTACCATTGACCTTTTGCTAATTCAAAAGAACTATGATTTTTTAAAGTAAAACTATTAGTCTACATTAAAAATTTTGAACATTATTTCAGTAAGATTTCTGGAATTTTTAGTGTATTCTTATAGCACAAAACCAGATCACAAATTTAAAAAAATGTAATCTTGAGTTTTTTTAAAAAAAAGAGCAATTTATACAACACAAATCTGGAAATTTACTTTCTCATTCTTATCTGCCATCTGATCAATTCTTTAAGTAAAAGGCAACAGAACTAAATATATATATTTGTAGAACAGTAACTGTCTCTTAGGATAACATTTGTTGAGTTATATAACTGACTCATTGACTTCACTAAAGTTATACTATTGAATAACTTGCATGAGAGAAAACCAAAATTATAACCACAGGTAAAAATGAATACATTAGAGTTGAATTTTAGAAGAAGTAAAAAATAAATAGAAAGCAGTTATAAGAGAAGCACTTAAAATTAGCTATGCATGGTTTATGCTATTGATTAAAGCATTTTAAAAATCAATATACTTTGCATCAAGTAGTTTTCAGGAACCTGATTCAGTTCAAAACGTGGAAGCCTCTGTCCCAACAGATACAGAATGTGGCTCCATCGCCATTTTAAAAGAACCAAATAACTACAGGTTCAGAGTCTAAAATCAAGTGTCAATTATCTGCTCTAGTCAATGTTTTTAAAGAAGCAAGCTATGTTTTAAAATATCTAAATTTATGTGAAAATTATACTTTTTCATTATATTTATTTGATTACATATCTTATATCTTCTATCAAATTGTAAACTCCTTAAAGGAGGGATCTTTATAGTATATAAATCACAGAATTTAATACGATATCCCTTGTAGAAAATAGGCTAACAGTGTCTGTTTTGAGTTGGATTACACAGCATGTGCTTCAATAATATTAGGTGCCATAGAAACTTTTAACTCTTATTTATACCAACTAGCTTATTGAAAAACTGGTTTTGTTACACGTCGTTCTCTTGAAGTCACAGAGCCTATCCACAATGTTAAATGAGGACTTACTCTATTCATTCAAGAAGTCTTTTAGATCTTCTCAGACTTTCTGACTCTGTGATCCTGCATTTTCCCCTTTCAACATAAAAATATGTTTTAGAAGTGAGATATAAGGATTGTATGTATGTCTAGCAATCGTGTCACTAGGAACCATTTCATGATAGCTCTACCATATTCACTTGACAACAAACAAATCAAGAAAATGACTCTGATGGCCTTCTTTTCAATTTCCCAGAGTATGTTTAAAATATACTCTCTTGAACATAGATTTAGTGTATATAGGTCAACACCAGGACTTGTAATAAATGGACGTATTGGGGAAAAATAGAAAGCTCCATGCCCCAAACCTCAATAAAAACTAGTTATATAGTTGTGAAGAACATTAAAATGGGACCTTGCCTATTATCTAATTTTGGCTAAAACTCAGGAGTCAAAAAATTTAAGCACTCCCACTTAAATGTGCACAATAGGCTTTTGCTGGCATAAAATCTGCCAGAGTGGACTTCCAGAAGTCAGGTACCAAGTCATAAGCAGTTTGCCAAAGGAAAGAGGACCTAGGCTAGGAAAACCCAGTGACCAATCTCAGAAAATACGTGAAAGTGTGTGCACACGTATGCACGCATGTGTATGAATCTCCAAAAGGATCCACAGAAGACTAACGAAAGAAGATAAACATTTAAACATTCAGTGAAACCCAAATGGCACCAATGCCAGTTTATCAACCATACTGGTCAAATAACACACTTTTAGTCTCTAACCTGTCTCTGTCCCATCTGCAAACCTTGGAGAAGCAAGAGGCACCACAGGGAATTGGGAATGAAATGTGGAAACGTGAGTTAAAAGCTAAAAAGTATCTTGCCTGAGTTGGAGAAGCAGAAGATAAAAAGCCTTAATTTACACGAGAGTTTGGGTATTCAACATTAGGCTGGACTATATTTTCTATTAGCTAAAAGATGTGAATGTTTTATAATAGCTGAGAGTGACCAGAAAATCTAGAGGACCTGTAAAAGACAACTCAGAGTAGAAGAAAATGAATAAGCATAACTCTAAATGATGTAGAAAAAGAAAATAAAGTATTTTTTATAATTTTATCTCTAATAGACTAATTTGTTCCATAATTTATTTCTTAGCTTTGCCTGAAGCTTGAAAGGTAGTGTTAAAAAATCACTTGTGTTATCTATTCTGGGTCACTATACATGAATTGTGAAGTCTCCTTCAGTTACAAACTTAACACAACTCAAACTAGATTTTAAAATAAGAGAATGGTCCACATAATAAATGCCTTCCTGCAGAACTAGATTCAGAGGCTCAAGTGAATCATCAGGACTTCCTTGCTCTCTGTTTCTCATTGTTGTCTCCTCTTTTACTACAGATGGTTTTCTTCTAGCAACACTGTATCTGCTATTCTCCTGGCAATAGATATCAAATATCAGAGAATTTTCTTGGGCCGTGTATTTATCACTAATGCAATCATTAGGAGCAGGAGACTAGAAGTTTCTGATTGGTCACCTGGCCCTGTGCTCACCTTTGGGATGATGGTTGTGCTGGTGGCACCATGACTGGCATTCCTGCCAAGCCCACATGGGGTTGTGGAGTAGATAACAAAAAAAAAAAAAATGGATTGCTGTAACCAGAGAGGAAGATGGTCAAAAGCAACAGCTGTCTCTTATAATCACCCAAGTTTATTGTTGTTTATTAGAGAAAATAGCTAGCCAACTGTGGATCTAGTCTTAGCCTTGAATAACTGCCCTCAGTGAATAAAAAATATCTGTGTAGAAATAGAAGAAAAGATTGTAACAAAATTACCCACATTATATTCTGTAATAATTTTTAAAATAGGTTCACAATTTTTTTAACAAACTTCTATTCAAAAGGTAGAACCTAACTCCTTCCTCTTAAGTGTGGGCCAGACTCCATGACTTGTTTTTAATAAGTAATATTGTGAAATCATGAAAGTGATATTTAATTTTGAGGCTAAGTCATAAAAAAGAATAGCTTTTGCATGGCCATCTCTTTTGGATCACTTGCTCTGGGGGAAGTCAGCTACCAAAACATGATGACTCAGGCATCCTGTGGAAAGATCCAGTGTGAACCTTTCTGTATTGAGGCCTCTGCCAATAACCAGCACCAAAATTGCCAACCCCCTTAGAAAGCCACCTTGGAAGCTGATCCAGCAACCTCATCAAGCTTTCAGATGGCTGCACTCTTGGTGGACGTTATGGCTAAACCTTTTGAGTGACCCCATACTAAAATTACCCAGCTAAAGTACTTCTAAAACCTGATCCACAGGAATCGTAAGAATAATAAATGTTTATCATCATTTTAAACCACCAAGCTTTGGGGTCATTTGTTATGCAGCGATAGTTAAATAATACATGTGTCTACTAAAATGGTAATAGATTTTATAAAACAAAATGTCAAATAACTATAGTTAAATATATTTAACATTACTTTTGCTGTGAGACTCCTCAGAAACTTAATATGCTAATGTAACTATGAGTTCCCAGAAAAAGAGACAGAGAAGGAAACATAAACAGATATAGTTGCAATTTCCAAAACTTTCTTAACAATAAAATTCCTTCTTTTTGGTTGTTGGTTTGTTGGAACTAAGAATATCTCTGGAACTCTCATGTTCCGAGGACATTTGAGAAACACTAGGCCAGAAGCATATATTGGAAATGACCAAAAAATGTTTTGATTCTTAAAAAGCAATTTAACATTTTAGACAAAATTTGAATAACAGATTAAAAAGGTCAGGATTAGGATGAGGCAAATTTGGCACTTAGGGGCCAAATTCAAAGACAAAAAGCTCAGTAATCAAAATAATTGTAATATAATATTTTTAAAATAAAAATAAATGCACAACATCAATGGTGAACAAAATTTTGGAATTTTACATAAAGAAAGGCAGTAGTTGTTTTGTTTGTTGTATGGTCTTGCATTATTGTGCAAAGAAAACAGTTATTGCTAATCAGTTGGGTTCCTGGCCCACATAGTGATCTTGTTCCTCTCTAGGCAGATTTACTAGGATTAACAGTGTGTAAAGAGATTAGGCAATGCAGGTTTCTACATATAGTTTTTTTTTAATTGTGGAGTTTTTATTATTTTTTTACTTGATTAAAATTGTGGAAATATATTTTGATACATATGTGTAGGAGCACATATTTTTCCTTTTGCTTCAGGCAATAATACGGGCAGGTCAGCAAGGTATTGCAGAGCAGTAACTTCTGGAGTTAAGGGATGGCATGTGATGTAGTATTGAGTTTTCTGTAAGAACTATAGTTCTCAGTTTTCTCCTAAAGCTGGTGCCACAGATGGGCATTTACTTCTGGGGTTTCTTAGGCAGAATCTTTGACATCGTCGAGGCCCTGGGATAATGGCATCTAGGACACCAAGTCATGATGAAAGGAAAATATCCAGAACCACTAAGGAGATCAGCCTAATCACAGAATTGTAGACACCCTGAACCATCCAGGGCAGCACAAGTATATTAAATTCCTAGAGAGGGGAAGAAGTGTAGCAACAAAACTGAGGGAGGAAGATGAGTATGGAAAACAATTTTGCCCAGGTTGCAGTTTACTTACAATCTTCCATGTTAATTCCTTTCAGTGCAAAAGCGATTTTTCATTTGTCTCTTTCTTATTTCATAAATTAAAATTTCCTACACAGATATTTTTAACATCATTTCAAAGTTTTGCCTTTGTCTTCCTTTCCTTTGGTTGAGATATATTTCACAGAAATAAATTAAGATATAAATTGGTTTCACATTTGTCTTCTGGATTAGAAAAAAAAAAAACAATTGTAATATAAAAGAAAATTTTCAGACCACCACACAGATAGAAATTATATCTGCTGAATCAGTCTCCTGTTGCCATGTAGTTGATAAAGCAGAAATTTGCTTTCACTGTGAATGATGGTATCTCTTCAGATGTTAGTTATCTAACCCCCAAAACAGTCCAGTATGTGTGAATGTTTATTATTCTTTTGGATCTGTTTACTCATCTCTTAAAAACTTTCTTTTTTTGTGAACATTACATAGTGAAGCATATAATTGTTTGGCTTGTCTTTGCAAATTGAAGGGAGTCTGAGGATTATGATAAAAAGAGCTTTAATGCAATTCATGTCATAAATTACAGTTCACATATACTACTTCAACTGACCTCCTCTGAAGCAACTAAGCACAGTTGCATTCAATTTCAGCTTTACTATATACAACTAATCTCTTCTCAAGCAAATGTCAAATCTGTAACAATTAGATCAATGCTGTTCAGTTTTTCTCTCAATCTGTACTGATATCTTGCTGGGTAGATTGAGAGCTAGCTCTAATTTTAGGTGTTAATGAAAGCCTCTCTCATCTTTTCATATTCTTCTCTTTGACAATTTTGACCTGCTTATTATTCCAAAAGTTGCATAGTAGAAATGCCAGAAAATAAATATTTTAGGTTTTGTAGCTAATATAGTATCTGTTACAACTACTCAATTCTGCTATAGTGCAAAATCTACTATAGTGCAAAATCAGCCATAGACAACATAAAATGAATGTGTGTGGCTGTGTTCTGATAAAACTTTATTTCCAAAAACAGGCAAACAAGGTGGATTTGGCCCCTGGGTTGTAGTGTCCCAAGCCTTGCTTTAGTTTTGGCTCTGAACTTGGCTAAAATGAACAGATTCATGGAAGAATTTTTTTTGACTACAACTAATTTTATTTTCTTTACCAAGAATTGATTTTAAGAGAGGAATGGACATCTAGGAGGTGTTGTACATTGAGAAAAGTATTTTTATTTTTTCTTTTTAAAGAAAACTGTAATTTGCCAGATGTGAATTGCTCACAAGTGAATTTTAATACACCTTCTAGTTTTCTGAGTGAGAACAGTAAGCCAGAGGCAGAAAAAAATTGTAAAGATTCATTCAATTGAAAACTCAAGATGAATTGCAATTCACAAAATGGCTAATAAAATAGTAAATGGTACTAAAACATAGACTTTAGAGACTGGAAAATGATAGATCCTCTCAAACCAGGTATTTGTATCTGGTTAATCTTAAATTCAGTCCTAAGGGTCAAGAGTTTGAGTATCATTGATAAACTAAAAGAGATTTGGAAGAGTTAAAGTGAGTGACTTGCAATCACGTTGTGTGAGGAACAAAGAAAATGGGGTTGTTTAGTCAAGAAAAGAGAAGAATCAGGGGGAAAGTAATACTTTTCTCTCTATATTTGAGAGGCTGCATTTAGAATAGAGAAAACATTTCCTTAGTATGATTTCAGAAGTGAAAACAAAAAAGAGAAATTTTCAAGAAAAATCACCACTGAATTTTTTAAGTTTTCTAAGAATATTGTCTGAGGATGAAAATTATGCTGAAAGTGGTAAAATTTCTTCTTTTTAAAGATATTTAACCATAGTATGGTGGGTATGTTGAAGAGGAATTCAAGAATTAGATGGATCATTTGATTAGATCGATGATTTTTAGACACATTTCATGGACCAGGAATATAATATTTTTTTTAAATGGGAAACTGAAAAAAATGTTTTTTTAATGTTTTATAATACCAAGTAAAGACCTTCAAACTAAAACTAATGACTGCTATTATCTCATGATAAATTATATTTTAAATAAAAACATAAGAAAACATAATATTAAAACTAAAGGCCATCTGCAAAAATAAAAAAAAAATTGAAAGAATAGTTCCTAACTTCATCCAATAAAAATTTAGCTAGCTGAATCAAGAGATGACATTGATTTTTTTTTTCCAGTTTGATACAAACTGAATGGCAAAACCCCTGTCATAGATTAGCATGAGTCCCCTGATCATCATTTGGGATTTACTGAACCTTTAAAGTCTCCTTTAATTCTCAGACTCAGAACTTTGAGTGGATGTGAGAGTATCAAAGTGTGAGTTGGGTCCCTCTTCCAAGCATACAGTAGTAATCTAACAAAGGTAAAAATTACCTTCAAAATGCTCTGCCATGTGAATTTGTTATCTAAATGCCTTTATTTGCATACAAGTGGCAACATGCTACCATGAGCAAGCTGTGGCTTTTACAGTGTGTTTTGCTATGCCTTTGGTAATGAAACTAAGAAAAAAAAAATACCATAACTTGATGAATACTAGTTAAAGAGTAACTAGGTGTTATAACTAGTTGTTATGAGTTAAATTATGTTTCTTATTCCCCTCCCCTACCCGCCCCCAAAAGACCTAGCAAACTAACATATTAGCCTTGATAATTTTAGGAGCGAAAAGAAAAATTTAATGGCAATATGAAATGAAGGATGCACTTAGCCAGTATAATTTCCAAAACACTTAGAATTTCAAGATACCTTAACCAAATTCTATTCTCAACTAAAAGTCTAACTGAAGAGAATTTAAAAACTATGTGTAGAAGTTCGGGCCCACTGCGAGTGACTTTATTTCTTTCTTCAAATTTTCCTCTGGTTGTACACTGTAATACTCTCTGTACGAATGATTTTTAGAAAGATATTTGTGAATTCAATGCATAGCTGGATTTTGTATCCCTCATAATCAAACAGTGAGCACACACATACTCTAGCCCTGATAAGAGTGAGGCATAGTAAATAGTGAAAGGGGCAAACACTACACCAGCATCTACCCACTGCTAGCTATGTCAATAAACATAAATTCTAATTTGTAACACCCCTGCAGTTCCATTGTATGGCTCCATTAGCCTATGCATGAATTATTCACACATGATACATCATAATGGCATCACACCCATTTATGATATCAATTCATACTATTATAAAACAGGTAATCTTCAACTGTCCAACACAACGTGTGTTAATTAGATCTCCAAGAAACTTTGCTAGTCAATCACCTTCCTAAAGCCCAGCTCTGGCCGTACCTCCTCCAAATAAGCCTTCCTACCACTTCATATTACATCCATCTTTTATTTTTAGACTACCTACGGAATAGCTGACTTTAATTTAGTAGTTTAAACTACATTGCTTTGTGTTGTTCTTTTCGTTGCTTTGCAGATTTAATTATTGTAGCCCTGAATAGATTATTTGCTTCTTAAGGGATGGAACCATGATATGTAAGGTCTTTCTGTAACTTCTACAATATTTAGCAATGTTAGGTACATAGCAACTTTTCAGTAAATACTGATTGACTTGTTTAAATGACATGCAAACAGATGCAATTCAAAAACATTTTAGATGCTGGGTACTTGATTTAGCAGATTTCAACTTTTTGAATAATCACACAAGTTGTGGTAATGTGGTTTATCATTTTGTTATGAAATGTTTGTTTTATTTTGTCTTTATTTCCATTACTTCTCTGGAGAAATAAACTGCTTTTTGTGCAGTATTATGAAAAGCAGGATGGTTATGGATTGGAAGAAATATATGTAAATTTTCATGGCACGGTAAGTGACACATAATAAACAATCAATGTATCATCACCATTATTATTCTGTCACTCTACAGTTTTTCAGGGCATGTAATAATGGTCATTTACTAGCACAATAGTTATAAAATAGAAAAGCAATTGATGAGGAAGACTCACATAGCTCGGTCCCATGCATTCAGTAAGTACTTAATAACTTATAAGTAAACTATTAAAAGATGACATACATACAGAAACATACAAGTACTTCCAATGCACAGCCTAAAGTAATAGTCACAGAGTGAACACACCTGTAGAACTGGCACCTAGATTAGGCAACAGAACATTATCAGCACCCCCAAAACCCCTCTCATGTGCCTTCAATTCCATACCCATTATCCCTGTCAAGTATAAGCAGCAAACTGACTTCTTATAGCATGAATAATTTTGCCTATTTTTAGACTTTACATAATTGAAGTCATACAAGTATGTCATCTTTCATGGCTGGCTTACTCAGTGTTTAAGAGATAAATACATACCATTGTATGTAGCTGCTGTTTTTTTAAAATTATTTATAATACTGTACATTATTCTATTCTACATACTACAATTTGATTCATTTAAAATATGGTGTTAGAGGAGAACTCTAGGGATACCCTGAACTACCATAAAAATGAGCAAGTGAATCCTAGAGCAAATTAAGCCTGAAACATCACTAAAGGTGAAAATGACAAAACTGAAGCTGTCCTTCAGTTTGGGGCACATCATGAGATAGCAGGGTTCTGTGGAAAAGGCAATAATACTGAGATATATAGAAGGTACCATGAAAAGAGAAAGACCAAATAGGAGATGGATTGGCTTAATAAAAGAAGTCATAGGCACAAGTATACAGGAGCTGAGCAGGGTTTGTGAGGATTGGACATTGTAAACATCATCATTCATTGAGGCTCCAGGAGTCAGAGTCAACTCAAGGGCATGTAATATGCATTTATCCATTCTACAGTATATGGGTTGTTATGAACAGCACTGTTTTGAATATTATTAGGTATGTCTTTGTGTGAACTTACGTATACATGTACTGAGTATAAACAAAAGAATTGCTGAATTGTATTTATGTTTACTGTATATGTAATTCAGTAGGTTTAGTTTTATAAGAAATTGTCAAATAGGTTTTCAAATTGCTTTTGTCAATTTACAATCCCACCAGCAGTGAATAAGAACTGGAATTCCTCCACAGTCACCAATCCATAATGTTACCTGTCTTTCCTTAAATTTTAGCCATTCTGGAGTAGGCGTATTGCTATTTCAATGTGATTCACAATTCTTTGATGACTAGTAAAATCATTTGCTTCTCAGGTATATTGGTCATTCAATAATCCCCTTTTATGAAGCACCCAGCCAAATATTTTGCCCATTTCTCCCCTGGATTGTCTTCCCTTTCTTTATAAATATTTTTTTGTGTGCATCTTTAGATGCATCACCAATGCATCTAAATTTACATCCTTCATCCTGCTTTTATTTTCCACTTGACTTACTTGTTTCATGTTTTTTCTCCCATCTCATGTCCTCCTTTAGATTAAAAAAAAAATCTACCCTATTATTTTCTTAGTTATGCATTCTTTTATTATCATTTTGGTAATGTTAGAGATTATAATATACATTCTTCACCTAGTTCAAACTACTACAAATTATTACTTTTATTTCTTTCCCAATAATGCTAGAACCTTGGAATACTTTCATTCCATTTATCACTCCCTTTTATATTTTTATGTTTACCTCTGGGACATTTTTTTCTGGTTGAAGACCATTCTCTAGTATTTGTTTTACTGAAGGCCAGCTTCTGTTTTCCTGAGAAAACATTTTTACTAATGATCAGAAGTTATTTTCTATCTTCATTTTTACTATTTTCACTTATTGATGGATAGTGTAGTCTACTTTATTTACTCATTTTAACTATTGATAATTTGATGTTTTTTTCTTTCAGCATTTTCCATTATCTATCAACTTTCATAGTTTGTATTGGGAAGTCAACTGTAAGCTTGTTTTATGTCTTTTCTTTAGATACTTTTAAGATTTTTCTCTTTGTTTTTGGTTTTCAAAAAAATACAAAATTCCTGTCTTATTTTCTTTGTATATTTTTGTTTATAGTTCACTGAGCTTTTTGAATTGATGGGTCATTATCTTTCATTAACTTTGGCTTAATTAGTTCTTCAAATATATCTCTCATTCTTTCTCTTTTTAAGGAATTCCAATTATATGTATGATTGAGCTTTGGAAATTATTCTACATGTCTGTTATGTTCTTTTCTGTATTCTCAATTATTTTTCTCTCTATCCATTAAGTTGGATATTTTAAAATTCTGTCTTCTGCTGTGTTGAATATGTAGATAAATGTAACTATTGAGTTAATTTCAGATATTGTTATTGCAGATTTAGAATGTCCATTTATTTTATAGATTTTAAATTATCTGGTAAAATTCACCCTTCTTATTTATACTTTTTTATCTTTCATCTTGTCTTTAAAGCTATTGATCTTTGTCAACTTTAAAATTCATGTCTTCTAACTAACTCCAATATATGGGTTATCCTTTTTATATTTTTATATTCTCATTAGCCTCCTGAGTTTCAGTATTATGGTCCTATCTTTTGGCAGGATTCATAACTTTAGAATTAATGACGTAAATTTGCATATAGATGTTTCAGAGGCTATGGATTAGCTCATCCTCCAGAGTTATTTAACCTTTATCTCTGCTAGGCAATATGAAGGCTTATAAACATGATCCAATTAGGGAGTGAGCTGAATTCAGTATATTTTGGTTCACTTCTTCTTTGTATGGTATAACTTACTGGGACTTTCAATAAAAGCCTGGTGTGTTACCAGAGTCTCTTTGCCTGGCAAAACATGAAATCTGTAAGACTAAAGAAAACTCTGCTCTGCTTTTCTATTTTCTGCTCAGCTATTTATCTTCACAACCCAAAATTTTAGAATTCAGCAAATGTCTTAAGGAGAAAACTGACCATGAATTTGCTGTCTCTTAAGTTTCTAATTTTGCTAATGCAGTCCTGCAAAACTCCCAAATATTCTGTTGACTTCTAAATCTGGCAGCAGCTACTTTGCCTGGACAAAGCCCAGGAACTTAGCTTCTTGCTTATACACAAATTTAAAACAAATTTCAAAATATCAGCCTGCTTCTTCATGGTTCTCCCATCTCCATTTTCTTAGTCCTTACTGCTTCAACAGCTCTCTGATGGTGTTAAACATATGATCATTTAATTAATCTATCTTTTCTCATTCTTCTCATTGTGAGATTTGGTATGGCAATAACTATTACATCTTACTTTCATATGAAAGTCCATGCGATAATATTTTAATTGAATTAAAAGATCTGTTTTCAAAACATACAATTTTATTTGAAAATTTGGCAGATAACACTAACCTATATAAAAGTAAAATGTTGATGTGAAATATACAGTGATAGCAAAAGTATTTTCTTTTTTAAAATTCAAAAACAAGTTTCAAAATTGAAGATATAAATAAACATGAAGTTAATAAAGCCAATATCCCAATTTTTTAATTCTATTTTTATCATCCACATATACAATAGCAGCAAAAGCATTTGTAGAGGTAAATGTTTTTTTGTGTGTATGGGAAGACCATCTTATATTATGAATATATATTAGCAATTCAGCTTTTCTAGGTATTGACAAGGCTACTGGACAGTGGTTCACAACCTTTTTGACACCAGGAACTGGTGTTCCTATGAGAATCTAATGCCTGATGATGAGGGGGAGCTGAGCCAGTGATGCGAGTGCTGGGGAGTGTCTGTAAATACAGATGAAGCTTCACTCACTAGCATCCACTGCTCACCTTCTGCAGTACAACCTGGTTCCTAACAAGCCAGAAGAGGGAACAGGTCAGCAGTATCAAGAAATTGGAGACCCCTGCTGTAGGGTCTAGTGGACTTAGCATTGTTAGGTAATCACTGAATGAGTACACAGATAAAAGTCCAGATGTAAGACTAAATAAGTTTATTATTATTTTAAAAATGCATTAGCCAAGGCTCAACTTAATTCAAATGCATGTAACACTTTGGTTCCTAATGTTTTTTTAAATATGTTTTTATAATTTTACATCAACTTATTTAAATTAAGTTTGAATAGATTACATACAAGCTCAATGGCAAAATTTTGAGATCCAGATCATGTAGCAAGAAACCTGGTTGATGACATGATGGTGGTATCTAGAAGTTGATTAGAATTTATAAAAATACCAAGTCAAGCCTGTTAAATAAACAAGTAAAATATTATGTATTTATTTTTCTAAAACTCCTAGATAGGCTATGAAGGCTACAAATTGGACATTTAAGGTTTAGTGAATAACACAAATATTATTGTCAAAGACAATGTATCCTCAACTAGATCCAAAGTTTAATTGTTGATCAACTTTCTTGGATTCCATAATCCAATAAACTTCTCTTTTCACATAATTAAATTCACTTTGATTTTCTGTCACTTATAAAACAAACAAACAAAACCAGAGGCCATACAGAAAAAACTGAGATTAAATAATCAAGGTGACATATCAGAACCTACAGACCAAATATCAATAATTAGGAAAAAGTTGCTAATAACTTCCAGAATTAGGAAGGACTTGGTAACAGGTAGATAAATTGTATTTGCCTGCAATTCAGAGTGGGGATAGAGCTTTTGAGGTTTGAATTCAGAAACTGCTGACTCTGCTCTTCCTTTCTTCAAAGGACTTTCCCCCTCACAGAACTGAGAATTCCTTTGACCTTGACAAGTATTTATTCAGAGGGCATTTTGCTTAGCCATTAATTCAGTTTTTGGTTTCTGGGTAGCATTTGCTGCATCTGGTAATCTTCTTAACCTTAGACAGCTTGATTGCTAGCAGAGCCTTCTAGAAGGGTGGAGAAAAGGAAGGAGGATAGACATAGTGAGAATCGACACTTTGTTGAAAACATTTTGGCAGACTCAAATACTACCAAATCATTGATTTTACTGTTTTCAGTTTCTCTCTCAAAATATTAAAGTATTTTGTGACTGTTACATAGATATTAGATCCAAAGCATGAAGCACAAACACATTAAATAGAGAAAGCCTTTTACTGAGCTGTTAAGATTATTTTAACTCAACCTTAAAAAATTATAAAGTAAGAATGTTTCTAATAGTTAATTTCATTTTAATGCCCTTAATTGAACTTTTTCTGGAATTGGCATTAAAAATGTAGGCAGGGAACTCTCACTTCAAAATAGGCCTTTAAAAACACTGTCCCATAAAATGGTCACCAGATTCTTGAATATTTTTATTTCATTATTTATTAAACCATTATTTCATTTTACTAGAGCGTTTCCAATAACACACAAAAAAAACAAAGGAGAAAATATATTACGAAGATCACTGTGTTATGCTTTTAACCTGTCAGGGATTAGACCTGACCTTGGACAAGTTTTTTGAGTTTTAGTATCCTTTCTAAATAATGCAGATTTTGATATCTCCTCCAAATGGTTATTTTAAAGATTTGAGTTAACAAGTTTAAAGTATTAGTATAGAATTAATTATACTTGTCCTCTTCCCCTTTTTCAAAAGCATACTCAGATATCTTTGTAGCATGATATAGATCAAAGAAAGCCCCCATAAAAATGTTTTTTACTGCTCTCTAGATACAAAATTCATAAATTTTAAAAATTTTGACATTATCTAACAATACAACTATGAAGGGGCAAAAAAGAGATTTGGGGAATAAGAAAAGGCAGTTTTTAAAAGTAATCTAGCTATCAGATCTATAAGAGCTACATAAATGAAATATGTCATTCATATCTATAACCTTTCAAATTATAACACTAATAGCTGAATGTTTATTGTGTGCCAAGTACTATGCTATGTATTTTAGTTATACTAGAAACTAATGCTGTGAAGAAGGTACTGTTACTATTTATGTCTTACAAATGAAGAAGCTGAGCCTCAGAGATGGTAAGTAATTTTCTAAGATCACTGCTTAAGTAAGTGGCAGAGCCTTAGTTCACATCCAGGCAGTCTGCCTTCAGGGTCTACTGATGAACATTATGCTGCTTCCACTGACAGCAAACCCTGAATTTCTCCAAATACCATTCCCCGAGCACTGGCTGGTGCCTACTCATTTGTTCCTCCTTGTTAGCTACACAATCCTCTCCTAAGAGAAGGTTTTATGAGATATAAGCAGGCAAAATGAGATCTTTGAGAGCCTGAGAGGAGAACAAAACAGGTGCAAAGCAAGGGTGAAAAGGGCAGAAAATTCAGTCAACTTTCCACAGCATCATGACATTATGAAGTGGAAGGGACAAGATTATTGAAGCCCAGAGAGTTAAGAACATGATTTCAAGCCACACTGTTCATGATGAGTCATAAATAACATCTGTGGGTCCAGAATATTCCATTTGGAGGTCTTCAAGTAGACAGGTTAACACAAGTTAGAGAAGAATATGAACTTTGAGAACAGCAGAATAACCAGCTTTCTAAGAATAAAGACCTTTCCAGTATATTAAATGGATTCTGTTTAATTCAATGATAGAAAAAAAATACCTAACAAATTCCCAATAACTTTCAGGATGGATGAAAGCCAGTTGAAAGAAAGCATAGGCAAGTTTTAATCACAAGAAGTAGGATTTAAACACAGTTTCAAACCTGAGAAAACCCGAATAACATCAGGAAATTGTATCACAGTCAATGACCTGGTGGTGCTATTATACTAAATGTTACCAATGGAGGAAACTGCGTAAGGGGTACATGCGATATCTTTGCATTGTTTCTTGTAATTATACATGAATCTATAATTATTTCCAAATAAAATGTTCAATTAAAAATATAGGTTCCTGATTGAAGTATAAGATGCCAATACTTAGTACAGGGGCAAATATTAGTGGAATAAATGGATTATTGACATTGTCAGGTCATTTTGTGTTATACTTTAAGGTCACCCTATAAAAATTGTTTCTTCTCATTGTCCCCTTAGCATCATTCCTGGGCTGTTGGAATAGCTCTCAAATTGGTCTTTTTGTTACCAATGTCCATTTGCTCATGACTACCAGATTTCTTTTTCTAAAACACAATTTTGATGAGTCTTCCTATCTTTAAAAGCATCAATGATTCCTCACTGTCTACAGAACAAAATTAAATTATTTTAGCCTAGTATTGAGAGTTCCTATCTTTTGAGACCCCTGCCCCAATATTTCTTATGAAGTTTCTATCCCAGACAAGTAAATCAATTTCTTGTTGCCAGCATATTCCTTAAGTTCACGTACTTCCATAAGCTTTCTATTCAACACTCCTGAACTCAATTCTCATGTTAGCCTTTATCTGCTAAATGATCTAAGGGAAGTCCCTTGTTCTCCCAGTCTTAATTTATTTGCCAAAAAAAGTGGATATAATTATAATTACTTCCAGAGCTTTATGAGGAATGATATAATATATTCAAAATTCCTAACATAATGCCTGATAAAACATGATATGATTTTAAGAAATAGTTGTTTTCTATCTTTCACCTTATAAACAAACTAATTAGTGCCCTTTTCTGCCCACTGTGGTCCTTCTCTCACAGTGTACTTTATACCTACCAGCCTACAATTACTTCTCTAAATCACCTTTATCTTTGATAATCATTTATTTAGGGAAAAAATCTTGTTATTAGAAAAAAGAGATAATTTTCTTTAAAGCCAGCACCATCTCCTTCTGCGGTATTATTTTGTACAGGCAAATTCACACCCACACAATGTCGATCTACAAACTAAAAAGTGAAAGCACCTCATTGGATTGAAATCTGATGAGAAGAGGAACCACATATTGCTGTGTTTTCTCAAGCACGTTGTGGCTGCTGAATGAATAGCATTGAACAAACATCGAGAGAGCTATTCAGCTTTCTAACATTATCATGTGGCCTGCTTGAGGGCTATTTCAAGAGATGATAAGGAAATATGACCTACATAAATTCAAAGAACAGTTTAGACATAAATGGTGCCTGAATAAATAAAGGAATCGAGATCTCCTAATGTAGAAGCTATAAATTTACATAAGTAAAATAACACTCAATTGTCCTCTTACTAAAACAGGACTGAAAGACAGTCCTCCCTTCTGTTCTCCTTTCCAGGCCATCATGCTCACATGCCTTCTTCTCTCCTGAGTAAAGTGGAAGAAGGATGTTACTGTTGTGAGCTCTTTCTCAACCAAGATATCCTGCTACTTTTCCAAGAGGTGGGAGTCAAGAGAAGAGTATGAGAGTCATGGAAGAACAAAGAGGCCTTCAAAAGGGATTTATGTTATTTTTTTAAAAGCAATATATGATGTCCTATAACCCAGAGGCAGAAAGGTGGACTATGCTACTGAAGGAGCAGTTTTCAGGAAAAAAGCTTTGACTAGGGTTTAAAAGATGAGTTCCGTCGCTGGCTCTGCCATTTACTGACTCCATAGCTCTGTATGCTTTACTGCTCCTCTCTGGGTCTCACTTTCTTCAGAGGAGTGAGTCAGGGAATCGGATCAGGTTGCCTCAAGGCTTTCCAACAATGACATCTGCCTCAAATTTAGTCCCCTTGTTTTTGCTTATATTACCTGAAGATCCCATTCTATTTCATGTGAGAGGAAAATATGGAATTTCTTATAAACTTAGTTACAAATTTATTAGTTGGAAATTGAATCAAAGATCGAAAGAGTAAGGCTAAAAAGAGCTATATAATAATGATAGGATATATGGGGAGCAAAACAAAAAAAGCATGAAATCAATTTGAAGTATTAGACATTAGGAATACATGCTCTTCTCTCGAAAATGTTGGAGGGTTTCTCTGACACTCGGATAAGATAAGCAGAGATACCCTGTTTGCTGGCATGGAAGAGACTAGTTTTCTTCCAGAAACATTAGAATGTGACTGGGGTGAGAAATAGTCCTGAGCCTGGGGGCCTGTGTGGAGCAAAGTTAAACAGTAATCAAAGAGGAACTCGGTGATTTTTCTCATCCCGTGATATCCAAGAAATAGTTGACTCTATAGGTTGCTCATTTACTTGGTCCTATTTTGAGAGTGTTTTCTCCACCAAGGCATTTGGAAAAAGAAGATAAGTCATGTTTCCTTTATGATCCTCAGCACAGCACTTGCTCGCTCTAAAGTTACAAACTCCTCATCCTTTCAAAGGATTTAATTTTGTTGTCAGGTTTTTCTTCAAAATATCTTGGCAAGAAGTGTGGGAAAAAGATTATCCAAAGGAACAGTGGATGGCAGTATTGGTTTGCAGCTCTAAAGCAGAAAGCAAAGTAAAGTACTATTTTTTAAAGAGGAAAAGTAACATATTCAATTTTCTGAAAGAGCATCATGTGGACATAGGTCTAAAACCATGAAAAATTTTTTTTGCTGTTTTAAAACCTTTTAAAGCAACTATGTCAGTTGATTTGAGAGTATTGCATTATAAAAGGTAGAGAGGGAAAAAGATGACCCAGAAAAAAATGAGGGCCTTGCATGATTATTTCCACAGTAACTAACCAGCAGTTAACAGAACTAGCTCATCAATAGACTGACCAAGAAACATAAGAGGCACTTTAAAGCATAATAGCAAATATATGTCTTTTGTGGGGGTGGAAGAATTTAGATTAAAAGAAAGAGAAACCAAGATGGAGAAGGGAGTAGAATAAAGTACAAGCAGGCAAGTTATTACGAATTTCATCTTTAGTGATAAAAATATATGTTTCAGTCCTTAAATAGCACCTGTTACCTTAGGACCGCAGATATTATTTTTTCCTAATTCTTCTCCTTTAGAGTACCTAACATCTGCCTTTGAACACTGATTTGTTCATGCATGTATTCATTCATTAAGGCATGGAGAGCTCCAGCTCAATCTCTTCCCAATTCTTCCATCTACTGCCTCTATCAAAACACCACACAGCCTCTTTCTGAGTCCTTTGACCCTGTCCCAAGGCCTCAATTAATTCCCACTGAGCTCTAGGAAACTCATACACCTTGGTGTGTGACCAAGGCTACTCTGCCTACATTTCCTTGCTCTGTATTATCCTCTCTTTCTAAAAAATTGTGTCCTATCAGGTAGATACAGGGCAAATGAACAACTCGGCTGCCCAGCCAAATGGCCAGCTGAGATATGAGATGCCAATCTCTCTTCTTGCAAGCATCCTTGGTCTTTTAAAACTCTTCTCATATAACTTTCTGTTATAAAACTGTATCTTCAGAAAACATGGTACATGGAATAAAAATATATAAGATGAGGCTATGGCAGTGAGGATGGTGACCTACCATTGAGAAAAAAAGAAGGCTGAGGACGCCACCAAAGTTTTGGCTGTGGAGACTTCATGGATAATGACATTAGTTTCTAAGAAAGGAAAGAGGGCAAAGGAACATGTTAAAATAGAAAGGTAATACATTTAGTTGGGGACATAAGATAGATAGATAGAAATGGACTAAATGTAATGATAATCAAAACTAAAAAATAAATAAAAATTACAGTGTAAGTCAGAAGAGATTCCAAATCCAAATGGAGAATCTAGGCTTTGATAAATATGTAGTGAAGAAAACAGAAAAAGAATAGGGTGGGCAGAATATTGACTTCTGAAAGACCTCCTTGGGAATTCAGGGACTAAAGGGAACATTATAAAAAAGGGGGAAAAATCAAATTCAAAAGTAAGGCATTTCAAACAAGAACAGATTAGGAAAGAGGAGAATTAAAAGAAAAAAAAAGTATTTTCAATTTAGCAGTCTAAAAATAATAGGAGAAAAATGTGAGTCAAATAATAAAATAAATGAGAAATGATTCATTTTAAAATAACTCATATTCAGTCTTTTAAAAATAATTTAAAGAGGCAACAAACAGAAGAACAGTAAACAAAAATCAGTAAAGATATAACAATAGCATCAAATAACCATGAGCAAGGAAATGCCTGGGAAAATGTATAACTTACAGATCACTGGCTATTAAAAAAAAAACAACAACAACTTAAAAATATACGAATCTATGTCAATGCTTTCATTGGCTAAATGAGGAGCTTAAATCCCAGGCTGTGTACATGAACACATAACACATGAGTAACAAGGAGTCTGGAGAATCCAAATATCCTGAGTTCAGGGGCAGCTCCTTTCCACTAGCCACCAGTATCACCTCTATTGACCAAATTAAAGCGTCACTAAAGACTAGTTTCATGAAACATTTGAGATGAATCAATGCAACAGTTTTCTTTTATTTTTAAGACTATGTCATCTTTTAGAGTAGTTTTAGGTTTACTACAGGGGGTACTGAGATCTCCCATGTTCCCTTTGTCAGCACACATGCGTAATCTCCCTCTTTGCCAACACTGACTCACCAGAATGATACATTTTTACCAAGGGTGAACTTACATTGGCAGAACACAATTACCCCAAATTCATAATTTACCTAAAGATTCAGTCTAAGCGTTGTGCATTCTATAGGCATGGACAAATGCATAATGACACGTATATATTATTATAATACCACACAGAACATTTTCATGCTCTCCTATTTGTATCTCTCCACACCTTCACTTCTGGCAACCACTGATCTTTTTATGTCTCCATAGTTATGCCTTTATTCAAAAGGTTATGTAGTTGGAATCATACTGATGTAGGACAGGGCATATTTCCTCAACTAGATAGAGGGGTTAGGTAGGGGGCGAAGAAGAACAAGCCCTGTACCAAGAGAAGAAGAGCATCCTTGGCAGGAGAGTGTAGGAAAAATTCAACACACACACACCAAAGTCAAAAGGAAAGTTTATTAGAAAATGGATAACACTCCACAGAGTATGGTCTCCTCTCAAAGGCAAAAAAGTGAGAGAGACAGTGAGAGAAAGTAAAGGCACTGAGAGAGATCCTGAGTGTTCAGGGAATTCAGTTTATATATTCTTCTTTAGTTCCTGCAAATTATAGTTTAAAAGACTTATTAACCCATTTCATTTGATACGGACATATAGTGAGGAAGGGGAAGAGTATGTAGCATGAAAAGATAAGAATATGTAGAGTGAAAGGCTTGCTGGCAGTTCCCAGTCTTTAATCCCTCAGGTTTTAGCCACAGGGAATGACTCTTGGTTTCTGTTTCTACCTCACGGGTGTGGGGAATGTGTTGTTAGCAATCCCAGTAGAACTCTTTCTTTGTTCTGAAGTGTCCTCTTGGCCTGGCTGCAGGGCTAATCAACATATTGCAGTTTCTGAATGTTGCTTGATTAACATTTTAATTCTCTTGCCTCTTCCCTACATTAATATAGTAGGTTGCCTTTTTAGATTGTCTTCTTTCACTTAGTACCATGCATTTAAGGTTCCCAGTGGCTTTCTTTTTAAAGAAACGGTGAAGCAGCCTCAGGAGTGTTCCCAGCCATGTCCCCTCTGAATTCCTCATTACATTAGTAATTCTTAAACAGTGTCATTGACCTGCTGATTTGATTACATAAAAAACTTCATTCAAATCTACAGTTCTGTAGAAAGTATACACATTTTTTTGAAAGAATTTGTTTGTACATTATGAACAGTTTCGATTCCCAGTGTTAATTAAAAATTATATTTCTGAGAAAATACAGTTATAGTAATATCTAAATAACCAGCAGCAGTAGTCATGATTCTCCTTGTCTATCTGGTATCATTTAATACAAGAAAAAGCTTTTTATAATTCTTAATGAGATTGTGACATGGAAAGAAAAATGGCAGCCATGGCCCAGGACTCTTAAGATTACTATGGATTCTGTCAATAATTTGTTGCATTTAAATATCAGGTTAAAAAGCTAAATATTTATGAACCACAAGTGGCTGCCTCCCATGATTTTTGTATGTCTGTTTGGCAATTCAATTCTACAATGTAAATAGCTGGCAGCAGCAGTGTTGTATGCTAAACTATCTCATTACAAAATGCTAGAAAACTAGAGAATTACTGACAATTAAGGGTTGGTACACACAAGTGGCCAAAATTACAGTTTACAAAAGAATGATAATTGCTCAAAAAGATAGAATTGATGCATATAATTGGATTTGGTCATTTCACTTTTATCATGCATTTGCATTACTTCAAGTGGATGAACGCAGTTGCTGTATAAATTAACAGGCATCATTTTGTATCCCAGCTTTCCTTTCCACACTATTGCCTTTAACCTTCAGCCTTAACTACACTCAGTTTTTACTTTAAGTTTTGACTTCTCTATCAATGCCTTCTTTCTTTTCGCACTCTGGAATAGCATCAGTTTATAGTTAGCAAATTTTAAATGCAAGAGAGTTATAAATACTTAAATTGATATACTTACAATGGAACAATGTTTGATTGTATTGTTACTGATCAGTGGCAAAACCAAATTGCAAAGTGTGTTGTGAAGATCATAGGTTGTATTAACATTTGTAATACTGCAATGTTTATGCTTTTATGAGTATTGTCAATTAACCATTGCTTCGTTTGTTCTTATCAAGAGCATAATTGCTGTTAACATTTTTTCTGGTTAGCAGACCCATGATTTTCAAGAAGAAATATAAATGTCTGCCTATGTAGCAAATTTAAAGGGTGTCATAGACAGCATACTCTGAACGTAAAACAAAATTGTTAGAGAAGGCACAGGTTATTAGGACAAAATCATAATTGATCTTTCAAAAAAGTTGATCTTTATAGTTTTTTTCTTACTATCATTTTCTACCAAGATAAAAAGTTTCAATGTTATGACTGAAGGAAAATACAAAAATTCTTACTCATTCTTGACAATTTGCATAATTGATTATATATACTTGATCAATTCTATCACATTTCAGACAATTACAGAACAATTTCACTATTTTATCTAGATGATTTGGAACATTTGGAAAACAATTAAAATGTGTATGAATTAAAGAGATTGACTACAACTCCAGAACCATGGAATTATTTATGCAAATAGCTACTTGTTTAAAAGTGTCTTCCACACACCTGAAATCTTGAAATCTCTTTATCTGCAAGATCTTGTTAAAATTTTAACTTTGCCAAAATAGATAAAATCTTAATCCCTTAAAAGCCAATTCCCAAAGATAGCTATGGAGGAGGAACTGCTGAGATGAAGGAAAGAATGGGAAAAGATGTAGAAAGAATGCAAGACTGAGACTGTTGATTTTAGGTTTGGGATAGTATAAGTGGACCACAGGGACTCTTGTTCTCCATAAAGACATATTTCAGTGTTCTAAGCCCTCACTCCTAAGTGATGGGCACATCTTCCTCCAAACTGCTATTTAAAACTCCATTCTCACGGTTCTCCACAAATCTTACCTGTTTTCAGTCACTTCATTTGTTACAGCAGTTCCACCATTCTTCTTCCCTGGAAGTAAAGAAAATTAATTTTTACATCAAATGCCACTTTTGGCATTTTATCCCCAAGTTCTATTAACACAAAATAATGACAGTTAAGTCATTTATTATTTTTATTTTAAGATTGTGTACCCAAGATGGTGTTAATGCTTTCATTTTCTGTTAGGTATATTATATTTTTGCTGTGCTCACTTTTGTAATTTAAATATAGTTGAAATAGTTATCAAGATTGTAAAAGCACTCAGAGGAACAAATATAATCAATATATAATTCTCATTCTATTTGGCATAATCAAAAAAAATTTTGTACAAATAGAGAAAATAGAGATCACTTGAGATTTATCTTGAAAATTTTAAAGTCTGTGAATATTCAAAATGATGAGATGCAACAAACTGATAATATTGTAAAGCTCTCAGTAAGTGATTTTCATAGGCATTGCAAATTGGGCTAGATTATTAGAGATTAGTGTTTATAAACTAGAAAAACCTCTTTCTTCATACCACTTATAAGAGCATAATTAAAACACTACTGTGTCATAGATTAACCCTCTCTCCCACACCCCTAAAAAAGGTAAAAATGAGAATCATAAATACCTTTGATTGGTCATTAGAGGAATTGAACCATAATGAAAACATAAAAAACTAAATGTAGCTTGAATGGGTGGAAACCTAAGGAGGTTATAACTAGTCAACAAATTTTTGAAAAAAACACAAAAGAAATGAAGCAATTGAATGGAATCAAGCAAGGGAATACTCAAGCTATATATTAAGAAGTAGTTTCTAATAGTGATGTTTGCTGAACTCTGGAAAATCACCCTTTCAAAGAAAATTGTGGAAACTCTTTTTCTTACCTCATTTAAACTAGATTGAATCAAGCTTTCCCTCTGGGAATATAGGTTTATTTTGACAGACTGTCAGTAGATGAATCTAATAAATTGATTTTACTCCTGATTTCTGTGAACAAAAGTTTTTAGGGTATCTGATCATTGATTCTAAAAATTAATTCCCCCTTCAGTACATCAACTCTGTTTTTCTCTTCTCCCATCTCCAAGACCTACTTTTAAAATAAGTATAAAGAAAATACAGTACTATTTCATTATTTTACCAGAATAAAATAAACCAGACAAAAAAGTATTTGAAAGAGGTTCATTTGGGGAATCGAAATTTATATCTATTAAATAAGAACTAGCCATTTTACTGCTTTTAGGTAAACATTTTCCTAACAGTATAATATATAAAATAAATTTATATTCTCTATAAGTACTGTATATTAGTTCTATAATAATGAAAATAATTTTTACATTTAACATTCTAATATTATGAGTTACAACAAACATTTAACATGCTATCAATGTAAGAGTTACAACAAACTAAGTTATTTCCTTGGGCTTAATAAAGTTACATAGCTTTTCTCCATAAACAATAAGAAATTTCCAGAAACACAAAAAGGAAATTTTGTTTTCTTTAGAATGGATTACAAATTTTTTATGTCGAAATAAAAATAGCAAGTCATATTTCCACATTTGCCCTTCAACCTAAATTCCAGTGTTATGATTTCTCAAATATAAGTGAGCTGGGGTTATCTTATCTCTTCCCAGGTAAGATGAGTTATTCTGGTGGGGTCAACCTTAGCAAAACCAACTTGGGACCCTCGAATGAAGGATGATGTCTTATAACCAAACAATAATTGACTGATGTTTAACATCTATTTGTGTTGCAGTTAAGGAAATTGTCTGGGAAGCCACCATCCGTATCTTCTTGTTGACCAGCTTGAACCAAGAATATTTGATCATTCTAGGCAAAAAGCAGGCTTGCTGACATAAAATGTTTTTTATAGCACTGAGCACAATGACGCTATTTGCCTCCTCCTTCAAATGAAATGCTCTGTAATATAGGGGGCTTCTAATCTGTTTACCAGCTGTGCTGATGAGCTGGATTTATTCAACTGTTATCACCAACCTGACCTATGTTACAATGACAGATAATGTTTCAATGAACAAAAGTATCATCTTTCTCAGGCTTTTCTTTTCTATGAAAAGAGAAATTTATGTTCAAAGATTCCACTTTTCCCTACTCTTTAAATGTAAATATGTCAGAGATATATTAAAACGGCATTTAATATAGACTACTATTTTTAAAACAAAGTTGTCATTTGATTCCTGGTGAATTGCTCATAAATTCAGGACTGAATAAAGAGATCAGATTACATTAAATGCATTTTGGTATCTATAACTTTCTGCAATGAATTAAAACTGGCTGATCGTGTCTCCAGTGCATTTCATTTTCTGTTGATTCATGTACTGTAATATAACCTTCGAAATTCCCTTATGCCAACAAACTCACTCAGATATGCTGAGTGCAGGAGGAGATTAAAGTGGCTATAAGATTGAAAACTATATGAAGGCATCAGATAATGCAGTAGAGGTATAGTGAAAGTGTAAACAAAGCTGGTAAATGTAGAAATTACTGTTCATATAATCCACTGTTGAATTCAAAGGAGAGTTTAGCTCCCTGCCAAATATATATTAATACTAAACAAATTGATAAGATCAATGCACTAAGATTGTTTCATTCTTATTAAAGTATTTTTCTCTTTGAGGATAAGCATAAACATAAGGCATGCCATTCTCCTTTGGAAAATGTAATATTTCCCAATAGGAATTTAGCATTTAGGTGTACACAGACTCCCAGCTCTGAGAAACTCACATCAGGTGATTTTCTTCTACTCTGTAAAACTGAAGTTACTTATAGAAATAACCTTTCATATTTTCCTGAGCAGTAGCTTTTTGTTTCTGCATTGTGCAAGCCACTCCATCCTTTAAAGGCTCTTTAATTGGCAAAAAAAAAAAAAAAGGCATTATTTCTGAGCTAGGAGCCTCTATTGTTTCAGTAGTAGCTAGAGCTATGGTTGAATGCTTTCAACAGAAGTTAAAAGAGATAATGAGTCTTTAATGATACAAAATCAGAGCCTTGTGTGCCTAGTGAAGCCTGACACAACTCCAGCTTGCAGCTAGCAAGGAAAACTCATCCGCTATCTGTTTTGTAGGCCAAAAATATCCACAAAGTGCTTTCTTGGAAAATTGTGTATCCCTAAAGAAAGGATCAGTGGTATTTCTCTGTTAGTTAAACTATTCTAAGATGCAAAACAATATAGGATGATAAGTCTGTATTCTTTCCCTGTCCATACATCTCCTTAAAAGTTTCAGGTAAGCACATCACCTTCACAGCAGCAGCTTCTAGTACAGATTTTTTTTAAAAGCAATTTCCTTTTGTGTATAGTTTTATTTCTCTACCTCTTCTCCAAAACTACAAACAAGAAACTTCAGTGTCACCTGCCTGGGTGCATACTCTGCTATGCTGACCTGCTATACTTGGCTCAATTGAGAAAGATCTTTGTCTACCAAGTATTAAAAAGCTGGTTTGAATCTCAGCCGTGTAAATGTGTTAAATCCCAGCCAAAAACTTCTGGGGAGCAGTGGAAGAAAAACTGCTCCATGAACACAAGCCAGGCTCCTTGATGTTAAATCAGATTTGCTTCTGAAAGGATTGGCATGTCTGATATGATTAGGAAGCTTCAGTTATGCTGATTATAAATTAAAATTAAGAAAAACAGATTGATCTGGAAAATAAGAAACATAAGGGCACATTGCTGTACTCTATTCTTTGCAATGATGCTTTAAAAGTGATGGGTATGAGAATTATTTATTGTAGGAATACTAAGTAGATTATTTTATAAAGATTTGCATGCTATCATCATTATATTAAGGTGCCAAAATCAGTTACAAAAATGAAGGAAAATATCAACATAATTTTGACTTGGAGTATACTTAACATGCATTTTTCTTTCATTTTCATAAAATGTTCATAAATGTGAGTGGATTTGGGATCTGAGGAAAGGTGAGATTAAGTAGGCAAATAGTCCATAATTAATTGAAAGGAAAATTCTCTGCCACTTTTTTAGGAAAGAAATTTATTTCTTCCTCCTTTTTCATTCATTTCTCCCATTCCTATTTCCAACCATTTACCTCCTCTCTTCATGACACATTGGTGCCAGTGAGAAATAATCATTAAAGTTGCAAATAGAAAAATGCAATGTGGAAGATATTTTGAAGATCTGTAATGTATATAGAGCAGGGAAAAAAGAAGACAGCCTGCATTTTTTTACCCCAAATTGCTATTATAAACTGCATCATCATTGACACAAATAAGCAATAATTGTTGAATTATTGTATAAAAATGTGAGCTTATTTTTAATAAACAATTTTAACTTATTATGGCAAGGTTTCTAACATATTCCCTGGAATTAAAACAAAATATGGCTATAAATAAGTGAGTGTATTCTTATAAAATCTTCTTTCAACACCAAATAATTAGAGTTTCTTTCTCACAAAAAATTCTAATTGTTAAATAGAATTGTCATAATTATGCCCACCATATCAACTGATAACATTTCTGGGAATACAGAAAATACCAGGAAACTACATAGAAACTCTAGATCTAGAAAGAGCCTTGACTCTTTTTTCCCTATCCACTCTCTCAGATTCTCACAAGGATATTGGGCAATATATAAGGCCACATGAATTGTTTCCTTTTATCAGTAAACAGGGTATATTGGATAGTTTTCTTAAAGTTAGTTCACGAAGCAAGGACCACAGACAACCCCAAATGTGCAACTTTCTTCTGGAAAGAAGCTTGCTTCTGGAAAAGTCTTCCACATCTATAGAGCATAATTTAAATATCTAAAACAAATAGAGAGTTTCTGAATTACAAATGCAACACTTTGCAAAAGAACATAAGCCTAAAGATGAGCATTAACACTGCTTTGCAAAACTAGCATATTGCAAGTATCTGAATAACCTAAATCCAGATGCAACCTGTACATAAAAACACTGTCCAAAAATAAAATCTTCGATCGCATGAATAATTTATATATCCATACAAGAAATATTTACCACGTGCCTACAGCATAACTAAAGCTAACAGAATATATATTTTTTATTATGCCATTCCTTATGTCAAATATATTTGTTTGTTTATGTCACTCATTATTCTACATGCTGGGGATACAGTAGCAAGGAAAGTAGTAAAAAATGCTTGGCTTACAGCAGTGAGTAAAAGAGATCCATGCCCTCATGACACTTAAATTATAATGGAGTTGATAGTCAATAAGCAAGTAAATATATACATACATATGCACATAATACATTCATAAAGCAGATA
This sequence comes from Macroglossus sobrinus, assembly GCA_004027375.1. Taxonomy (NCBI): domain Eukaryota; kingdom Metazoa; phylum Chordata; class Mammalia; order Chiroptera; family Pteropodidae; genus Macroglossus; species Macroglossus sobrinus. The sequence continues at coordinate 458,140 of PVKZ01000146.1, read as the reverse complement.
GAGAATGTGAATATGTAAAACAAGGGAGTGTGGAAGAGGCATAGAAGAAGCTGACATGGAAAATCTAGATTACATGCAAAGATAAGTCTCTTCAATGATGGAAAGGTAAGACTTGGAATCTTTTTGAGACTTTTTACCCATAGTTATGACCAACTTTTTAAAAGAAATGCCATTGAAATGTAAATCTATCTTAGCATTTTTCCAGAGAAAAAATGAATCAAATAAGAATATTTAAAAGGGATAGGAATATTTTCTAAGGCTATATGTGAAATTTCTTTTTGATAAACAAAAAACTGAGTGAACATATTGATTATTTAAACAAAGTAAAGGGTTGATTGAGATGATCTAGAGGAATCTAAAAATAAATACTGTTTGAAGGGAAAATATGATTAAAGTCTTGAGATTAAAGATTTGGATTATTGGTCAATATTAGTCACATACTTTAGATAGATTTTCACCTATTTACGTCATGTTATTGATATATATGCAATGTTATATGAAATGTTTTTTATAAAATCAGAATCTTTGCTAAGGTTGTTTCTAATATTCTGATTATGTTTCCACATATAATGTTAAATGTTAAATAGTAGCTTAAATGAAAACAAACTAGTTAAAAACTATTATAAATAAGGTATAATAATCCCTTAAAAGAGCCTGTAAAATTTCGATGGGAAGACAGTTGGATTGGTCATTTTTCCTATTTAGAACTTTAATTTTCCATAACATTTATTCTTTAAAGTTGTTTCCTAGTTCAGTTTTACACAACTCAAACACTAGGGTTTCCAACATAACTCTTGAAAAAATGTCTGTCACCAAATATAATGCACTGTTATCATTTTTCTTAACATATTATGTTTTAAATAATGTAGTCATTAAAAACAATATAGAGGCTTTATTGATCCATATTATTTTCTATTATAAATAGTGAATATAGTTATGATGAAATATTATGAATAATTGTATATTACCCTTAGTAATATAAAATAAAAAAATTACAAAAGTTAATTGGCAAAACAGTGAAATACATGATGGGACTTAATGTTCAAGAATTAGACCATAACTTACAGTTTAGATTCAAGAATTTCTAATTTGCTTCAGGAACTGAATGTCTGTGCAACATGCAATGAAGAGATTAATCGGTTTCATTGGATAAGAAAGAGAAGTAAACAAGCTGGTAAAAGATAAAGAGAACAGTACCTCCCATGGAAGCAAATAATTTCAAACTGAATATTTTTGCTTTGCTTTCCAATCATTGAATTTGGTAATATTCAACCTTTGAGCTATATAAATCAAATGGTATTCTTATTTTCCATCCTGTTTAATTGATATTTTTAAAAGCTTACATATGGACTTTTACTAAATTATTCTTTCCATCACTCATGATCAATTTCTAAATAAATGAGGAAACTTTTTTCCATCATCCAATGCTTTTATTTCATTTTACTAATAAAGTTTCAGGTAGATTAAATGTGTATGTGTTTATAATCAGAACTTTATTAATCAACTTCAAAAATATTTTAATGAGATATGCATTTATAACAGAACATAGATGATATCATTCCCTTGCACTAAACACATATATGTATTTTATATACATATATACACATGTATATATGCACATGTATATATACTGCATGTCAGATGTTTTGTTCTTCTCTGTGAAAAAGATATAAATGAATATTCAGCTTTTATCTTTGAAGAGTCTATAATACACTGTAGCATTCAGGAAAGAAATGGCAGTAATAGCAGTTGTTGCAATGACTTTGGCAGGAACACTTGATTTTGAGTTCCCACGCTGATATCTATCATATATGTGATGTTTCTCTTGCTCTGAGGTGTGTCTGTTTTAAAAGCTTTGATGAGTTTGAAGATGAATCAACAACTAAGTTAGGAGACTCATCATAGATCAGGAAAACAGAGAAGAGCTGGGAGATTGGTGGTTCTCATGACAGTGAAGAGAGATTTCAATAAGAAAAGCAAGTATTATTGAAAATTAACCAAAAATTAAACAAGATAGCCTTTATCTATTATTTTTCAGTCTCCACAAATAAATATTTGTATTGTCAGAATATCAAATATTTTAAAAATCATAAACTGAGAAAATGATATGAATTTATTCATTAGTTCCCCTTAAATTATTCTGATCTTAAAAGGTAATATCCACATCCTTCATCTCTAACTACAGTTATCAGCCAGAGTATGTGCTTCATACTCTACTGAGGAAACAACACAAGACATAATTAGTGATAGTTACCATTCTTTAACATAACATTGTTTTGAATAATTGCTTTATTTGATAACCCAGCACATATTTTATAGCTGATCTCTATGTAACTAAACATTTTTTGTAAAGTAAATCTCTTCTGCAGACTTCCCAAAGAACATCCAGACTGAAGTTGAACCAAAGACAAATTTTTGATAAATACCAGTATCCTGAAAACATCTACTATATTAATAGGGTAGCCATTTCCAATGAAAATATTCACCTTGCCAGAGAGCACTTAATAACACCTAGTAAAGATATGTGAGAAGTAAGTGCTCTAGCTTTCCATTTCAAGGAAGGAACAGATATAATCTTTAGTTACAATTGGATACCTTTTCTTCCTTAATATTTAAAATTACCACATGCTTTCTTTACCTAATTCAATCTATTTTCATTTTAAAAATACATATACAAAGTTTCAATTCACCCAGTAAGTATTCCTGGGGATTTATTTTTATAGCATAATCCATCATAACCTTATATAGCTGCTTGCTGTTATTCTCATTTTTTTTTTTTGGCTTTATTGAACATCTCTTTTATTTAGTTCTTTCCATCATTCTAAAGGAATAATGATTACTAATTATACTTGATATAAATAATAATGTTTAAAAGAGTACCTATATTATTTTAGGATTCTTTTAGTAGTAAGCAACAGAAACTCAACTGAGCTACAGCAAAAAGGAGGAATGTCAGCAGATGAAGAGCCGGGCAGGGAGACATCTGTATAGTCCAGCTCTCCCTGTTGCCTCTCCTCTCTATGCATTATTTTTAATCTCTCTTATTGCAGACCAACCATTTCCATGTAGGCAAGGATATGCCCACTGACAGTTTCCACAGCCATTCTCACAGCATGGACAGCGCCAGTTTGAAAATCCTTGGGGAAACACTCCAATTGACCTAGTTGGAGTTCTATGCCAGTTCTCAGAGCAGCTGTTCTCAACAGGAGTAATGCATTTCCTAAAGAGGCATTTTGGAAATTTATGAGTGTACTTTTGGTTGCCACAATAATGGCCATTTAGTAGGCAGAAGCTGTAGATAATGGATGCCCTGCAATACACCAAACAATTCCACAAAAGTAATGTTCCAGTAATGTTTTGCCAGAGTCACTTCAATCTCACTTCCTTTTTCTTATAACAAACTTTTTGTGGGTGTGGGTATGTCTGTGTAACAAGTGTATATAATGATACACATCAATATCATATATATAAATATCAATACATAACACATTTACCAAGACTGTCATGTGTTCTAATTAGACAAAATTGCTTTCTTATTCATGCTGTGCAAGTTGCAAAATTGGCTAGATGCCCTGAAATGCAATTTAAGTGTCATATAAGTTATCATGTTCTGTTCTGTCCTTATTTACCATGAAATCCCTCCAAACGAAATTGACAAAATGGGCTCTGCTATTTCTTTTGAAGCTGTCTTCTTGTCAATAAAGTTTACACATTTAAATGAATACTACTCTGTATAATTTTCAGATTATGTTACACATTTGCAGCTGGAACAGATACTAAAAACTGCCATAAAGTATGCTCACTTTCTACACATAACAGCTGCTTTAAGAACCTTGATGTTCTACACATTTCCATGTTTTTCTTGTTTAAACGCACATATTTTGAGAATTTCGGTTTTGAGGGTAGCGGTTTCTTTCTTTGGATTGAGGTTGAGATAATAATTATCATAAAATTTGGCAGAAAAAGATAGTATTAATCTGTGTAGCCGCTCAATGAATGTACAGGTTTAATGTTATCGATGTTTAAAAGTGATTAAGTATAAAGACAGTACCAAAAAATAGAAATAATTCTAAAAATGCCTTAGCTATGGGTAATGATTATAAAGCCATTCACAAAATAAGGTTTGTGATGTCAAGGATGTTAGATAACTAAGGTTCATTATCTTCTTCATGGCACTAAATTAACTACATGATCATGGCTAAATTATTCTATTATCCTGAATAAGTTATTCAATGATTAACAAGAGTAATAAGCTGTTTTGTTATTTATAAAAAAATGGAAATAATGCCTACCCAATGGAGTTCTTTTGAAAATTAAATATGATTATATATGAGAACATACCTTGTACAATGAAATCACTTGAACAGTTTCATGGATTTAAATCTCTGTCTAATAAACCCTTTATATTATGTTATTAAGAACACAGTTGTACGGTTATATGCTTACCCTACTATTAAGTGTGACTTTTATCAGAAGCAGTCATTGAAGGCCATCCTTAAACTTAAAGTCCTAAAATGATTATAGGAGACTCAAGATCACCACAAAAATCATGCAGAGAATCATTCTGTCATCAGTGGTTTTGAAGCGTTTTCTCATGTTTCATTCCAATCATTGAGAACTTTAGTAGAAAAGATTAGCAAGTTAATAATTATAATCATATTTTTACTGATGCTTTAATCTGAGTACCACTGAGTTCTTGAGCATTCTGAGTTTATCCTTCTCTTTGGTATCCAAAGAAATTAAGTCATCCCAACATCTGTACAACTGCAAGAAATCTCGTCTTACAAATATTTCTGAATTTCCCTAGGAAAGACATTTCATATTATTCAAACTAAATTTATGCTCCTAAAAACCTCCTTGAAAACTTCTAGGTGTGTCATTTTTGTCCCTCTGTGCTTCTGTGAACAAATCAAGGATTTGGTTTGTCATAAAATGAAAATAAAGGTTAAAATTTTATTTATTCATAATTCATGATACAAAAAATGTTTTCCAGGACTCTGTTGGTGCAAAGGATAAAATAGTGAACAAGTAGGCAGTCCCAGGATGACTTCCTAGAGTTAATATTCAGTGGAGTTATAGATATCAAACAAATAATTATATGATAATTTAAATAACTTATTACAGTTGTGATGCTTCCCCAAATACATATTAAGGAGACTTAGTCTAATTTAAAGACCAGACAAGACTGGCAAACTAAAAGTTTAAGTATGAGCTGAAGTTACCTAGGGAAAGGAAGATAATTATGGTCGTAGGTAACTGTACATACAGAGGTCATGAAGTAGAAAAGAAAGTTTGAGGAATTTAAGGAGACCAGTTTGCATGAATATATTGAATGAAGGAAACAGTGGTATAAAATGAGGCTGTAGCAGGAAGCAGGACCAGATCAAGAAATAACTCAATTACCATATTAACGGTTTTGGTCTGTGTCCTAAAAAAAAAATGGCAAGCAAATTACGATTATATACACTGGAGTATGTATCTAAAACATTCTATAAGATCATCTATATTTATTAGATAAGTAGAATTCTGAGTATATAAATTTAATGGTGCATACTCAATTGAGAAAAACATACTTCAAATTTTGCTGTCAAACATTTGGTTCGTAAACAGTTTTCTGTTTGGCTCCATAGAATCAAAGCACTCTTCTTCTTTCAGAGGAATCTTGGATGTGAAAAGCAGAACTCAGTCTCCTTAGAGAAGCCTGCTGAAAGGAAGGACTATGAATACTAAGGAAGAGATACAAGAGTTCAAGAACTGTTAGAAATTGTTTCAATGGATCTAAGTGGTAAGTGGGGGACTTGTGGTTTTAATTCTGACATTAAAAAAGCTTAGAAGTCTTCTTTTCTGTCATTACAACAAGAAAAAGCTGAATAAATGAAAATCAGTGATATTTCTCAGACCCATCAGAGAACTGAGGTCTTGGGGCAAATAGCCACACCAAAATCTGGAGGCATACCCACACAATCAACTGGAAGTAGATTGATTACATGCTGGTATGGCTAAATTCTAAAACAATAAAGAGCCACTCTAAATTAAGATGAAACAATATTAGTCTCTTGGTTGAAACCTAATCCAAAAAATTAGGAAGATATATTGAAGTAGATTAATCATGTGCCATACACCTTTCAAAAATCTAATTATACCCTCTAAGAGGATCTAGAAGACTCTCAAAGAAACCAAGAAGGAATATAAAAAGAATCCAGGTGATCCCTTCGGGTGCCTCCAAATATTCTGGAGAAAAAAGTAAATGTCTAGGGTTAAAAATAAATTAAAAACTACTGAAGCTATATAGCTGCATTGTCTAATAAGTGTCTATTTAGCACTTAATTAACATTAAACATAATTTAAAATTCAGTTTCTCTGTCTCATTAGTCTCATTTCAAGTGTTTAATTGCCACATGTAGCGAGTAGCTACCATCTTGGAAAGTTTATTTGGAGATATTTGACATTTGAGAGTATGTATAGGAATAGGTTTAGAGTGTGACAGGAAAGAACAACTTTGGAATTGGTATTATTTGCAGTTGCAAATGTGGAACGGTTCCCTCATCACAGAAAGCTGTATTAGTTAGCTTTGCAAGGGCCCTCATTCCTCAAAAACAAAAATTTGGGACATCCCACTGGATAAGAATACCAATTAGATAAGGTATTGACTTAAAGCAATGGAAACATGGAAAGTGGAAGGAAATCACAAGTACTACTTAAGGCCTCATTAATAACTCTAGAAACAAGGTCTGTAGCATCTACACAAATTTATTTGTTTGCTATTTATGCATATAGTTATTTAAACTAAATGTTTTCTTTCTTTTCTCTTCATAATTAAATGTAAATAATGTTGCTATTAAATATACTTTAGTCTGAAAGGTACAGAATATTAAGATCAGATGGTGAAAAAAAATGTGATCAATACTCTTAAACTTAGACTTGAGGCTTGATATAATCAATTATAAGATTTTTATTTACTATTCTTTTAGGGAGAGAAAAAATACATTTTTGATAATACAGAAGTGATACCATTGTTACTGAAAATTTTATCTTTAATGTAAGAATATTTAGAGGGAAATGATATATGGGAACATTAGATAGCAAAAGAATTAGAAAAAGACATTGTTTCTTGGCTGCTTATAATTTAAAAATTCTTATTTGCAGCACATTCCAAAATAGATGCAAAAGCCTATTATAAAATTGCAAAGCAACTAGATACTTTTTTTCAGTCAGAGGTGTCCTTACTTAGAAATTTGAAATCTTATAGAAGTAAATTAATGACATAAGGATTGTTATAATTTACTTTTTGTTTAATTAACTGGAAATTTTTTCTGCTACTTGTCCCAGTAACACTGATTAGATCAGCCTTCAAAATACTAATTCCCTTAAAGAAGTTTGTGAAACTAAAATGTTTCTTTCTTGATAACAATAAATGTTCGAATGCTCTCAATGTTTCCAGAATGTAAATTTACTTTAGTTCATGTAAGTTTATAAAAGAAGGATATCACACAGCCATCTATGGAGAAAATAACAGCAAAACCAAAAAGCAAGGCAATCTATTTTAATTATAAAATATGGAAAATACTACTTAAATTGAAGAATATGATAAAAAATTTGGAAGGAAATTCTTTCTTCTTTGTCCTTAGCTGACTCTGGAAAAGATGAAATGTTGTAGAGTCATTTAAAAGAGAAAACTTGGCAGATAAATTATAAGCCCCCAAAAAAGAACATTATAGAGCAAAAGGCAATAGACTCAGGTGGAGCCAAAGTTCCACATACCACATAGATAGCTCAATGTTGACTATAATAATGTCCAGCCTTTTTTTTTTTTTGACTCTAAGTCTAAATCTATTTACATCTAAGTCTATTTGAATATAAAGCTATTGCTGTATAGCAAAACATACTATAAATAAGCTTTAAAAATAACCATCTGTTTGTATCATGATACTGTGGGTTAAGAATTAGGTTGGACTCAGCTAGTCAGTTCTAGTCTTGGCTAGGCTCTTTAATATGTCTGATAGGACAATGTTGGTGACTGGATCTCATCATGCAGCAAGTTACTTCAAGTGCATTTTCTTGGAGAAGGCAGAGGGATAATGAGGAAGAGCAAGTATATACTATAAGACTTCAAGAGTCTTAGACTTAATATGGGCACATTATTTGTTCTATTGTATTCTATTGATCAACAGAAAACACAGTTTAACAAAGCTAGTCCAGATTTAAAGGGCCTCGACGAGTGCCTATACAGGGACAGATGGATATTTGGGGTCATTTTTGTACTTATTCTTACTACATACTTATAATCGAGTCAAAATTTTACAAGAGAAAAAATGAAAGAAAGTATAGGCCTATCAAGCAAAATTTTGTAAAACTAGCTTGCATTGTCACAGCATTGTAAGGTCAGACACATAGATACATGAAATACCAAAGATAGAAAAATTAGATTAAGGCCACTGAAGATAATTGGTGGCAAAGCTTGCATTCTTTTTTTATAAGGAAAAACAAGTAATTAGTAAGGTAAGAAATGCTGTCTAACCTGTAATGAAAGGTTTTTGTTCCTAAACAGCAAAATTATATGATGAGCAAGAGTGAAATACTTCAGTGTTCTTGATTAACTGGCAAATTCACATTGACAGGAAATAACACATTAAGACTAGAAAGAGAAATCACATTTATATTTTCCTTCAAATTAACACCTGATCTACATTACAATATCAGAAACTGATGAGGGGAGGGATATCTGTGGAGTATTTTCCTGTCATTTTTTTCTCTTTTTTTGGTTTGTTCGTACAAGTAGTATTTCTTTTTTTAAAAGAAGACAATCTCATTTATGAATTGTTACATTTTTAAGAAAATACTTAGACATCACAAAAGAACATCTAAACGTAAAAATTCTCAGTGTGAATAATTCAAATTTTCAATAAGAAAAACATAAGGATTTATTTTTTGACTATGTGCTTATTGCTATGCTACCTCCAAAGCAAAATAAAATTTCTTATCCAGAGTCCAAAATGTTAGGTAAACCCTGAAAATATGGCAAAAGAAACAAGAAAGAAATAATTAATTATCATTTAGTCAATCTTAAGATCCTCTACAACAATGTGCCTCCCTTGTTGGTTGATTATATAAGCCTTTGAGTCTGTTTTTCTTTTTCAATTAATTATAATATCTGATTTTCAAAGACATAAAGAGCAAAAGATAAAGTTTCACTTGTTGCAAAGGTCATAATAACCACTAAATAAAGAAGTTCTTTCATTTTTATATGGAGTTAAAGTAAGTGCATTAAGGACCTCAGAAGAATTTCAAATCCAGGTGTCGGACCCAAGCAAAAGGCAAAACATTAACACTCTGAACTTTGATCCTCTGTTAAAGAGAAAATGTTCTGAATTAAGAATCCTAATAAATGTCAGTTGTTTCCATCTTATAAATTCTATACCTTAAAATGTGATAATTTCTAATAAATAGTGAAGCACATTTCACCAAAATCTAGAAAATAAAGAAGAGCAATGTAATATAATGCCTAAGGTGATATGTTTAAGAGTTATGCATTGTTCTCTTTAATTTTTAATTTCATTTTCATGCTCCAAAGGGAAAGAGTATTAACTATCTGAACTGAAATAAACTTTTAGAAATGAGGCATACAACATTGATCAACAATCTTCAGAAAATAATACCTTTCATCCTGAAATAATTCAATGCTAGTAGTGTTGATAATAAAAGCCTGGTTCATGCTCTTGAGTGAAGCATCCACCAGTGTCTATTCTCACTTTCAAAATCACCCACTAGGGTTTATGGATGGCAAAGACATAAATGAGAAACTTGCTCTCAGAGGCTTGGTGGGTTTGTCATGAAGCTTTTCTATATAAATAAAAGAGACACTGAGAATGGAAATTACATTATTTTTAGTGCTGTGTTAAAGGGAAAGGTCAAGTTAACCCCTTAAGAATTCAACGAGCAACATGATGTACTATGTGTCCAGCAAAGCAATCCCCAAATGGCCCTTATGGACATCTGGTGTAAATCATCCATCTTTTTGCCCCATTAAAATCAGTGGCACCTCATTAAAACAATTCAGCAGCTGAGCGTGCACATTATTTGGTTTTCAAGGAGTTAACGGATATAGCTGTAGGGATCAGGAAGGTTTTTGTCTTCAAGTGTTCATAGTCACCCAGACAAAGAAGCTAGTGGAAGCATTTCACGAAGATCTACTTTCCCTGTCAAGGTGAGAAAGGTATAGCCATTTTTGAAATGGGATTTGTAAAAAAAAAAAAAAATCATTTCTATCTTCTGCAGCCCTTTATATTGTTAGCAATTACATCTTTTGAAGTCTGATAATTCTCTGGTCAGTAACGGTGCTGTCACATGTACCTTAACCCTGACCTGAAAAAATCAAAGAGTTGCTTAGAGGATATTTCAACCAAATCAGATTAGTATTTTGAAGTATTACATTGTGGTGACCCCAGTCACCCAGCCTTTAAGACAGGGAAGCTGGGTAGCTTGAAAGCAAAGACCTGCACACTTTGTTTGACCAGAGTGACTTAGAGTTATATCATTCAATGCTACTCTTAACCTGCTTTACCTTATGTCCCCTATCTTCTCCATATTTCTTTCCATTGCCTTGATAAAAATCTTTAAAACAATGTCTACTCTGGCATTGAAAACTGAAGCATTTCAAGTAACTTTAGTTGAACAATAATAAAAATAATGGAAAATAGTCCCAGTAACGTACACTGTATTGCCTGCTACACAAAACCATACACTCATAAAAGTATTCATACACCTTATATTTTCTCAGGGTAAACAATATCAAATTCAGTTATAAACCATCAGCTGTTACTGTACAGAGTAATTTAAATATTTTTAAATCTTGATTATATGTTCTCAATGAGTTTAGTGTTTTACCTTTAATAACAGTTAATATAGATAAGCAATAATTCAGTAAAAATACATAAAAACATTTGTTCAACTAAAATATATTGCCAAATTACTCTTGTAGCTCCACATAAACATGCCCATCGTTCAAATTCTTGCAGCTTTAAGAGAAAAAATCCTTTGTGCTCACTAGTATCTGCAAAAGCTTTATCTCACATCTACACATCTCTACATGGGATGTACCTTATAGCATTTTGTATCTATCATACTGACAAAGTTCTACTAGGAACAATGATGTTTTTGTGAATGCAAGAACTTCCAGTCACTATTAGAAGTATAAATTGGAAGACACATGAATGTATCCATATTTTAAAAATATGTAAACACATTGATTATCACACCACTTTTTAGAATTTTTCCTATTGAAAATATTTAAGAATATGTATCAGGCCTATCTATAAGGTTGTTCATTAAAACACCACTTACAATAATGAAAATAGTTATAACTTAATTGCCCAGTGTAGGGAATTGATTAAATAAATTGTGATATATCAATGAAACATATTTTTTAATGAAATGAGATAGTAGCATAACAATTATATATAAAAAATCGTGTCTATAATTTTAGCAAAAAAAATATATTTTTAAATACTTCAATGTGTACCTGTGCATAGATACACAGAAAAATAGATAACTACATATATATTACATATAAGATGGTCTGTAGTTGTTAAGATTATAAATAGAATGTATTTTTCTCTCTTTGCCATTTCTAAATTTTTACTATTAACAGGTGTGTCATCAGTATCTTTACCGTTTCAGAAAACCCAACCAAAACTAGCTTATAAAAGTAAAACACATTTAGGAGATCAGATAAGGCTTTTTCCAGACAAGTTCTCTTATAAATAGAGAGATTTTGTACTTATAAAATTAAATAATATCATGAGCAAGAGTGACATGTTTGTGTGCTTGATTAACTAACTCAAATTGAAAGTAATGTATCTGTTTTATCTTTTCCTTTCTAATGCTCTGCTGTTGTGCTCTTGATCTTTTTCTCAGGCATTTTCTACCCTGGCAATCCCAAGATAACTTTGGCAAGTCCCAAGGCTCTGTGCTTCTTTCTTCAAATCCAAAAGGAAAAAAAGAGTCCATGCCCCAGCATTCCAAACAAAAGTCTTGAGACGCCCACAAGACTTATAGGTTTTCAAGTGCCCACTCCAAACTGATTCCCTGTTAAAAGATGTCATTTAACGTTCTGATTAGCCTAAACGATTCAAGGTTATCCTTAGAAGCTGAGTTTGGCATTAATCTTGGGCAAATCACTTAGTTGAGACTAGAAAGGAGGGCAATTTAGTTTTAAAGGATATTAAGGGACTGCTCCCACAGAAGAGATAGGAAGGATTCTGATAGAAAAATAAAACATAAATATCCACTGTAAACACATAGGATTTTTGTAATATTAGAAAAATAAAATTTACTGTGTTAAAATGTATGCTTTTGACTTGCCATACTATCTGGACCTGAAGGACACAAAGTAATTCTCTACTCGAACAAGGCAGGCAGCCTACTGAAGCCATACATCAATAAAATAGTGAAGTCATTACAATTACTCCATTATTTGGACTTTATGCATCTTTCTACCTTTAACAGGTTAAGCTTTCTCCAAATCTTCCTGCTAGAGTGTGCTTCTCACCTATGCCCATCACATATAGGGCCTTCTGTTTTCGACCCTCCCTGATTGTGCTATCATTATCAACAAACTTCAGAGGTTTTCAATTATTCTTGAAAAGACACAAGTAGTGAACTACCCCAAATATTGTCACTAACATCTCTGGCTTATGGAATACATAATTTGTGTAAGGTGAAGATTACCTCCAATTCTAACAAGAAACCAACCAGATACATGTCGTTATCCCTATTGATAACTGAATGACGGTGGGGGGGGGGGGCGGAAGTCTTAGAAAGCTTAAATTTTCCAAAGTTAAATTTTTGGCAAGTGGCACAGCCAAAACCAAATTTCAGCTCATTTGGAATCAGAGCCTTGCTATAACCCCATGATGCATTGCCCCCCTAAGTATGGAGTGAGCCTTTCACCCTGACCAAAGGCTCCAGAAACTAGACAGAAAAAGTCCTTGAGGATAAAGGATAGGGGAATTCTTCCTAGTTTGTATTGCCATTCTACCGAATTAAAATTGTTAAGACAGTTAAACATTTCTTAAGAAGTCTTTCAGAATCACTTAAATCTCTGTCCCTATTACTCTGTTGTAAAGCACACTTTTGGGTTTGGCTCTCTCTACAATTATAATTTGCAGCAAATTCATAATGAATACCTACACAAACCACACCTGGTTTCTAAGCTTTTGACACTTTTGAAGAAAATTTTCTTTTCTTTTTTTTTTTTTTTTTTGCTGGAAAGGGGTGAGTAAAATTATTCTTTGTGTTAAAATATGCAGTCTTGACCCCAGATTTAAGAAGATAAAACTGGAATAAGGATTATAACCATGGTATGAACCAAGTCAATGTGGTTTTCAGTGAAAATATATATTTAGAAAATATATATTTATAGAATTATAGAACATCAGAGCCTAGAGTGATATGTTACAGATAAAAACATTGGGACTCCTAGAGGTTTAGTGTCTGATCCATGATCACAGTTCCCAGAAATGCCACCACTATCACTCAGGTCTCCCAAAGAGTTAAATGATATTTTTCTACTTAATCACAAAGACTGCTGTTAAGATAACCTATGTTTTCTTAATAATTTAATCTTGTCTTAATTGTTCTTTTTTCAAAGAGAAATATACTGAAAATTAAAATGCTACAGAGGAATTTTCACTAAAAAAATAAGAATTTTATTTCTCATTCAGTTTTTTTATTTATAAAATCATTAAACACTAATAAAAATCCCATTTGACTCTAAAATTCCATGATACAGCAATGTCTCATTATTTCTTTTAGCCAAAATATTGGGCTTTTTTCAAGCCCAGTATATTTTGTAAAATAGATAGCTTAGTAAATAGATTTCAAGAATACAACTTACTTCAAGATTTAAAAATCTTCCTTCACTTGTTTATTCATTATTTCATTTAGTTGCTGAAATTTCAGAAAATAATTTCTCCTGATTTTCTTTTAAGAAGCAAAAATAGTATCTAGTCTTTCAAATTACATCTTTTATTTCTAGGTGCATCTATATATTTTTAAGTTCTTGTTCAAAACTGTCACATTGTAAAATTGTCTAGTCTTCTAGTCTCTGGTCTTCTAGAGTAAATTCTTAGGCAAATGAGAGATATAGTTGACTATTTAGGTAATTTTCCTAGGAAAAAAATTAGAATGATTTTATTTTGCTTGCTCATGATCAAAACAAAATGCGTGCTCGAAGTATCCAAAAAAGAGGCAACATACAAAACAGAAATTTGCAGCTTCCTCTTCCCTAGATCAGAAAACAAGTAAATGTAAATTATGATCTTTGCTGTGCATTTGAGATTAAAGACACATGACACAAGAGCTGGCTTTAAATCCAAAGGGTCAGAATGGAAAGTGTAACTTTTAAGTAATTCATCTTCTAGGATTGGTATCAGACTACTGTTATACTAGAAGAGACACATGCAGAAAACCTGTGGTCTCTCCCATAAGGGCTTTGATGTGGATTCTTCTTTTTTCCTTTTCATAAAAATATAACTTGAAAGAAAAAAATAGCTCTACCTCTGAAAAACGATCCTGTTCTATTAAGAAGCAGACAAGGCAATAAGTTTAAAACAAAATTTAGGTAGGAGGGGGAGAAACAGCTGTAGGAATTAACCTAAAAGTTCAGTAAACCTTGCCAAGACATGTGACAGTGCTTAACTTGCCCAGAGTAGGGACTCTCCTTGGAGACCTCTCCAAACATTATCAAAAGCATTCCCTTTGAACGAGGCCAACTCCTGATAATAATACAAGGGAATCAAACTCAGGCATCTCCCGTAATGGGATTCAGATTCCTCACAAACTTGGGAGTGTTGAAGGTTTAATTACCCAGTAAAACAAGAAAAATGCATTATACAGTAGAGATAAATGAATAGGAACACTAGGGAAACATGTTTCTCCATAAGTCATTTGGTCACATGATTTCTTTCCCATTTCCTTTCCATATTATTATAGCCATTTTATTACAGTGCCCCTAAAGACAGAGGGCAAAAAGCAAAATACTCAGCTTCCTCAAAGTACCTCCCAGATTGAATGTAATAGAGCATGAGTTTCTTAAATGGCTTAAATCTTTATAAAGATTTATTTTTAGTGTTTCACAGATAGGAAAAAGTTGGCCACCATCAAGTACCATAAAACCAAGTAGGAACCAAAAAATGACAAGAAAAAGAAAATCAGTGAATTCAATATATTCATACCTCATTCTTCTCTCTCCCTTTACAGAAACATTCTTATGATTTAATTGTTACTCTTTTAAGGCTATAATGATTATTGAAAAATACTTAAAATTAATTAGGTCATAGGACTCATTAATAATGGCCAAGAACTAAATTACCCCTTCTCTACACCTCACCCAGTAGTTGATGTGAATTTTAAGTAAAGACTCCCTCATCATTTTTCACCATGGACCCAATTCTACCCTCTCCTCTGTATCTCTTGATCTCTTAACACTCCACTTTCCTGGGAAACGTTAAGTTTTAATATCATTTATGGATGCTAAACCAAGCTTTAAAATAAGATTCAACTTTATGTGATATAGACATAAAAATAATGGAAAGAGCAAAATTTATTCTTTCAAACTATGGTGGAGCATTGAAATATGTTACCAAGAAAAGTCATAATGACACAGATTTTCAAAGTTATATAATATGAAATCAATAACAAATTATGGACACAAATGAGTACATTAAGAGAAAAAGCAAAGAAGAAAATAAAATCCTGTTGTACTGCTGTATTAATAAATTTAAAGAATAAAATTTTTATAGGACAACTTAGCATCTTCAGTTCTCCATGACATCATTCTTACAAGAATTATCAAGTTAAAATCAAAGATAAAGTCATCATATGCAGGTCAACCTAAGTTAAGATATGCCCATAGTTATTCTTGCATTGAGTCAATAACTGTAAATAGCTCAACGGCTCAGAAGCTCTGAACACATTTCCAATCAGATTTTTTTCTCCTTATATGTACTTTTTTTTTAAGGTGGTCTTCATCAACATCCAACAGCCAAAATGCCCCAACAAAAGAATCTTTAACCTCTGGTAGCTGCTAAATCAGAGTTCTTTGACTATAATTTCAGAAGTAATAACAGGCCTCAGAACTATCATTACAGTACTTTAGGCAAGAAAGTCTAAACTAGGATTTTTGCTTGTGCATGTGTAGGACTGAGCTAATTTACAGTTAGTGCAGTCAAGAACCCTAAACAAGCCATCTAACTGGCCCACTTTATTTCTAATTCATTTCTGGTTGACTACAAAGTGCAGAGATTAGTACTCATGCCATGTCAGCAAGAGCAACGTGAGTTTGACCTTTCTTTATAACAGGAAAGAAACAGCACTTCCACAACCTCTTCCTGTATGAGCTCTTTGCAGGGCATTGTAACATATCATTACCAAGACATCACTGCCAAGGGTTGCCATTTTAAAGAAAACATACAAATGACCCAATAATGGGTTTCTTCATGCGTCAATGGGAGCCAGTCAAAAGAGCTTTGTTTGTGTCCTTATTGTCTTTTGTACTGGAACTAGAGTGCCTTTTTGACCTTTGCATTGTCATTCATATCTCTCAAACACAATACATGCAGGCTAAGAATTAAAGAAAAATTGTTTGTAGAAATCAGCAGTAGCTGTGTTGTCTCATCTGGCCAATCTGGGAACAAATGTGTAGTCTACTGTCTGTTCATATTGAGCTAAATGGAAATAAGGATTCAGGATTTATTCATTCATTCCTTCTGCGCATAGAACTGGCTCAGCTGGCTAAAAGTCAGGGGCTCCAGTCTCAGTGTAGCCACTGATGTATTGTGTCCTCTTTTGTAAAAGCATATCAGCTTGGACTTTGGTACAAGTGGAGATGATGATAACACCTCAGCCTTAGGGCTGTTTACACAAAGAGGTGGTAGACAGGTAGATGGTGGAGTTAGTTCATTAATATATGTATATATTAATAATTTAAAAGTAGAGTATTCCAACCTAGAAGAGATCTATGGCCTTTGTCACTCTAAAGGATATATACCAAAGAAAAAGAAGAATGGTTAATAAACGCAAGATGAGCATGTTTGTTTGACTCTCCTACATCTACTGCCTCTTCTTCTGGAAATAGTCTGAATTTGGTTTGGGCTCCTACTTTTCACTCTCAGTCCAACTGCTTGGATGATGCTCTACCACTATCTCAGTGGTGAAGTTTGTGCCAAAGGCCTAAGCTAGTCTGTGGGAGGCATTTTTCTGATCACAAGGACTGGAGGAGAAGAAAAAAAAACAAAACCTTAAACATATATGTGCTCATACAAGCATTTACAAATCTAGGGTTTGAACCCAGTTCATTGATTTTTATCTGTTTGATTAACCTTATCAGAAAGAAAAACAGGATTTATAATTTTATTTTTCTAAGCATATCTGCTAAAATTAACATCTTACTGTTAGAAATCAGGTAATATATTTTGTTTGACAGAACACAGGCTTATATATTGCTATATTAATAATAATATAGATTGGGGTGGCTTTATAAAAATTGCTAAATAAAAGCTCTATGGAAAAGATTCAGTTTCATTATTCTGAGAGAATCCCAAGTATAATCTTGAGAAGATGTTTTAAAATTAAATATAAATGTTGTTAATAATAACTACAGTGGTATCTCTCTTATTTTATTACTTTTATCTAAAAGATATTAGATAGCCATTTAAAGATGCTGTTTTTGTAACTAAACATATCACTTTTTTATTACTGAAGAGACAATCAAGGCAACTTTTACAGTCATGCGCAGAATGTGAGAAAATGCCATTAATTCTTGCCTCAATAAATTAAAGAAGCATAATATTTCATTGAAAGTGGGCTGAAGTTTGCTTTTATTCTAATTTTTTTAAACATTTTTATTGTAAAGTATAACATACAAACAAAAAGGCCATACACAGGAAAGATGTACAGCTCAATGATTTTATATAAACCAAGCACCTGTGCACTATATCAAGGGTCATACATTGCCTGTGCCCCACACATGTCCCCTCATTTCCCTTTCCAAACACTACCCCTTCCCTTTCACTATCCTTTTCATTGTCCGTATGCTGATTTTTATAGTAATTGCTTTTTTGTACCTTTAGGCCTAAGCATGCATCCCTAAAGCCTATAGTTTATTTTTGCTTATTTTTTTAAGTTGATAAAAATGAAATTATACAATATATTTCCTCTTGTGCCTGGATTCTTTCACTCAACCTTGTCACTGTGAGATTCATCCATATTGTTGTAAAGCTTGGGTTTGCTAATTTTTGTTGATATGTATTCATTATTGAGAGACATTTTAATTGTTTCTAGTTTTTGTCTATTACTAAACATTATAAAATTGTAAAAGAACATTCATATGTTGCTATAAACATTTTACACATGTCTTTTGGAACACAGACATGCATTTTTCTTGGGTATAACATACCTAAGGGTGAAATTACTGGTCTTTAATAGATGAAGTGTCAATCTAAAGTCTCAAGTCTATGTCTCTTTAACTTCAAAACCAATGCAAATATATATCCTAAGTGTCTAGGATATATCACATTAAAATATTAGAAATAGAGATTGATAGGTTATATTTTGATAAAGTTGTGTTTGGTAGCTGGTGTATCAAAACAACTCATTTTAAATAATAATGATAAATAATGTTAGTAATTTTCTTTAATATTAGAAAGGGCAAAAGATCTAAACATTGAGCAAAACCAGGGAGGTGACTTTCTTGGGTGCTGATATCAATCATAGTAAAGAAATTTCTTAGATTTTCATCTCTCCTTAAAACAGGCAAATGCAATGAAACAATGACTATTCAGCATTTTACATTTTAAGAGTTCAATACAACCACAGTTTTATAGGTCTACATTTAAAGTAGCTATATCCCTTGGTCTCAGGGTCTTAGATATCTGTTCTGAACTAAACTAGGCACAGGTCAATGATGTTATAAGTCCAACTTTACGAAGTATTTGCTTGGCTCATGAGGTAACTTAGTAAAGACAATTACTACACTGAACTCTAATCTTATAGAAAATTCATCTCCTAGTATTTGAATCCACCACTTTGATTTAGGATGTTCTGTATTTTTAAAAGAATTTACATTGTTATTATTTCATGTATCTCCTGAGTAGTCATTTCATCCTTATAAGAAACTGAAGCTTAAATGTGCCAGATAAAATATAGACATTGATTAAACTTGAATTCTAAAAAACAATGAATGTTTTTTTGTAAAAATATACAATTTTTTTATTTGCTAAATCTGGCAATCTTACTCAGACTTAAGGTTTTTTATGCTGACTTGTCTTTATAGTCACTATATACTTTTATCTCATCATGATATATAGGAAATATGAGTTAAGAGGTTCTATTCTCTTCACTATTCTTGAACTAATGACAATGAACTAATGGAACTAATAACAAAGCTGGCTTTGAATATTGTCTCCTGGGACAACTTTAATATTCATGCTAAAAGATCTTCAAAAATGATATCTAGAGTTTACTAAGCTATAAGATAAGTGCCAGGTGGGAGCCTCCATGCCTCTAGGAAATTAATGAACTTGACTCAATGACTGCCAGTTCTCCACTATCCCAATGAAATGGGAAATACAAATTCCTTGCCAGATTTTCAGAGTGATCCTGAAGACTTGACTTTCATGACTCGCTCTTTCTCTGGACTCCTATTTCCCTATTTATCAACTTAGTTGGTATCCCACAGTGACCCCAAAATTATACTCAACTTCCCTTCAACTTCTATTTAAAAAATTTTGCACATTAGTTTCTGATGGGTAAAGTTAACTTTACATAAGATGGGTTCCTATAACAACCATGCAAATAACTGTATAGTAATATTTTTGGTTTATTTTTAAAATTAGGATATTCATGTACCAGTGAAACTCCTGACTTCCATGAGTGTTTAACTTGCCATTAAACTAGTTCAGGACTGTCACCTTTTTATTCAATTCAACATGACAAAATTTTTCCTCTTCTTGTGTCATACAAAGAAACTACTGACTTCGAAGCCATCAGGGAGCTTACCTTCTACCATAAGCATGTATTAATTTTTCAAACAAATGAAACATTTATTTTAAAATCAACTTTCATGTTAGCTGTCAAAATATTAACATTTTCTCCTAATTATATAAAAATATACTTAAACTCTATACACTGATGTATGAAGAATAATTTGCAATAAACTTCTGGAGAATAATTTGGAGGTAAGAAAGTAAATGAAAAATATATACTACCTGTGACTTAGAAGTTCCACTTATAGAAATTCATACTAAGGACATAATTATGGTAGGTATAAAAGTTTATTCTAAGGATTTCTTTTTGTAATATTGTTTCTACCAGTGAGAAATCATAAACAATAGTTGTAAAATATAATATTAATTCTTTGTAAATCTCATATAAAACACTTATATAAGATATATATTAAATTAATATTTATTACCTCTGATGATGAAATAAAATGCAATTTACATTTTCCTTTTAGTGTTTCTAATATTTTCTAAAATTTCTATTATATGTAGTTTCCATATAAAAATAAATTTATAATAATTATATTTTGGCAAAGAGGTATAACATTTTTTAACAGTATTCAATTCTTAGACATTTTCACTCTGTATTTAACTATTAATTTTAATGTTATGATCCTCTTTTTCAGAAAACAAAAGCCTAATTTTTACTAGTGCAGAAACTCCAAGTTATTGTTAGTACCCACATTTTATTTTACATGACATGAATTATTATTTGTTGGCAGTATACATTAAGCCATCAACAAAACAAACATATGAGTAGACAGGGACTTTGCCTATCTTGAATACATTATAAAGTATACATTTCTTTCCTAAACAATGAGATTTTATTTAAGAACCCTTCATTGCCATATGTCCATAATTTCATTCAATAAAATGTTTTGAGCATCTGCTATGTACAAGGCAAAGTTTTATACACCAAAAAGATAACAGAAAAGAAAGCAAAGTCCTTTTTCTTATACAACTGATTATGTTGTATGAGGAGAAATAAAGGAAGAAGGAGGGTGAAGGCACATAAAATAGGAAAGATTCTTGCTATTTTACATAAGGTCGTCAGGAAAGGCCTTCTCATAAGATAACATTTGAGCTGAGACCTAAATGCAGATAGCAATGCAGAGAATATAAAACAGCAAGGAAATTTCCTGCTAAAGTAGAATTAGAAAAGTAGAGACAACTGTATGCATTTTTACAAGAAACTCACTGTTCATAGACTGAGTAATTTGAAAGGTTACTTTTTTTCCTTCCACTTCAGTACCTCATGGTGATCATTGTCTATTCCCACTCCTTTCTCTGACTTCTCTCTTAAAAATTATGAACAATTGTTTTCTCTTTCCACCCCATATGGCTATCATTTATCATACTCAACATTGTCTTCTTTTAGTACTGAAAAGCATGCCCTCATAATGATAATATTTACTTTATATATTTAGTTTATATATTTGGCTTTGAATTGCCTTAGGGTGAATTATCAATAAAATTCATAGAGTTGAATAGGTTATAAGACATAAAAGAAGAACAGTTATTAGTAAGCATTATGATTTTAAAATACTAGCATAAAATCACATAAACTCAGTTTTAAAATATATCATTAATCTAGGAGTCAAAAAGCAGGTTTCACTGTTTTTATAAAGGTTATCTTGCAGACAGAATTCATTCAGATTGGGAGAAGATAGCAATGCCATGTTTTTGACAAGAAAATTCTGCTTTCTGCTTTATTCAGACTCCATGAAATGAAAGTAATATAGGAGGAACTTGGCACAGCATTTACAAACGTTTTGTCAATTGCTGCCCATCACAAAATAGAGCTCCTTCTCAATCCCTAGAAATTTCTACTGAGCCGACCTCAGCTAAATTTTCTTTCTCTTTACTTTGAATTACAAGATTTCTCTCAAGCAATGTAAATATCTAGTTATGACTCTTTTTGACTAGATAGGTATAATTTCGCCCACTAAAATTGAAAAAAAATGACCCAATGAGATATTAGCCATTTATGGTGACTTTGAAGTTCAGGCAGCTATGCTCAGATAGCTTTCCTCTAATGACTCATTCTGAATGGTGTTGATCAGTTCATGCAATCTTTTGTGAGCTCATTATGTATGGATTGTAAGGATGTGCTCACCTGTATTGCTCCATCAGGAAAGCAAGATAATGGTGAAGCTATTGTTTGTGTCTATTAGTTTTGTCCTCTTGGCAAAAGGGATTTTTTTCAAGTTGGAATTTTGCAAAAACAACAAAAGGATTCTTTTAAAAGGATTGAACCTGTACTTCGGAAGCAACCATACAGAGATTACTAAATATTTATTTGAAGAAGAAAAAGCAAGAAATGATTATGGATACAAGTATAGAAGGGTAACTACAGTGGAACATTTGAATGAACTCTGTACTCGGTTTTGTTGTAAGGCTTCACTTGTATGGCTAAGGGTCACACGTCTGTCTCATGATTGTGCAGAGTATCTTCTACCTTTTTCCTAATTCCATGTTACATGCTTCTATATTTTGTGCAGCATTGGAACTGCTTCAATTCTTTCTTTAGGACTTCTTCAACATGTCCTCTGAAAAACTTCTGTTAATGCTTTCTGCACCTATAATGACATGTTTCCTTACTGTTCAGAGAAAAGAGACATCTACTGGATCAAAATACTGTGTGGCATGCTCTTCTTCATTTCCCAAGAGACATTCATTTTATAATTTTTATTGGCCACCTGGCTCTGTGCTTAGAATTAAGAGCAAGTCTCTTTGGTCTGATTTTAACTTTTATAGAGCTCACATTTAGCTGTTTTGTTCTTTACTAAGTGAGAGCTACAAAAGCATGAATAGAATGCATAGAGATGTACGTACACAATAATCAATGAAGCAAAGATTTGTCAAAGATTCAGGGTTGGGGCTATGTAAAAGTCAGTATTTTGCTGACTCCTCATGACCCAAGGTGGACAGCTACATTAGCTCACAATCTAGCTAAGCTCCATACATTTTCTTCATCATGCTTTATTCATTGATTTTACTAAAATCTGAGTGTCTATCATGCACTGAACCCCACTTTTGGTTTTAAAAAAGATAGACATCGCTTCTGGTCTCATGGAGCTTATGATCTATCTTATGTTTTTATATTTTCTCGCATTGTTTACAATGTGTAGACAAAAAAGTAATACTTTGAAATCTAGCAGCAAAATGAGAAAGTTATGAATGTTCTAAGATTTTCTGTGATAAAATGGTTTATCTGTATTTCATTTCAAGTTCTGGGTGTTTGTCCAAATGGAAAGTATATGACTTACCTGAAATATATCATTATTTTACTTGTATTTGCCTGGTGAAATGAAGTCTGTTTTTTATATCTCTAAATAATTTTTGTGGAATATTTTCCATTTTAAATAGTTCATGATGTCAGCATGTCAGAAGTTTAAATTTACACAGTTAAGAGTTTTTCTAATGGGGCTCAATAGGGCACATATCCAAGCAGAATTCTGCCGACTTTAATCTTGAGCTTTATAGTAAGAGTTCACTATATCTATTTAATGTGAGAGAATGTGAATTGGCAATACATTATTCCATACATTATACATTTATGAGGCCTGCTTATCCAGAACTCACAGCCCAATTATTACTCTAGCCAGAAACCTTATTTCTAGATTCATGTTTTCTCCTCGTGTGCAGCTGTAAACCACAAGTGAAGTTTCTAATGTTAGACAAGGTGTATCCATTAGTTCCGCTAAAAAGCTCTAACCACCGGAGTTCATTGATTTTTAGTTTCATATATCTTTAATGAGGAGATTAAATACTTGTTTAGAAAGCAGAGCCTAGCTTAAGTGATGTTTGTTCCCCCAGCATGTACAGTTGAAGATCTCCATAATCTCTCCCATAGGTCATGTCATAGAGCAAGCCTTTTTACCCTAAAATACAAACTTAAAGTGCTTCTATAATTGTGTAAATGAGCATATTATAATAATCTTTTTAAAAAAGAATTCAAGATTAATAACCACAGGAAAGAAAACAAAGATTTCTAATTGTCTGATATCTGAGCATATCTTCTAGGCTACCTCTTATTAATTCTTCATAAAAGCCTAGCAAAACACCAAGTCTGGTTTTTTAAGTAAGAATAAAATTATCTTAATCCAAAACTGGTGTTAACTATAGGTAACAGAAATTCTTAACTCAAGGCCAAAAGCTGGTCTTACTTCTCCTGGGTCATCAAGGAAATTAACAACTGGTCAGTGCCTGAAATGTAATTTAAGCATATCATAACTATAAAGTTAACTACAGTAAGAGATTATGCCCATTGCCCATTTACTGTTGGCAAGCTAAACAAAAGTGCTATCAGAATAAGGACTTTCAAGCCACATTGCCTAGCTGATTATGCATCATAACACTAATTATGGGATGAGCAAGTCCCTTAAAATAGGATCAAGCAGAGTGATATTAGCATTTTCTTCATGCAGAGCCTTTTGTGTGTAGTAAGCAAACCATACTCTAAGAGATCTGTTGCAGGTCCCTAGGTAACCTAACCAGACAGTGAGAGGAGAAGATCAATTGATTGCTCACTTTACTTTAAAGAAAGAATATTTTTCTCCTTCAGGGGAAAACAAAGAGAAGGTGGTAATGGGGATTGAGGGATGGGTGGAGAAAAGGAAAGAGCATGATCATCCAGTGAAGACTAACAGTTGAAATGTATCTGATTCCCTTAGAAAATGTTTTATCATAATTAACTTTTAGCAATTCTGTGATTAGTTCTTCATAATACTGAAGTAACTACTCATAATTTATGAGTACAAATTTTTTTTTAAATAATCTACATAGTTCTAAAACAGGCTATTTAAACAGTTTTATTCAGGGGCTATAGCAGTAAGATAAGAGATGGGAAATACAAAAAAATAATAATAATTCTTAGTCTGGGAAGATATTTGTAATGAATACAGAAAAAGATAATATAGCCAATATGATGAGTTTAAAAAAAAATCACAAATAATAACAGAAATATCCCAAAAGGAAAATAGGCAAATGACAAGGTTATAGGTAAAAAACATGGGGAAAAAATGCTAAAGCTAATAATCATATTTTAAAACATTAAACCTCTCATAATTTTATAGAACATTTCTGAAAAACAATTTGATAATATATATCAGAATCCTTAAAATGTTCAGAACTTTTGGCCTAGTTAATTCCAGTTGTAGAAATTCATCCTAATAAAATAATTAGAATTATTTCTAACTATATAAAAACTATAAAGCAACATTTGGGAAATTCCAAATGTCTAACAAAAATGAATACTGAAATAAACTATTCTTTACTAAAATATTCTTCAGCCATTATAATTACATTGAGTAACAGTTTTAATGACATGAGCACATGCTCATGATACAATCTATGTGAAGAAAGCACTTATCTATAGCATGATTATAATTATGAAAAAATATGTGTAGAAAAGGAAATACCTCAATATTTTAACAGTAGTTATAGCAGCAGTATGGGAATTTATCTGTACTTTTTGTTTTTTCTTTATAAACTATGTGTTTCTAAGTTTTCTAAAATTAACATATATTATTTCTATTTTTTTAAAATAATAACTGAAATGTCTAAAATATAACAATCCTCAAAGGAGAGTAGAAACACAGTTAAATCTATTTGGCAAGTGTCTATATGGTTATATCCCAATAATTTTCATGAAATTTAGCTAAAATATATCATTTGAGCTACCTAGGAAAATGTGGATATTGAAAAATAATAATATATTTTTATATGGTAAAGATTTTGTTCATCTTCATGGAATATTTTCACATGTTGAATATTAAATATCCTCCACATTAATTCTTGCTCATACCAGAAATCATTTTCAGTGGACTCAGTAGCCCAGGAGAACTTTTACCTTCCATATACATAGAGAGGCCATATCTATTTTTCCTATGTAGTAAATCAGTATATTACAATTCAGCATAAAAGAACTGCTAGGCATTGAGGGTCTCTACAAATCAACTATTTCCAAATACAATGTTTGGGTTATATTTGAAGGAGATATACATTCATTGTATTTCCTAAGGGTAAAGCTCCAAAAAGTGATCTGAAATCAACTAGCTGCATAACTAGTGCAATAATCTGGATTCAAATTTCTCCTCTTCTAAAAGGCATGACTGATCTAGAAGTCGGCATTGTGCAGTGGTTCAACATCCATATTTAATCTTTGCCTAAATTTAAAGTTGCCTTAATTTCGTTCTCATTTTCTTCTTTCCCCTCATTGAGCTAATGACACTTTAGAAGGTGATTCAGTAAATTATCTTTAGTATGCTCTAAAGGCATAACAATAATGCCCCTTTCTACTGAGCTCTGACCCCTAATATTTTTCTAGGCAAGACCTTGAGAGAGATAGAAAATTGAGAGGGTGAAGGAGAAAATCTTCAAAAGCAGCATGCCTCTAAATTGATACGATGTAAACCTCTCCTAGCATAGGGAAACCACTGCTGGGGGTAAATGAAATGAATTCACTGGGGCATCTAATCCTATTCCTGGAACATTTAAACACTTTAAATGCACTGGCGAGCAAACAAACTTCAAAGCAATCATTACACCCCAGACACTGTTGCTTGTGTGGCTGAAATCTTTATGAGATTAACCCCCTACCAGGAGAGAAGTTAAACACCACCAGAACCACTTTGAAACTGTCAGGAGGATACCCATTTACCGGCAGAAAACCAGAGCAAATGCGCCTAATTCCCAAGGTAGCTCTGCCCTCACCCAGATGTCACCTATTGAGACAACTCTCCACTCCACTCACCACAGCCTTGTTTCTCACCTGGAAACCACATCAGCTATGAAAACCCTAGATCAGCATAAAAGTTCAGAGTTTTGTCTTTACTGGATAAGAATTAAATATTTGATGGCATATGTTAAACCAGTGTTGTAAAAGAGTGTGACTAAGAGGTTTTCGTTGTTGTTTTGTTTCATTTCAAATATATGAAAATGATGAGCAAAAATAGAAAAATATATTGTTAAGCATTTTTTTATTTTCCTGTCAACTTTTAGGCTTTCTCTCTCTTTTTTTTTAACTTGTCAAATATGCTCCTAATTTTTCTTTCTTACTCATCCCAGATCTTAAATTTATAAAGCAAATATATTTTCTTAGTCAACCAATATATGAATAAAATTTTTGGTTATTCCTAAACTAGCAAAGTGATTCTTATTTATGTAAAGGGAGCTAAAAACAAACCAGTAACATTAATTCATTCAACCAGCATTGACTTGCTTACCATAACACACAGGCAAAATTGATACTAATTGCTGTAAAGACATAAATCAAAATCATTCCATCATAGAGCTTCAGTTTAGTGGTGGATATTTAAAGGCAGACAAATATCAAGATTCCAGGTATGTGTTTCAGGTACACAAAAGAAGAACAAACAGATGGTGATGGAGGCTGGACTGTTTTCCTTCCCTGAGCTTTTAATTTTCATAGTTCTTAATTTCTAAAATTCTACATCTCTTAGATATAAGTTCGTGTCATCAATTTCAGACTCAAATTTCAGAAATTAAAATTATTTCTATTTGATTTTTGTCAATTCACACTGAAAAATTTATGAGAACATAAATCAGTTTTTATTTCTCCCTGACACAATGTTGCCAAATTAATTTGGTTCTTTATGAACACCATGGCCAAGAAGATGTTTTTCCATATCCTTAAAGAGAATGTTCTTATTGAGGAAAATGTTGGCACATCCTGGGGTCACCTCTGCGGGTGGCAGGGTGTCCTATTCAGGTATGTTATTGTCTCTTCTTAATTTTCATGAAAGCACGTTCATTCTATTTGCTGCAGAGCTATCAGTTAAAGCATATCACTCAGCCAAGCTAACCAGTTATCTAAACCAGGTATTTGAAAATCTCTATCTCAAATGAAAAATAAAAAAATAAAAATGAGAAAGAGAGAGAGAGTGTGAGAAAGAAAGAATAGTCTCAAGAGGATGCAGAGCCTAAGAAGTCCTTAGTATACTTTAAAATCTGTCTTTTATTATGCCTTTCCAGCAAGAAGCATCACCCCTCAAGCATATTCTATTAGTGCCCCAAAGATTTATTACTTTGTTGCTTTGGGGTATAATTCTATCAGTCTACAGAGTAGAAAATTATAAGTAAGCTCATTGGGAAAGTACTGTAAGAATACTGTCTCCCATGTTTCAGTGCTAAGAATCCACAAGAGAAATGAATCTCTGGGCATAGAGACTGGGGGAAAAAATTAGAATATTCATGAGCAATGACCTGGTTTGTTTTTTATCTCATTAAACACTGTGAATCATAAAGCTGATCAAGTCTTCTTTAAGTTGACTGCTCAAAACTTCAGAGCCATATCCATGGCCCAATTCACTCAAGAATAAAAAACTCCCAACATTTGATGCATACACTACTCTCAATTTCAATTTCTTATTATCATTCTAATATTTTTATTCTTTACTCCATTCCTTCATCTTTTTTAAATGTTGATTCTTGTTGGATTGTGTGTATTTTGTTAATTAATTTTAAATCATTTGTTGAGTGTAATGTTTATATAAAATAAAACCAAAAATAAAATATCATCATTCCCAGAGATTTCCCTCTCCCTCTCATCCTTAGAAGACTCTAGCTTTTGTTTCCTATCTAACAGTGCTACTAATATTTGCCAGCCCAGCAGAAGGTTTTACACAAATGAACTGGTGTAATAGGATGTTAACTTATGAGTGTGTCACATCACAGTCACACTAAAGATTTGCCATTGATTTTTCAGTAAATATGGCAAATGGTGAAAATATAATGTGTTCCTCAGCACTAAATTTTTCAGTGACCATTTTTCTTTTGTTTTCTATTCTGCTGTCTTCAGGTGATATTTAATAAAATGCTCTCTTCTCAGTATATGAGTTTATACTGATATGGATAATGGGGCCTCTTCAGAAGTTGTCATCTGTTTTGTCATTAATGTATTTGTAAAGCTTACCTTCATTATTTAGTAAAGCACACACACAAAAAAATTATGTGGGAAAAAATTACTACACATCATGGATTAAAGAGTAAGCACAGACCATGCATCCCTCAGGTCTTTTAGGTTATTCAAATCCATATAGGCCCATGGACAGTTTCTTAACATCTCAAAAAATGAAACAGAAATGATAAAAGTGCATGGCAATTGTTGGAAAGTTCTTTCCATCTAGCTGATTTTCTTCCTTCTGGAACTTTGTTTATTTTGTTTAACACAAGAAAAATAATTACTATTTCTAATTTGAACCCTTAGAAGATCAGGTATGATGAGATCAGGATGTCATTGGAGAAGGACTACTCTCTCACCAAAATGGCATTTACCCATAATCCAGGGTTTGGTCCTCTGATATACAAGCTCAGAATCTTGATTTTGTCAGCAAGGGAAAAATGGAATTACTGGTGGTGGGAAGGGATAATGAACAAAGTTCACTGAGACTAACACATAGAATTGACTTCCTGGTATGACTAATCCTTCAGTTAACATCAATTCTCTGTTCCTAGTTACACAAAGCATTAGAAAATTGGAATATGGGGAGTCTATTATTCATTTTGCTGTTCCACAGACTTGCATCATCAAACATGTAAAGACATACAAGATATCAAGTCAACTAAGACATATTCCATGACCTCAAGAAATGTGTAGTCTCCTAAAAAGACACAGACTTATAAACACAAATTTAATAATGGGATAGGCTACAGGTAAAATCTATACTGTGAATTTCAAAGGCATTACATCAGGTCAGGCTCTGCAATAAGAAAATGCTTGCCTGCGGAAGAGGAATATTTAACATCCGCTGTCCACAATTTCCTTTTCTACAGAAAGTAATTGATTAGATCTAATCTGTGGTATGATTATTTTATAATTTATCCATCAGAGAAAAATCTTCTTTCCCTTAATGTCAACTTTTCCCCTTTATCTGCACGCATACTCCCACCAAGTAAAGCAGTTTTAAAGCCACAATTGTTCTTCTCCTCTTGTTTACATTACATAATTAAAAAGTAAAAATTTTTAATGGTTCTCTAATGCCTGGAGAATAAAATTCAAATATTAATGCTGGAATATTATGGAATACCTGTACTTCTCACTTTATGTTTTTTATTTCCTTTCCCCTTACTTTACACTCTTGCTATGTAAACTATTTACTTTATTCAGTCAGTCAGTCTTCAAATATTAAACACCTACTACATGCCAAGTACTGTACTTATGATAAATAGGAGAGAAGCCAATAGATCATGCTGGTTCCCTCAGCCAAGAAAGTGATTCCTATTCCATTTGTTTTTTAAAAGCTACATCTTCAAGGTGTAGGTCAAGTTTCACTTCCTTCATTATATTGCCTAGAATCTAACCAGCTGAAAGAAATTGTTGTCTGTTACATATTCTAATCCTCAATACCAGGTACTTTCTTGTAGTACTTAATTACCTCCTAGTTATTTTTGCTCTCACTTGTCTACTAGTGTGTAAGTTTCCTGAGAGCAGGATTTGTATGTAATTCCTCTTGGTTTCCTCTTGGCATTGTAAATATAGTAGCTGCACAAAAAATGAATAAATAGAGCCAATTTTCTTCATCATTTCTAGAGTTGCAAACAAAGCTACAATGATTTAAAAGACCACCTCATTAAGCTTTGGGTCCTCTGTGAATATAGCAGTGTGTTTTCATTTTATATATAAAAAAATTAACTTTGCTATTGTTCAAATATACCATGACTTTTTTTATATTAAAATAAATAGAAATGTTCTCTTATTACATGTTTTATAGTTTTTATTACATAAAATAAAGTTTTTCTCTTTTTAATACCGTATATACAAAAATGTTAGCAGATCATTTCTTCTCAAAAACTACACTGATTTTCATAGTCCTTCTCAGTGTATTTCATGCTAGGCATGCATCACACAGGCAATGCATCTTTTAACAGATTTGCTGCTCTGTTGGCTATTAGCTTAAAAAGTGTCCCAAGATATTCATTTTTTGGATAGCTTTACACCATAAAGAAATTAAAATAGAGTGTCTTAGCTTCAAGTTGACCCAAGAGAGGAAGAAAACATGAACCCCAAGGAATTGTCATTTAGGCATTTATGACCAGATTATTGTAAATTCTACTTTAGCACCCGCTGTTCTCTTTATATCAGCATCTTGGAACTTGCAAGGCTGTGTTACTCAATGGACACCTCAGTGATGTGTTCCTTAAATCCACCAGAAAAACCTGCGAATAAAAGAGCCAACAGAGCATCTCCTCCCAACCTCTTTGTTCAATTCCTCTATTTTCCTAGAAGTGAAACTTACTGTTTCAGGCTAAGTTTTCTGTGAGTTCATATAGCCCAGCTGCCTTTTTCCCTTCCAAAATTTTATATTTGATACCTCTGGTTACAAAGAATCACTTCTTTTCTTTTGTCAGATAAACAAGCTACAAACTTGTCCCTTTAAATGCCTATTCCAAAAGCTTTCTTGCTTCTCCACAAGGTCTGATTAACTTCATTCATTTTCCAGGTGTTCTTTTTCAAATTAGTCTAGCAAATATGGTATTCATGAGAACATTCTTGGGTTTTATTCCATTTGGGCTTGAACCCCAGTTAAATGGTAAATACTTTGAAAATATGGAACACCCATTATCAACCACCATTATATTTTCTTTATAATCTCAGTGGCTAACAGCAGGCATGTTTTAAAATATCCACCTGATCATTTTAAATCCCAAGAAGAGTTTTATTTATCTGGTTTACTTAGAAAAAAAAAAATGACTTTCTTCCAAAAATCTTACCATTGATAAAGTTCATAGATGTTGTCATTACTTATCTGAAAAGAAGAGGTAGGCTTTAAAATAAAAAAGATCTTCCTTTTTTCTTTTTAAAATTTTATTTTATTCTAAGAGGCATTTTAAGGAGAATGGCTTTAAATATAAATTTAGCCCTTCTTGCTGAATTAGGTTAATACTGAAATGAAAGAGGACTGACCTGTCAGAGGGAAAGAGTTTAAATTCAGTGAGAATAGAGTTTTTGGAAAGTGTAAGTCTAGTTCTAACAGAATTTTATTCCAACAATTTGAGTACTTAAAGAACTAACACTAGACACCTACAACTACGAAGGCAAGCTGCCAATTATCTGGTGAGTTGAGTGGTTAGTTATCTGCTGAATTTAACTAATTTGAAAATAAAAAAGTTCTAGCCTCAAACTCCTATGTTCTTTTCAATAGTGGATTACTTTTATTTGAAATATCTGGCTAATTAATTCAGTTCTGCACTTTATTTTGCCTGTGTGGACAGAGGTTGAGTGTCACATTCAAATTCAATTCCCAGAGGTAGGGAAGCATTGGGCATCGTTTATATTAGAGTTTCTCAGAATGACATTATAGTTCAGTGAATGAATACAGCATTAGACTAACTTGCACATTCAAATGATTTTTGATTACTTATGAAAATAGAGGTAAAAACCTGGCATCGATTATCTTAAACCACAGACATTTGACAGAGAATCAAATTAGGCACCAACTCAACTGTTGTGAAAATTTTCACGTTAAAGGAGAGTTGTGTTAAATATATTTGTGTGCCAGCTCTGACACTTCTGTAAATTATTTTAACATCTCAAAACCCAGATGAAAGTATTATAATTGCTGAGAAATAGAAATATCACTAACAAACATAAGAGGATCCTTTTAGTATTCTTAGTAGTAGAGAAATAGGCCCAAACGTTTCAAAGTGTTGGTGAGACTGATGCAAGATCGTAAATCAACATGTGAAAGCAATGCCTACAAATTCCTTTCTCTTGCTTCCTTTGCTCAAACCAGTTGTAAATTCAAATTATAGAACAGTAAAATAGTTAAAAGAGAATTAACAAAACCAAGAGGCAGAAAGCTGAGCCAAAAAATAAACCAGATAATTCATTTCTGAATAAACAGAAATTCTTCAAGAAGTTTTTAACGAAAATCATGATAAACAGGAGAAAAAAAAAATCCAAATCTTTAAATAGTCACATTATTTAACAGCAAGCTGGCCTATAATTTCCCCCATGAAAGTCAATAAAATACAGTAAGCCTTTCAAAACCTTTAATAATTCTATAAATGCAGGATTAAAATAATTTATAAAGCAGCAGGATTCCTTTTTAAGGCCAGCTATTTATACCAAAAACAACCACAGAAAGATATTGGCGGTTATTTTGCACATCAATGGATTTACTTTGTTTGGACTACAATGAACCATAAAAATCTTTTATGATTTAGATTTTAAATGGTGAGTTGGCTTACCTGGGGCTAAACCACTCTCCAAAATAACAACCCTAGCCATAGTCAAATGTCTACCTCTGAAAATTAAAAATTATAAATTGAAATAGGTTTTTGGTATGTAAATAGTTACAGAACCATCTAGTACAGAGAAAGGCATACCACTCAACAACAAAATTAATCTCACCTCAAACCAGCCAAGCTGCAATAGATAAATGCCTGCTAGATTACACGTTTAGCTGGGGGCTATGAACATCCTGTTATTCTCCAGCAAAAACCTGAACAGTGTATTTTAACACTCCACCCTATCCCCACATTAACCATAAAAAAATATCAAAGAGATTATACACAGTCTGTTGTTTGGCAAGACTTGGCAAATTCTCTCTACTTTCATGTATAAGCAAAGCAAACAACAAACTAGATAAGGATTATATATATTTTAAATCTATACCATAAAAGGAAGGAAAAACATGTCTAATGAGGTGGAGGAAATGAAACCTATAAAAATTATTTTTAAAATAAATTTTAAAAATTAAGAATACATCTATTTTAAATGCATTACTTTCTATTCTCAATAAAATATAAGAAAACATAAACTTTATCAAACAAGATAAGATGAAAGAACGCTTTATGAAAAGATTAACTATAAAGCAAACCAGCTGCATTAGGAATGAAGATTGTGGCATTATTTCAGTTTCCTTCACTTCTATCACTCACATTAAAATCATAAAAAGATGAAAACAATAATCTCCATCCTTATGAAACTAGGACACAGTCACAACCCCAGGCCTCAGGTTATAAAAAATAGCTGCCAAATAAACTGAATTTAGGATGAAATTGAATAAGGGCCCTGAGAGCATGCACAAAATTCTACAGTTCTCTTATAGGATGCAGTGTTTCTTGAAGGTTGTAGATGCCAAATCAATAAAAGGCCTAATCAGCTATCTCATAGTAAAACAGATCTAATGGTGTTGGCAATATACAAGTTGGTTCAAACAATGCTTTTTTACACTATGAAGCATGAGGTGAAGCAAAGCCATACGAGCCATCTTTGGAGGAAGCAGGTGGAGAGAAGAATATCAAGGTATAGGAGCAATTAACCAGGAGCCAGCTAATAAAAATGAAAAAGATATATGCTAAATTATGACATAAAGTTCATTGAAATTATAAGGTTTCCCTATGATCCAAATATACTTTCTACTTTGATAGAGTAGAAATCTGTTCTATAAGAGAATGGTGTGTAAAATATTTTTTAAAAACTGTACAACTAACATACCAACCAATCAGTACTCAATGAAATACATAAAATTTGCATATTGGAAAAGAGGGGGCAAAATTATTTCTATACACCAATAGTATCATTATACACATGGAAACTCCAAGAGAATCACCTAAAAGACCAAGCAAAGCATAATAACAATTCAGAAAGGTGGTATATACAAAGATCAATAGCTTTTTCATATAAGTATGAATTAGAAAATATAAGGAAAGAAAATATCACATTTTAAAAAGTAACAAAAAAAGCCAAAATAACTAGAGATAAATGTAGCAAGAAATATGTATGATTATTTAAGAAAAAAGATGATATAAATTATTAAAGGACCTAAAAGAGGTAGGAAACTAGAAAGATAAAATGTTTTTAAATGAATATAATATGGATGAAATTCTTCATAAATTAATCTATCAAATGTAATTTCAGTATAAATAACAACATAATCATTTGGAGAGAAATGAGGTACCTGACAGCAGTCATAAAAATTCTGGGGGTGGGGGCAGAAAATATAAGTAGAGCATTTGTACAAAATAAAAAAACATATTTTAAAACTGCAGAAATTAAAATTGATGCTTATCTGGAAATATATAGCATATTAACTAAAAAAATAAGAATAAATATGTTATTCAATATCAATATCACATTTTAAACCAGGACAGTGAGATAGAGTGATTATTTAATAAAATGATGTTGGAATGTCTGATTTATCATTTTAAAAAACATAAAGCTAAATCTATATCTAACTATACTAAAATAAATTTCAGATAGATTTGTTGTATAGGTAAAAAATGAAACTAGAAAAAATACCTATTTAAAAAATAATTTTAGAGTAAGCCTGCTTTAAACAAGTCACAAAACAAAAAACAAAAAATTAGTGCATTTTTTTCACAAAATATGTTCAATAAGCTTTTACGAATAGGAAAGATGTGAACATAATGAACATGAACAAAAAACAATGGATTGTAAATTTATTAAAATTGAACTCTTCCCTTTAGAATTAAGGAAATACATATAAAAACTAGTGTTTTCCAAATTCAGTTTTAAAAAGGAATAATTTTGATAACATAATTCTGGTAAGTAACAGTGATAAAAAGTCTTGCTCAAAGACCATTGTCAATAATAAAAATTGCAATAAATTTATTGGAGGAAAATTGGCAATATCTATATAGATTTAAAATACACATTAGTTTTTGAACTATCAGTTCACTTCTAGAATCATTTTATAGGTATCACCTGTAGAAATGGAAAAAATCTATTCAGAAGAATGTTCATTGCAGGATAGTTTATAATAGCAGAAGACTAGACAAAGTCCAGAGTCCATTCCAGGGCAATGGCTAAAGTAAAGTATAATAAATGACTATAAGTTAGTAGCACAGAGTAGTTAAAAAGAATAGAGAAGATTTATATATGTCAACATTACAGTATGTTAATTTAATACATCCTTACTACTATACAAAAGTTTTACAAGTATATTATTTTCATATGTAAAAAATGTTAATTTTATTAAAGTATTAATTTTTAACATATGCAAATAAAAATAGTTGGGTTACATAAAAATATATCCAGGGAAATAAAGAATATAATGGTAAAGTTCACATTCACCTATGAGACAGGAAAGAGCAGAATAGGTTAAAGAGATGAATGTAATAGAAAATAGTAGAAGAAATACACTCAATGTTATATATATGTTGTGCCTTAGTTGGGGCAGTAGAAGGAAGGGGACAGATACAATGAAATATATTGGTAGAACTAAATTCATTATTTTATCAAACCTGAGGTTCCACTGATTCTAAAACATAATTTTCAGGTGCATTACGAAAGAAAAAAATGCTGCCAATTAAGTTATGACATAATTATTTCTAATCATTGAGTTAAAATATGCATTTAATTGATAAAATACTGTATATAAAAATAACCAATACTTAAAATATGTTGGCAGCATTTTTTAATATCTCAGCCACCAGAAAAGAAAAAAATTACAAAGAAACAAAAATTAGACCAACCTTACATTTTCTTACAATATTGAATACCAAAAGATACTGGACTAATCCTGGGAGTTTTAAGTAGGAGATGATGAGATCCAAGAATTCCATGGTCTGCCAAGTTATTTTTTTATGTACAAAGGCAATTAAAAAATGTTCTCAAATGGAAGACTCACAAAATATATTACTATGTTCCAGAAAACTTATTCAAAAAACATGTTCCTGATGATCATACAGGGATTCAAAGGAATAACATGTCAGAAAGTATAAAAGACTAAAGTGATTATTAATTTCACTAAATCAGATTTATATTTTTAAATACATTAAAGTTAAATGCAAAATAAATAATATTGAAGGATTTCATATACAATACCAGAAATAGTGATTTAATAAATAATAATAATTGAAAAATAATCTGAGCCTCTCAGTTCAGATTATATAAGCAACATAGGAAAGTATTTGGGCAAATAAAAAAATTCACTGACAGGTAAGGAATATTGACCAATATTACTTGTTTCACAGTTTTTAACATTAATATTCATACTTAAAATTATAAAGTAGTAAACAATTTGACTCAATACACACACACACACACACACACACACACACACACACACACACGCAAAACTTTAAAAATGTTTACACTAAAGGGATCATATTATATATACTAAAGAATTATCTATATTAGTACATTTAGATTATACCTTTCAAAAGTTGTTTTAGCTTATCAGCATTTTTTGTCCCTCCTAGTAACACATTTGCTTTTTCCAATGGGCAACCAGTCAG
The DNA here is from genome assembly GCA_004027375.1 of Macroglossus sobrinus. Taxonomy (NCBI): domain Eukaryota; kingdom Metazoa; phylum Chordata; class Mammalia; order Chiroptera; family Pteropodidae; genus Macroglossus; species Macroglossus sobrinus. The sequence goes on along the minus strand of PVKZ01000146.1, from coordinate 420,851 downwards.
TTACACGTGGTTTCAGAGGAAAGGGTGGAGCTGGTCTTATCTTTTTCCATGCCTTAAGAATGAAAGAAATTAAAAAAAAAAAAGCAACAGCTTCCTTCCGTGATATTTAAGACTGCTGAAAATGAGAAGTACTCCCTTCTCACCTAAGATTGTGAGCAATTAAGACCTAAAGGGCCTGGAGATGTTGGTTATCTCTGCCATTTGTCAAGACCTTTTCTATATTATTTTGACTGAGCTAACTGCTATAACAAAGAGATACAAAAATAAATAATAGCTCAAACAAAATAGAAAGCTTATTTGTTGCACACATAAATATTGAAGATGATTCCAGTTTGGGAAGGGTGGTGGAAAAAGTCTGATCTAAATAGCAATTCAGGGATCCAGGATGACAGAAGTATTGCTGTCTTCAGCAACAGGCTTTCAAGGATTACTGGTCATGGAGGAGAAATGTTTAAAAGGTTTTGGAGATGCAGGCCTAGAAGTGGTTCACATCATTTCCACCTAAATTCTATTGACTAGAACTCAGTCGCATGGCCACACTGAACTACAAGAAAGACTGAGAAACAGAGTCCAGCTACATAACTGGAAGAAGAGGAAATGAGTATTGGTGAGCGACCAACAGTCTCTGCCACAGGGTTCCATTTGACAGGTGTGGCATCCAGCTAAAGTGTTGGACTCCTGGGTAATTCATAGTTCCTTCCCTCAGATCCAGATGTGGTTTCTCAAAGGCAGGTGACTCCCAACTCCAGCCCAATTTTTAATAATAAAGGAAGAATGAGATAACAGCAATGTAAGAATGTAGCTAGAATTGTCTGCACACTTGGTGGATGATTCTTGGTTTTGCATTAACTTCCCCAAATTTATTAAATATTCTGTATCTTCTTAATTATATTATCTCACACCCACTCTTAAGAAGTTATCCTCAAGTTTTAAATCATTATCCCAGTTTAATTTAGAGACCAGAAGCCAAGAGCTTACTATTTCAAGAATTTTTAAATGAGCAATATTAAATACTTATGTATTTGGACCTATATGGTTGGAGCCTCCTGGGGTCTCTTTCTACTGCTGTCCCTGCATTTTCCTTCTCACTCAGAGATCTTTGAATCATTTATTTTAGCTCTTGAGCCCCAGTTCTGCTGAGCCTCTTTATGGAGGAGATAGATGAACTCTAAGATTATAAATATTTGACCATAAAGCCCCATTTCTTCCTGGTCAAGAAAAATCAATATAGGGGAATCCTAAATTTTTCCTTCTTCTATTGTGATCCTTTACTAATAGGTAATGGTTTTGTAGCGGAGAAAAAATAAATTTCTTTATACCCTCCCTAGGTCTCAGCTAAGACTCTGTAATGAAAGACATATTAACAAGAGAAGAACGAACAGAAGTTTATCAGCATATATATTTCATATAGATGTGGGAGATACCCAGGAAAACAAGGCAAAACTCCCCGAATGTCTCAAGCTACCATCTTAAAATACCATCTTCAGCTAAAGACAAAAGAAAGATATTAAAATGGGGGCAGGCACTTCACAGAAGATGAGAAAGGAAAATGTTTGAAATGAGATAACATGTAGCTAATTAAAAGCATGCTTTTAAAGACAATTTAATAACATAAAAAAAGACATAACTACCATTGCTATTATATGATCCCAATTATTAAACTATGGAAGAAAATAAAACTAATATTAAACATGGTTATTTCTTAGTTTTAGGATTACTGATTTTTTTCTTATTATTTTTTACTTTATTATTTCTCAAATTTTCTACATTTTATACCAACAAGATTCAATAAATAAATAAATATTAACTATTTTTCAGTTCTCTTTGGTTTACAATGTTATCATTGCTTAATTGATGTACTCTGCATAATTCTAGGAAAAGAAATAAGATAATCAGTTTATCTGTGGATAGGCTGTTATTTCTAGTGCCCAAAGGACTTTCATGAGCTCAGTTTACACTTGTGTTGTGGGGGAAGAAGAAGGAAAGAAAACACAGCATGAGAACAGTGTGAAACATGTTCAAATCCATTGCTCACAGCAGGGAAAAACAATTGCTTCCTCTCCTGTTTCCAGTGACCTAGCGTGTGTGCAGATCACAGTGTCAGAAAAAAGTATCCAAAATTGCCTTCAACATGGCTTCCCTCTGTTATTTTTACGTTAATAAATGCCTAGTCTGAGGACCCTCTGAGAGACCTAAAGGCTTTGTACTGACCTGGTTCTCTTGGGCTAAAAAGTCTTCAAATAGATATCTGCTTATTTTATTAGACAGTTTCATAATAGGAGTCAAGGACCCCTACAACTACCTCAAACCCTAAGAATGACGGCATCATTAATTTCTAAGAACATTACTAAACTCTTTAAAAAATAATTCTCTGTGATTTTAGAACCCTGTAGATTGGGATAACTCTTTTGTAAATAGCTCTCTTCTTTGCAAAGAAAAAGAATTTACATATTCTTCCCAGATTGCTTGTTTACTGCTTCTATCAAACTCAATCATGAAAGCTTTCAGTGTAGGTGCTGAGAACAAAGATGAAAATAGGTGAATTTAAATGTTTGTTTATAAAGAAGTTTGAAAGGATTAATTTTTATCTGGCCATTCAAATGGGATTAAAAGGATTAACTTGAATAATAAAGGCACATTATAAATACTTATGTTGTCTCTAATTAATAGGTTCAGATATGAATATAAGATATGTCAAATTATTACAGAATAGCCTATGATTACATTATTTTTAAAAAATGAAAAGGAAACTCATGAGTCATTAGCAAAGAGATGACTTTGGAATAAGGCAAACTCATTCAGCAAATATAATGCTTTGCAAGACACATCTCCTATTTATATGTGCAGTTAATAACATCAATTATGCAGTCTTTGTCCTAGAAAGCCTGTGTTTGTTGAGAGAAATACTTTAAAACAGAAGTTTAATTACATAGTGCTCAAGTTTCTCTGGCAACATCAAAAGGGAGAAAGTCATTTGTACTTTAATGAATATTTTGAAGGGAAAAAATAAGTTCTCAAGTTGAAAACTGTACAAGTTAGAGACAAGGAGAATGTAGAAGAAAGAAAATGCTAGATTCTGATTTATTTTTTCAGTATATGACAGACAACAAAAGCTATAAAGGAAGAAATATATAGATGTAAATATCTCAATCTCTCTCTCTCTCTCTCCTCTCTCTCTCTAGAGAGAGAGAGGAGAGAGAGAGAGAGAATATATATAGACACATAACAAATGAAAATATTTATTTTCAAGCAAGAGTCCCCTTCAGCTCTCTTTAGCCAGATTTCCTCTAAACACTATAACTATCACATTTTGAAGAAAATTGCTGAAAAAACTTAGTGACCCATCCCAAAGAATCCAAAAGGTGACAACAGCTTTTGTAAATGGTTTTAACTTGATTTATGATTCTGACTAAAATAAATCCACAAATTAGCGGTATAAAAATGATTATCAATTTGTGCATGTTCACAATAGGGAGTATAAACCTGGAGCTGTCCAATTCAACTTGGAGTACTTAGAAGTTGACAAATGGGTTTCATGGTCTGGTACAATGCATTTTATAAAGTAGAAAGATGTTAGACACCATTAACTGTCTTCATTTAATAAAAGAGGTGACAGCTCATATGATAGCCAATCTCTAATCTCCAGTCTCTGGATCCACCAGTGGTCCACTAACTACTATTATTTATCTAACAGATAATCAACAAAATTTTTGAAAGAAATATTTACCTTAAGGACTATTTCCTAAAACTTTTCAAAACTCTGTTCAAGTCCAGCTTTAGGCAAATCAGAGAAAAAAATCAGAATTTGGTTTTGATTCCCTCTTTTCTCCCCCGTGCGGCTACTCTGCTATGTGTTGTCCCTTGTCCCAGTCAGAACCCACTATTGTAAGCCGCAGCGCTTTTAGCGCTTACATGTACACCCATCAGCACCTCTTTCCTCCCTCTTTGCTTCTTCATTTTTAATAACTTAACTTGTACAATGCTGTTAATAAGCAATCACATTTTGTCTTAGTGAAGAGTATTCTCTATTTAAACTTGGAATTTTGAGAGCACAGTATCATATTTCAAAAGAATGAATCCTTCCTTTCTTCCTTCGTTTTTCTTCTTTTGTTCTTTTCTTCTGTTTTTAACCAGGGATGAGACCAAAATAGTCTACTAACTTCTGTCACATACCAAACATTTCTATCATAAACATCATATATGCAAGAAAACCAAGTGACTATTTTTGCTTAAGCTTAATGTAGAATATTTCTCAGCTATTAACAATGCCTTTGATTACTTTGATGAAATTATACATAAGAGAATATTCTACAAAGCAACTACTATTACCTGCCTCCAAATCTCCAGGATGCTGAATTTATCAGCAACTTTCTGACTGTCTCAAATGTCACAACATCTAAAATAAAATAGGAAAAATAGGCCTGTTTTCTTGCTTTAAACATTTTGCCTAATTCTTCCACTTCTTTAGCATATACTGATATATGTATTTTCCCTAAAGTGATGATACCTCTGCCCTCTTAGGATTTGACTCTTGAAGTCCCTGATTAAAAGGAAATGCTAGGTAAGATGAAACATGATTGTAATAGTCATGGTTCTGGATTCTTAGTACTATTTTCGTATGTGACACTACACTTGAAGACCCCAAGTATACCTCAGTTACTGTAACAGAAATCAAAAAGAAAACTAGATCATCATTTAATACCATGGCATTCTATTTTGAATTTCACATCTTGGGCTCTCATGGTTGCCTTATTTAAAGCTCTTTTTTTTTCCCCGACAATTCTTTTGAACTCTGAGAGATGCATTCATCATGATATGAGATTGGATCTGTAGCTCGGGGTACTGGAATAATAATCAGAGGTGTATATATAAACTGAAAACCTCTGCATTTCTCCAAACCATCCCCTGTTATAAGAATGCTAAAATAATGCTAATGCAAGAAAAGATATTCCAGTGTCATTTTAAATTTCAAGCATTGCACATTTGTACCCATGATTATGTCAAAATATACACATAGGAATCATTTGAGAGAGAATTTATTATAAAAAATATTTTAAAAAACTAAGCTAGCCTGACCTTGTTTTATTTACTTTTTTTAAATCAGTGCTTGAACTAGAGTTGAATAAATTTGTTCAGCTTAACATGAAATTGTATTGGTCTGCGAATAAAAAAATATAATTCATATGGAGTAAAAAGAAGAGAACATAAAAAAATAAAATATCTCCCTTCTAGCATTAAAAATGCATTTAAAAAATCAAAAATACTTTAAAAATAATATTATGTTTAATGTAAAAAATAAGAAATTGAAAGCTTCAGAAGTAGAGATTCACATTTAATTCTGGGGTATCTACCTAGGATGAAAAAAGGGAAAAGCAGAACTGATATTTATGGAGTGGTTTTAGGTCTGGGGATCAGATACATCCAGACAGACTGCAAGAGACAAGAATTAATGAATGTTTATCCTTTCATAGCTCTGTGAATTTACTCACTTCTCTTATATCCAGATTTGTGCACCTAGGGAAAAAAACCCCACCAAAATGTTTTACTTTGGTTTACTTTTGAAAGGATATATTCAATGAAGTTAGTGTTTCCACCACCAAAACTGAAAGAAATAGGCATAAATTGATTCTCTGTTCTTTTTTGATACTGTTTTGTTTGGTGGTTGTCGTTGTTGTTTTTACCATCATTAGCAGATGTTCTTTCGACCAGACTGCTAGAAATATGTTGTAAAGCTACATAGGAAACTCAAAAATGGCTAGGAAATTAGTTATGACTCACTGATTTTAGGAAAGGACTTCTAGTTATTAATCCATAGCCTTTCTGCTTACAGTGTACTTGGTGAAACATTATGGTAAAAATGAGATACAACTCCCAAGACCTCATTTATTTCTAAATAGTCAGTCTTAGGCATATATCTAAGATTTAAAGCTTCAAATTCTATAAGCTAGAAGTTCAGTACATAAAACTGAGTTGAAACTAGAGGTAAAATTCTATCTAATTTTCTCCCATGTCATGTCCCTTTTAAGATCAGCTGGACTTATTCTTTTCAGAAGAAAGAAAGAAAAGAAAAAAAAAGAAAAAAGAAAGAGAAAAAGCCAACAGGTAAAAAGATCAGATTGTACTTTCCAAGTTTCAGTCTAGAAGGAATTTTTAGTCTTAAGCTATAAATTCCAGAAAATAGGAGTTTATAAGGGAAACAGTGACAGAACCTTAATTATGGCATTCCAAAGGGCAATGCTGTAATAAAAAGGAACTACCCCTGAGATGAAATGCTTAATCTTTGAGTGAGATGTGGCCTAATAACTCAAAAAGAGAGTGGTGCTATGATTCAGCTCCTCACTTTTGCAGACTGTTGCATGCCCTTTATGAAATTCACTGTCACCTTCAACTCCCTCTTTCTGACTAAGCCTCACTTTACTCTGGATCAAGTAGAAAAGAAAGGTCATAAAAAACCAAGCAATGGCAAGTTACTTTTTGGCAGAAGCTTTTTTCCAACATGTGTATCAAAGAATCAGAGAAGCTGGAAAGGACCGAGAGGGGCCATCTGGTCCAATCTCTCTATCTCTCTGCAGATAAAGCCTAAATCATCAAAGACAGAGTAGGGAGGTAGCCCAAAGTTCACTTCTTCAACAAAGAAGGGAGATCACATCCTCCCTTAAAAACTCTGTGCTGGCTTTACAGCCAAGAAATCTGTTATGTGAAACTCAATTCTTATTTGACTTCCTTAGCCTCACACCATTGTCTGTAAACATGAAGTGCCCTCTATAAACATGCTTTGAACACTCAGCAGACTTTATGAAGCCAATCCTTAGCACACTCTATTTATCAAATAATTTAAACTCTCTTAATATTAATTAGTAGTGAAGGGTCAATTTCCTAATCTTTCTGTTTTGCTTTTATTTTTTTCCTAGAATCTTCCTGATATTCCCACATTTCTCTTACAATATACACTCATTATTAGAATTCAAACATTTAATGCAGTGCCTAGTCCATAGTAGGCATCTAGTAATTGCTTTTGAGTAAGAAAATAAATGTCAGGAACTACCAAGTGGATACTCAAGTACACATTAGATAGCAAACCAATTAAACAAGAAGAAGTCTTTTTACACTCCAAATAGCCATTTCCTTAGTTTCAGTTTTCTTAATTTAAATCTTATCTAAAATATATTAATTCACAGTGTTTCTTGGTTTAAATATAACACTGATATGCAAACTATGTATCTGTCTGACAGCAATGTTATAACACAAAGAAATTACATTTTATGCCCAACAGAGCAATATTTTCAGAAAGCATATAAATTAGCAATGGCCATTGTTTTACTCACAGGAGAGCAAAACAAAACAGATGCTAAGCAATGCATTCATAGACAGCTATGTACACATCTCATTCTTCCTTAAATCGAGGTGCTAAGCCTAAATATTTGCAACAATTTGCCAGGACTCCAAAGTCATGGCTAGGATAGATCTGGCTGTTCAGTTCCAGGCACCTATAGATACCAAAGACTCACTTAAGAAACTCCTGCAAGGCAAGACAAAACCCACCATGTTTCAGATTCATACTGGAAAAGAAATAGAGAAAACAGGAAACAGAGGCATCCAGGAAAACCACATTGAAGTAAGACTTGCTTCTGATTATTCTTTCCCCATTTCCTTCCCCTAGATAAAAAGAGACTCCTGGATATCTGCTGTCTTTGGCGGGGTGGGGAGCCTACAGTGAGCTTTCTATCCAAGCACCAGAACTGATGAACCCTCTTGGGATTCCTCCAGAAAAAAAACAAAAAACAAAAAACAAAAAACCTGGCAGTGCTCTTAAAAGAGGTAGTTGTCTTCTGGCTAGTGTTTGCGGGAAACAAAGAGGTAAGAGCATCTATAGTGTATCATCTATGGGTGCAATTTGCAAGGTAAAGATACAGAATTCCTTTCCTATCTGAATCTGAGACATTGAATATGTTTCAGGAAGAAAAAACACTGAGAGCATAAACCTCAGTAGTTGACTATATGATTATCGATATTAGTGTGGCATTTTTAAAATTTTATAGTTAGAAGCATTAGTTTTGATGTTTATGTGTCCCTTATAGGATTTTACTGATATATACTTTTATGTGATATTTATTTATTTATTTATTTATTTATTTATTTATTTATTCATGACAAGGCAATCCTTGGTTGACCTCACAGATTGCAAGAACCTTGTCAGTTTACAGTCACTTATTTTTTATTTTTTATGCCTACAGCACCTGGTCTTCCTAGGTGGTCTCCCATCCAAGTACTAACCAGGCCTGAACTTGCTTAGCTTCCAAGATCAGATGGGATCGGTTCTATTCAGGGTGTCATGGCCATAGATTATGTAATATATTTTATATTTTCATTTGCAATCTCTTTTGTAAACAGTGAAAAGGTAGTTTATTTTCAGATCCTAGCCAAGCACTGACTTGAAGGAAAGGAGGAAGAGAGGCAGGGAGAGAGAGAAGGAGGGAGGGAGGGAGACAAGGACCTTTTATAAAGTTTTAATTTTTCTTAGTGAACCTGTACATAGTCTTCTGCTTGTTTCTTTTCTATGGCAAACTGTTTCTGACTGGGGCAAATTAAAAGATATTTAAAAGTAGTAGATACCTGGGGGTGAAAACTAGTTTTCATAATTACTATAAACTAGAGCCAGGATAAAATATGTCCAGCTGCAACTAAGGTGATTAAGTTTCCAAGTTAGATACAGAAACAGAGATAGATATATAAACACATATATACACATACATATCCATCTGTGTTTATGTATGAAATATTTATAGCAGGTGTATACCAAACAAAGTTTGCACCCAAAATACTAGATTCATCTCTAGTCATGAAATTGCAAAATTTGTGTACTTTTTACATTAAATTTAAGATTTCATGTGATGGACTTACTGTGATATAATACAATATTCTGAGATAGAACATAAAATCTTTCCTTTTTGATCTAAAGTCTACCATCGTTATGGCAATAGATAAAAGAGAGGTGTTGCAACAGAGAACCTCAATGATTGTATTTTGCCATAATGTCATGAATGTTAATGATCATTTGGTGACAATAGCTACATTCACAAATACTACTATATGAGAGCAATTATGTCTTTTAATAGAAAGCATACATAGTACTAAAAGACCTTACTTTAAAAAAAAATGAAGAGTTTTCTGCACTACCTGACTTGATTATAACCATCTTCAGGCTCACACATGAAATCTGAGTTGGCTATTGATAACATCAGGTTCAAAAGCTTGAACCTGGATGACATTTTGCAGATCAACCACCTGCTACTCATGCTTCCCAACACCTTTGTTCAAACTTGCTTGAAAGAATCTTATACTTTAATCCTCAAAATACTGAAAAATGTTTTGTGCCACAGGCATTAAATTTGTAAATTTTTTTAACCTTTCTATTAAACACCAGGAATCTTAGTCTGATTCTGACAGCGACCTGTGTAAAGATTTTAATGTTCATTTAATGCACACATTTTTTTGTGTTTCATTGCTGGTGCTTGCTCACTATTGGTAAATGCCAAATGCATCTGGGGGAAGAGTTTTGAAAACAATTCGACAGCATGAAAAGTTCCAACAATAAAACAGAACTCTTTACATTGCAAAGCCAAACAAATAACTTGGGCACGTGTAATTGAATAAATCCTGAGCTTCTGTGCAGATGGCTGTTTTTATTATCTATGCCGGGATCTGCTGAAGGTTCTTCACTTCCTCTGTGTGTGTAAGCATGTGAGTGTGTGTATAGGGCTTATTTTATATGAGATTTGGCAAATCGCATGTGGCAGGCTGTTGAAAAATGAATAAAGACAGGAGAAAAAAGGCAATGTACATCCCATTGGTAATGAAGGCGAGCCAGGTTGCTGCCTGCCATGTGCCAGTTCTCGAGGATTGCCCACGGGCTCCCAAGATCATTTCTTTGCCCCCAGATTTTCATGTTGAATTATCACTCACAGTCTCTAAATGAACATGCCTCTTATTTTATTTAAGACACATCGGGCACTTGTGTTTGACTTCATGCTAGGCAATGCAATATTTAATGTACACTACATATACAACTGGGAAGAAATGAAGAATGGCCATATAAGCATAATTTCAATTTTTTTTCCTGTTTTTGCAAAGGGATATCTCTGCCCTAAGCTTTCAAGAAGCAGACATCAAGTGAAAAGCATTTGTTCTGTGCTGATTTTGCCTGAGAAACTCTGACCATAAAGATCTACAAGAATTCATCGGGAGATTTAGTCTATGGCCTCCTGGCTTTGGCCTGAGGCAAAGCTGGGGGCAAAGAACTTTTCATGTGGGGGGTAACAAATAAAGCAGGAACTCATCATGCCTGGCTCTCACAGTTGCTCTAACTGGTACCCAGAAGCCTCCCTCCCTAAGACATGGCTTGTCTGTTCCTGTGCTTCCTTTAAAACTGAAACGAGCAGCATTATAACTTATTTGTGACCTACTTAGAAAAAATTCAGATTTGTCTACAATGGCCAAAAGAAATACAGGTTGAGAATAACAAAAATGCTTTCTCTCAATACAGTAGCCAAAAGGAATATAGGTTCAGATGAACAAAAATAGCTTTTTCTTAATATGTTAATGTCACACTTGGCTTGGATGACCACCTCCCTTTTTATGTGGTTATGTTTTTTTTTTTTTTAATTTTCATTGTATTTTAAATGTTTGGTCAAGAGGTAGTACTTTATATAATTTAGGAATAAGTTTATAAATAAAAGATTTGCATATCAAGATAATGAAGTCCCATCTCTTTATTTCTTCAGTTCCATCAAGAACTGTATAAAGAAACTGCTAGGTGGCTTATTGGTTAAGTGCTTCATAACATCTCTGACCCAAAGGATCCTCTTGTCAGAATACGGGCCTATCAATAATTAATAGTGTTTTAAACTTTTAATCTCCTGCTATAACATTATTTTTAAGGCTCTAATTATGACTTTACGTGCAAAATGGAGTAAAAGGGTACCTGACAAAGTTCTAGAAAATGCTGTGAGTTATGGAATTGGTGATAGTACCTTACTTTGTTTCCTGGGCTATTTTTTGTCTTTCTGTATTTCTGCAATGTATTTAATAAAAATAGTGTGAGTATGCAAGCATTTAACACAATAAATTCTCAAATATAATCTCTTTTGTAAAATTATGTACTCCATAGCAAAGCCTACCATTTTAGAAGGAAAACCAAATTCCAAGAAAGCAATAATTGAAAAATGGTCTACTGCCACTGTAAATAGACCAACTAAGATAGTGTCAAGCGTAGGCTAGGAAACTAGCTCTCTGCAAACCTGAATCTGAATGCTAAAACACATGTGGTATCCCATAATTTTATTGAAAATGTTTTTTTCTAGTAAAAAAACCGAGGTGTTCTGTGAAATTATATCAAGTGCTACTAAATTCCTTATAAATTAAATGTAGACTTTAAACAGTTCAGTCTCTAACAGGCAGAGAGATATATAAAATTGAAAAGAGTGAAGATATCTGTACAATAATGGCCTATTATACCTGAAGAATTGCTCTGCCTCAAATGCTGTTAATTTGGAGGAATTAATATAGTCAGTCTTAGGAGTTTAAGTCTATAGCTCTAGCTCTAAATACAACAGACAGGTTTGGCTCACTTCCAGCTCAAATACTACTATTACTTCTACTAATACTAATACTACTATTCAGCTCAAATACAATCAGGCCACTTTACTATCACCATTCCATAGGATACAAATAGTACAAAAAATCATACACTGGGCAAGTCAATCATAAAATGGAAGAGTTATTTGCATGTTTTAGTAAAATGATTATTAAATATTCTTATAGAAGGTTGCTATTTTCATACTTTCAACTTTGATTACTGATCATTGTAAAATGGGGGCAGGAGGTCAGTTAGAACTGAAGGAAAGATCATGCAGTTCAGATTTTCCAAACATCCTCTGTAATTTTCCCCAGAATTATAAAAACTTCCAAACATAGAGAAAAGTTGAAAGCATTATATAACAATTACCCATATGTCCACCGCTGATATTCTACAATGAACATTTTGCTATTTTGATGTATTATATATATATTCATTAATCTATTTCTCTATTATCTATCAATTTATTTACTATGTTGATGTTATTCAAAGTTAGTTGCAGACATAGTATACATCACAGCTAAACATTTCGGTATGTATATTATTAACTAGGATTTATTTATGTTTAAATTTCTTTTTTTAAATGAAATTTACATACCATAAATCGCACAAATTTTAAGTGTACCTTTCCAAAAGTTTTAAAAATTCATACATCAGCATAACCCTAAGCCCTATCAAGATACAGGAAATTAACCTAACTCCAGAAAGCTCTCATGTCCCTTCCAGTCAATCTTCACTGCTAACACCTGCAGAGGCAACTGCTATGCTGAAATTATTTTCACCATATACATGTTTTGCTTATTCTAAGAGTTCATTATAAATGAATCCCATGATATGCACTCTTTGTATAAGGCTTTCTTTAACACCAAATACTGTTTTTAAGAAGGATTTGTCCATTTTGGTGCTCGAATCAGTTGTTTATTCTTTCCAAGGCTGAAGAGTATTTTCATTGTATGAATATATCACAGTTTGTTTTTTCATTCTCTTGTTAGTAAATATTGGACTGTTTCCAGTTTTTTTTTCCTATTATGAATAAAGCTACAATGAACACGTTTGTGCAAGACTTTGGTTGATATATGCATGTATTTATTTAGGGTGATTATCAAGTGAAATTTCTGAGTCACAGAGTAGGCATATGTTTAGTTTTATATTAAATTGCTAAAGATTTTTCCAAAGATTTTATCATTTAAACTTCCACCAAGTGCTTGAGAGCACTATTTACTCCTTGTTATTTTCAGCTATCCTTGCTGGGACATAATAGGAATTTCATTGTGATTTTATTTGCACTTTCCTGATGGCTAACGATAGGGAGAATTTTTCATGCTCTTACTGGTCTTTCATATATATTTGAGAAAGATCTAGCCAAATCTTTTGCCTATTTTTAACTGGGTTGATTATATTTTTATTGAGTTTTGTGTGTGTGTGTGTGTGTGTGTGTGTGTGTATACGTATATATACATATTATATGTATATGTATGTGTGTGTGTGTGTGTGTGTGTATATATATATATATATATATATATATATATATATCACAGATAGAAATTCTTTATCAGTCATATGTTTTTAAAATATTTTCTCCCAGTCTTTGGCTTGCCTATTTTCTTCATGATGACTTTTGATGAGCAGAAATTTCTAATTTTAAAGCCTAACTTTTTAAAAATAATTATTTTTTTGTGCTTAAAAAGATTTGCCTGACAACAGGACACACAGATTTTTATTTAATGTTGTCCTTCAGAAGTTTATAACTTGTTTATGTTTAAGTCTATGATCCACCTCAAACATAATTTATTATGTTTGGTGAGAGATAAGGATAGAGATTGGTCTCTTGCTGTGTCTCTCTGTCCCACTCTCTTGATAGAAAAATAGATATAGATAAATCTCAGAACAACTATGTATAGTAAGATTACTATTTATAGTAACTTATATAGTAGGCTATTATTTTTCCACAGTGTCATAGCCAATTGTTAAAAGTCAATTGACCAGTTTTTTCCTTGACTTTCAATTTTGTTTTGTTGATTTATATGCATACCCTTTCTTTAAGACCATACTGTCTCATTTAACTTAATTTTAGACAGTCTTGAAATAAAATAGGGTATATATTTCAACTTTGTTTTTTAAAAATTGTTTTGCTTATTGTAATCTTTAAGTTAAATTTTCATATATTTAACAAGAGATAGAGAACGCAGAGTTACTTCCTCAGCTACTTTTCCTGCTGGGCTATAGTTTGATACTGATACTTTCCTTTTCCAAAATCATAGTTTCTTTTGATCAGTCATCTCTTACAGCTATAGCTACACTGATTCTGTATTAGAAACAGTCCTCCAGTTCTTGCTCCTTCAGGCCAAGAAGTGGTAACAATTCATTGCTGCTGTTTAACTAGGGTATTTTACCTTCTTTTGTTGATTATTTTAAATTTTAACCATGCCTTTCAAATTGTCCTGCCATTAAATGTTCAATATAATTCTTTTTCAACCACTATATTTAAGCATACTAAATCTTTACAAGACTAGCTCCTTTTTATACAAGACTAGCTCCTTTTTATATTTTCAGCCACAACTTAAATATCACTAGCTTCTCTCACACTTTACCTCATTTTCATGCTACTCAACATTTTGTTTAATATTCTCATAATTTATCAGTATTTCTTGTTATTTAACTGTTTACTTTATGTCAGTTTAGTCACCTAAATAGTCAATTCCATAAGGGCATGGATTATATTTTATTCATTATTTTGTAACCAGTGAATAGTAGAATGCTTAACAAATATAAACCAATCAATAAATATTTATTGAATTGTTAGTACCTTATAATTTTTTAAAATTTTGTGCTGATAGGTTCCACTGAATTGCTATAGTATTAATTAAAGTCATCACTATCAACAGTGTAGAAGATGAAAAAATACACAGCAATTATCATACTTCAAGGGACAACAGATTAGCTAGGAAGATTAAATGCATTAAGAATAATACAAAATTCAAGAATTTTCAGATAAAAAACACAGCTTTGTAAATTCAAAAAGTATGTTATCACTAAAAAAATCTGGCAAATAATATTTTTAAAAATAAAGTTAGGCTTAAAAAATGTATGTATTCTAGCAAATAATTTTTTTCCTACTTTGCAATTTACTTTCCTATATTTAGTGAGAATAATTCTTTTCTACATTGAGTGTTTAGAAAAATACTTAGAATTCCTTAGAGAATTTAGGAAGACACTAGGATGCCTTTTGAAGCTGCTATTATACCCTCAAAAAGAAATTGAGACTGTACTTCTAATCTCAGGCCTTTGAAGAAAAGCCGCCCTCCCTAAGACCTTCCCTTTGGACTTTAATCATCCCCTGGTAAGTCTTTTCACCTCTAGTTTTCCTTTTACAAATTTTATTAATTACGCATTCCATTGCTTAACTAATCTTCTTAAAATACAATATTCTTTATATTTTCTTGTGAAAGAATCTGAAATTGTTTTTTACTATCTCTCAGATCAAATCTGATATTCCTAAGAATTCAACAGATATTTAAAGTCTTCAAACAACTGGTAAAACCAGCTTCTTTATTACCCCATCATGTCCAAGGTTAAACAAGCCAGTCATCCACCATGCACCATATACACATTCTGCTATTGTCTTTCTCATACAGCATTTTATAACACCCTGTCCTATCCATCCCTACCAGAAAGACCTTTCCTTTTTTTTATGCTAAACAAAGTTTTGAACTTTCTTTCAGATCATAGCTCTTATAATTCAAGTCTTTTTTTATTACTGTAATTTACAATGATCTTTTCATTAGTTCGATATCCTATAATTATTGATAAACGTGTATTGAGTGTCTAAGATATGCAGGACACCAAGCTAGGCCCTGCATGTACAAAGAAGCAGAAGATTCAGTGCCCAACCTCAGGAAGTTTTATGTTCATATAAGATGATAAATGATACTACAAAGAGACAAAAAGTAACCTTGTAGGTTAATACCCAACCATGCAATTACTTAAAATCTGTCTTAGAATTCTTCTCAAGAAATTTCATATTATCTTTCTTCCCAAAAAGATGAACTCTTAAAAGATTAGAAATCTCACTTTTTTAAAATTTGAGATGGAAAACAAAAGTTGAATTAAATAATAACTGATACTTACAAAGGACTTATAATGTGGCAGGTGCTATTCTAAATGCTCTACATATATTAATTCATTTAATCTTCAGAAGAACCTTATCAGGAAGGAAACTGTTTGCATTTGTCAGATAAAAAAAACTGAGACCCAGTAAGGTTAAACAACTTGCCCTGGATCAAACAGCTAATTGCACTTAGTGGCAAAGTTGTAATTTGAGCCTAGGTTTTCCACCTCCATAGACTATACTCTTTACATGGTGCTTTACCTTCATGTAGATTCCCTGTCTATGCCTCATACACCTTTGGATTCGATTGCTAAAATAAAGAAGGCTCTACTTTGAAAGCAGGAGCTCTGCCTGGATCGACAGGGAGGCCACTGAAACTCAAGAGAGAAATAGAGCTGAATTGGAAGCTCAGACGGTCTCCAACCCCAGTCAGGTGTCTTATGCTTGGCAATCACATGGCTCCTTCTTTCCTTGCCAATTTACTTTAATTCTGCAGGGACTTCTGATGTGCATCAACACCACTTTCATAGAACTTTCTCCCCAAAGAGAAGCCTAGTAGGGAATCTCAGCAAATAAAACCAATTCCATTGACTATATTAATCAATATAGACTATTTTTCTTTTCTTTCTTGCTAAAAAATTATCATTTTGTTTGAGAAGGCAATGTAATCAGCTAAAAAAAAATAATGTTTCCCAAGTTTCTTGGAAAAAACAAATGGCTATGGAGACATAGGTCCAGAGATATAAGTGAAAGTATATCAAATATATATATATTGAAAAAGCTACTGCCTTCTTTTCAAAATGGATTGTTTCAGATGGCATAGGTATTTTTGCCCCTTATTCTTTCCCTTCTTCCTGCCTGAGATGCAGACATAGTGACCATTGGTACAGTAGCTATTCTGTAACCATAATCTAAGTATCACAAGCTCAGATCAATGGAATGGGAAGGAGAAAAAAACTGGTTGCCTGAGTTCTCCAGTCTCCCTATTAAATGAGGTAAATTAACCCCGGTTAAGCAACTATGTTGAGGATTCTGCTTACATGTAGCTTAACACAATCTGAAATGATAAACATATAATAAGTTTGATTCAGACAAAAGTTCATTCAGTTTTAAAAAAAACTAATTAAAAGGTGTTAATAAAACCCCTTTATCATACTCATTCACTGTATGTGAACTTTTTTTAATGAGAAAACTAATAAAACTTCCACTTTTTTTTTCAAAAGGAATAAATGCTTTGTTGCCATTATTATCAGGGTAAAATAAAACAAAAGACAATTAAATGGAGGCTCTCACTATATCTGAGCCAGTATTTTTGAAGCTCAAGACAATTTTACTTTAGGACAGAAAGTTCACATCAGTAATAGAGTGATTCATCTTTCCCTAATCAATGGACAATTAATCTTCATTAGTATACTCAGGTCAGTTTAAATGTGCAATTAGATGCTGGATCTTAGCAAGGAAGCCTCAAACACAATGGAAGTCATTAAAATTACATTACATCTGGCATTTTTGATGAGGCAAAGCTGGCATCAATTCCACAGTAATCATAAGTACTGAGGCTCATGGCTGAGTCATTCGGAGAATGCAGACAAATGTGTTAATTTAAGTATCATCACTTGTCCCCAAGGCCAAAGTATAAGCTGCCTGCAACTCTGAGGGCCTCAGGATGGTTCCCTTAGCAACCCTTAAACATGTCACATTTTCGCCTCACTCACCTTTGCTGATACTTCAGGGCCCACTTGATTCCAATCTCTGAACTCAAAGGTGCATTCTTCAAATACTCAATGCTGTACAGAGAATTCTATTAATCTAGTTATTTTCTGCCTCTCACTTGGGAACATTATTATATCATTATTAGCATTACCATCACAGTTCTCACATATTGAGTGCTTAGTGTATAAGAGGCTCTATCCCAGGTTATTGATGTCCATCATTTCAAACATAAAGTTGATCATCTTATTTCCATCTTACAAATATGAAAACTCAAGTTTTGCTTAAATAACTAATCCAAAATCACTGAGAGGCAAACTAAGTATGTCTGTCTCCAGAATGATATCACAATACCAAACTGCCTTTCAATTAATTACAGTTGTCTTTTGCTATATTTGCCACTTGCCAGAACACCATGGTGTCAGTTCCCTGAGGGGAGTAATTTTGCCATATATTTCTAGATATCTCTTAGATCACAACACAAGCTGGACACAAGCTGGTAAAGTTTTGATGAATGCAGTGGATTTGACTCTAGTCCAATTTTACTAATTCTTGGCGTCTTGTATCAACTTATTTGATACAAGAATTATCTGTAAACTTGGAAAGTGATTTTTAAGACTCTGTGGCTGGATTTGGTAGATAGTGAGCTCTCATGGACTGTTTATCCCTCTAATCATAAGCATAAATAGAAAAGAGGCCTGGCTAGGGCCTTGAAAAGACCAAGTTGACTCATCAGATATATGTCTCTATCAGTCTTTTGTTGTTGTTTAAGACTTCAATTTAATTAGAATTCCTTCTTCTATTGAGATAACATCTTCAATTGATTTAATCCTTTCTTGTACATTCCTTGCATCCTGAGAGGTAGTAATGGTTTTCATTTTACATTCTGGTCCTAAAGCATGATAAACAGCTAGTGTCAATTTTACTTCCCCCAACCAGTTGGCAGCAGCAGTGGGGGTAGGGCAAGGTCAGAAGCTGGACCCCAATCATCAGTAATTCTCTATACCCTCACTCTCTACTGCTTCATCTCCTCTTTCCTGTGGTATGATTCATCCTTTTATTTTCTCAGAGATTGTATGACTGTAGTTGGAATTCCAAAATCATTTTGTATTTTACAGAACATATTTATTGTAGACATTTATAAAATAGTCAAGCATCTTCTTAACATGCAATTCAATAACACTTTTTATATTAGAGGTCTTTAAGTATACCTGATTTCTTTACTGTGAAACAAAGACTGCAGATTTTAAAATACATCCAACATTGTATTGCATAGAGTAATACAAATCATACACATAGATGTCAATAAATGAACTACATTACAATCAGGATGTCATGAGTGTCTTGAGCACAGACTCTCCTGACAGGGAACACATCTGGAGGAGCCAAGGCCATGAAGCATTAATGCCTGTAAATGACTCTTCAAATTTGACTTCCATTTTATCTAATGTAGTTACACAACTATATCTGGTTCTAAACTTTTCTCATTCAAGTTTATGTACAAGGGCAAATGTTTCCATTGGGGGTAATTATAAGATATGTGTGGGTAGTCATTATGTCAGGATGTTTTCTCCTTGTGTAAAAAATTTTGTTTTCTCCTTGTGTAAAAATAAGCTATTTTACTACTTTCATTTTCTTTATATATCAAATTTTAAACTAGTTTGCCAGCAAAAAAAGCTAGATACAGCACAAAAGTATATTATTTTATTAATTTGTTTACCAGAAAAAAGAAGGCAAGCACAGTGATATGGTCCCATGATTATATTAACCTGCACGAGAACAAAGCACTGAAACAAAAGCTCTTGCCTTCACTTATCTCTTTAAAGAATTAAGTTGCTAAATAAAACTGAATACACAACCATATGTTTTAATGTTCCCTAATTTATAACATTTTAATTTTTTGTTACACATAAAATACAAACTGGGAAGACAAATGATGCATTGGTGAACGGCTTTTAAATAATTATTCTGTTACTTCTGTCTAAAAGAGAGAGCACAGGCTTTTGATTTAGTCAATGTTAGGTCCAGTTTACAAGTAGTATGAAGATGACCAAGTTACTTAGTCTCTCTGGGCCTCAGCTTAATTGTAAAATAAGAATAATAATATCTACATCAAAAGATTATCTCGAGTGGCCAATAAAATTAGATAACATTCAGAAAGGCTGTCTAACGCAGTAGTATATAGAACCTGAGTCAGCAAACTTACTTCACCTCTTTGTTTCATAATTTTTTTATCTGTCTAAAGGAGATAATAATAGTTACGGGGTAAGGTTTCAATATATGGAAAGTATTTAAAATAATGCTGGAGTCCAGTAAGTCTGCTCAAGTATTGGTATTGTTATTATTTCACATGAAGGTGCATTGCATAGACCATGGAACATAGACGTGCTGCTTCTCGTGTGGTTATTAATGTCTTGTTTTCCCTCCGAATTATTATCACCTAACAGTGGCTACAGAATTCTTTCATAGGAGTTGATGGGGGAATAGAGTAGGAAGAAGAGTTGTGAGATTTGTTTTACAGTAATGTTTGTACAATAGTTAAAATAAAATTAAAAAATATTTATTTTCTATGAAAAACTATTGGGAAAGACTAATACCCCTCAATTTTGTTGGTCATGTAGATATTCCCAAGTATCAGAAGAAACCATCGATTAAAAAAATTCTCAGTAAATCAACCCAGCATTTTCAGCATAACCAAGTGAGAACATCTCTAGATTAAAGTGATCCACTGCTTAGCACAGACAATGATGGGTACCTCTTATGCATGAATTGATTGAGGTTTGGTCCATTAAGCAATTTGGATAAGTTCTTTCTACCCAAGACACTCTACCTAAGAAGTATATAAAAATGACAGTGTCTTCATTTATTATTAATATCAAGTTGCAAAGTATTTCAATCTATAGAAAAATTCATATCCCAATATAAAACATCCTAATTTACCTTTATATGAGCTTATTTAACCCTTTGAACAGATTCCACCAACATGCACTCAGTAATACACACACACACACACACACACACACACACACAAACACACACACACACATGCCACTTCCATAGCCATTCTCCATAAAACATAAACCTCTTTGTGAAATCTTACTTAATAGTTATTTGCCTGTCACCTCATTCAACAAAATTTTACCATGAATCATAAAATCATACTAGGCACAAGGGAAGAAAAGGCATACAATCTGCCCTTATAATCTAGTGGGAGAAAAGACAAACAAATGTTAAGAACAACATGGGAACAAAATTAAAATTGGTATAAAGCAATGATGTATTTCTTACACACACACACACACACACACACACACACACACACACACACACTCACTCCCACACACATTTTCTTAACTGCAAAAGCCTACAGACAACCCAGTAGCAATGAGCACCCCTAGTTCTCAGAGTTTGCTCTCTCAAAACCACTTCCTACAAAAAGGAAAAAGAGATTCTTTAAGAAACTGCTAATTTCAGATTTAGGGCAGGAAATATGTAAAATTATCCTGGCAGAAGCAAGAAAGCTATCAAATCGTCTCAGGAACCCACTTGAAAAAGCCCTCTTTTGCCAAGTGTAGAACAATTGAACATTAAAAAATATTATATCTGCAATCTACTGAAAAGACATTAGGTAAGTTTAAATCCAAGCATCCTTGATACTACTTAAAAATTGGTCATCTCTGTAGCATGCTAGGATATCAACTTATTATTTTTAAAATTGATAAAGGGAAAAAAATCATTGATTCTGTCTTTCTTATGTGACCAGGAAAATGTTCTCTTTTTAAATGTATTAATAAATTGAGAATAATCAATTTAGGTTAAGTGAAAAATGTGTAGACGAAACGATAGTTGCCACAGTGGATAACTGTTAAAACTAGAAGGTGGACACATAAATATTACATTATACTATTCAGTCTTTTTGTATATGTGGAAATTTTTATAATATAAAGTTAAAGAGGAACGATATATTCTGTAGCTTTATAGTAAGTATTCAACTAACGTAAAGTCCTCCAGATGCATTCTTTTTTTTCAGAATTATATTAGTTATTCTTGTTTGGCTCTGTATATACTTTAGAATCAACTAAGCTATTTCTACAAAACATATATTTTTTATTTCATCAAATCCATAGGTCAATCTGGGGAGAACTGACATTTTAACATAATTGAGTTTTCCAATCCATGAATATCTCTCCATTTACTTCATCTTTTGTGAGTTCTCTCAGCTATGTTTTATTCTTTTTGATGGAGTCCTTGCACATCTTGTTACGTTTATTCATAGTATTTTTGTCTAAGTTTTAGTATTTTTAATTGTAAATTTTTTCTTTTAATTGTTTGCTATGAATATGTAAATCTATAATTGATGTTTGTATATTGACCTTGTACTCTGTAACTAGCATTCTACAGATGTCTGTTAGGTCAAATTGGTTGCTTGTGTTGTTCAAATCTATAGTCTCAATAAAATTTTTGTATACTTTTTCTATCAATTGTTGATAAAAAGTTATTAAAATTTCCCATTATTATTGTGTTTGTCTATCTCTTACTTTTGTTGCCATTTTTGTTTAAAATATTTTGAGGATTATTTGATACGTACACTTTTATAATTGTTATGTCTTCCTGATAAATTTTTTCTTTGCCATTATATGTCCCTCCTTCTTTCTGACAATCTCCAGGCCTTATAATCTACTTGACTCATACAGCCATGGCCATACAAGCTTTCTTGTATTTACTCTTCACATAATATATTTTCCATACATTGACTTTTAATATCACATGTCTTTATCTTATGGTTGATCCTCTTAAATATCATTAAATCTTACTGTTTCTATCTAGCCAGAAAGATAAAAATTATTCCAACCATTTCTACTAATATAGTTCTGATATCATTGAATTTAAATGTACCATTCTGCTATTTATTTTCTATTTGTCTCATCAGGATTTTGTTCCTCTTCTCTTTCTTCCTTCTTTGGTTTCAATCTAATACTTTTTTTAGTATTCCATTCCATTCCTTCCTAGACTTTTCTATGTAACTCTGTATACTACTGTAAGGAGTAGTACTAACCTAGGGATCTAAATATATGCCTTTAACTTATCCCAATCTACTTAAAATTAGTATATCACTTCATATAAATAAAATGTAGGAAACATTAATGTTTGTTTTATAGATTACTTTTTCTGCTCAGATTCTTATCTCTTTACTCATTTTGTCATGTTTTTCTTTAACATTATAATTAATTTAATACTAATCTATCCATTTTTCTTAGTGTTTTTGTTGCTTATATTTTATTTTCAAATTTGTTCTAACTTCAAATTATAGGTTACTTTTGCATTAGATCATTGTCTTTCAAATTTTTAAAAAAATAAAAAACAGTCTTTTTTTATTTACCCATATAGTCAACATTTCAAGTTCTCTTCAATCCTTCCTGTAGATCTGATTTTCCATTTAGTGTCACTTCTGAAAAACTTTTTTTAAAACACCTTATAGTACCAGTCTGCTGACAGAGAATTTTCTCAGATTTTTTAAAATCTGAAATGCTTTTATTTTGTCTTTATTTTTGAAGAATGTTTTCTTGGATATACACTGGATTGGCTTATTTTGGGGGGGCACATTAAAAGTCTCTTTCAGGGGTCTTCTGACCATGGTTTCTGATGAGAGATTAGCCATTATTTGTGTATTGTCATTTCCCTGCATGTGATAGTCCGTTTTTTCTGAATGCTTTAAAGATAGTCTTTTTTACTCGTTCAATTAAGATGTGCTTAGGTTTTCTTTATACATATTTTACTTGAGTTTCACTTAACTTTTTTAAAAAAACCTATTGTTTGATTATTTTCATCTAATTGTGAAATTCTTAGCCATTATTCCTTTAAATATTTTTTGCCCTATTTTCTTTCTGTTGTAGAACTCCGGTTATAACTTAGACCACTTGATATTGTTTCACAAGTCATTGAGCCTTTGTTCATTTCAATTTATTTCACTCTGTACTTTATATTCGATAATTATCTCTCTTCAGTTTTGCTGACCTTTTCTTTTTGTAATGTCTAATCTACTGTTAAGTCTATCCATACAGTGGGTTTTTCACTTCAGATGGTATCCTTTTTTTCTAGAATTTGCCTGTGGTTATGTTTTTAGATTACTTTTTCCTATCTCTTTCCTCATTTTGTCATGTTTTCCTTTAAATCCTTGAACATACTTATGAGACTTCCTTTGAAGTCAATGTCTGCTAATTCCAACATCAGGATCATTTCAGTTTCTGTTATTGACTAATTTTTGTTACTTGATCATTGATCATAAATTCCTTTTTTGCATGTCTAGTAATTCTTTTTATGCTTTAGACAGTATAGATTATGCTGTCTGCTAACTTTTTTTTTCAGTAAAGTAATTAAATTGCTGGCAGATCCTCTTGAGTCTATCAAACATTTTGTATTTAGTTTAGTGAGGGCTATACTGTTTTAGTTTTGTCTTTAGTCCTAGGATATGGTTCCTTCTCTAGGGCATGGCCTTTAATGCTCAGACATGGCCTTTCTCATGTTTTAGTTCAGTGCCTGAGAGGCTCAGCAAGATCTTTTTACTTTTTCTGGGCTAGAAATCCACCATTTTTCATTCCTGCATGACCTCTTATTCATTCACCTCTCAGTCCTGAAGCAAGACATTTCTTCTGGACCTCAGAGAGTCTTACTCTACCAGTATACAACCCAGCATTTGGAATACAACTCATAGTGATTTCCCAAGTTGACTTGTGGTCCTTGTTTACACAGCTCTCTCCTCTCCAATACCTTCTTTTAAAATCAGTCATGTCACCATTCCTAAATGTTGATCTCTACTTTTTTACCAGTTAGACTGACATTTGCTTGAATTCTACCTCCCGCCATTGGAAAAGTTGCTCCCAACAGGAATGTGAAACAAATTCATATGTTGCTCTATGTGTTTCTTTCTTGCAAGGATCAGAGGTCTACTTATAGGTGCTGTGTGGTGTCACATGCTCAAAGGCAGTTATTTTATGTATTTTCTTGTAGGTCTATTGTTCTTTACAAGTAGTTGGTAAGTCTAATAACACCTACTTTATCATAGCCAGAAACGGAAGTTCCCACTTAATGGTTTTAAATAGAAGGGTCATCTAATTAGATTTAACCTTTATATATTTTACCTTACAGAGGGTGAATGTGAAACAGCAGGAAAATCTTTTAGAAGAATGCTGCAGTAGTTCAGATGTCAAATATTGAGGATTGTGGTAATAGGAAAGAGGAAGAGACAGATTTCAGAAGATATTGAAATGTAAAACCATAAGAAATTGAAAATAAAATGGATAGATTTATAAGGTGAAACATGTTTATATCTGACAAGTTATGGGTATGGCTCTTTAATCAAAGTGTTTCACAAAGCACTATATTTTAACACAAAATACTTCCTTTGGTTTAGATACAGCATACCTAAACTTACCAATAAATAAATGGTTTAGATTATTTAGTCTAGATCAGTTTACATGTATTCATAAGCCACTTGTTCTGAGATGTCAACTCTGAATTCAGGATGTTAACATGACAATATCAGATCCCGGGATTCTGCTCCTCTCAAAAAGTTGATTGAAGTTTTTGTAAATATTTAAAATAATTAGTTATTAGACTATTACTCTATTTCAGACTTATCTCTGGAAAATACTACCATGATCTGCCTGTACAAATGGGAATAGAGATAAAAGTAAAAAATAATATTCACTGAGCACTTCCATGTGCTTGCAACTGTACAAAATGATTTAAATAATTTTATTTTACCTTACTAAGAACTTGTGAAATGGGTATTATAATTGGGTTTCTTTTAAAGGGGGAAAGCACTGTGACATAGTAAATAATTGTAAGACTTGGAATTCAAAGTATGGTAAGTCTGACTCTCAATGTAATTCATAGTTCCTTAACCACTGTGATAGAAAGCAGAGGTTAGGTCCAGAGAAAACATGGACAGGAACCCAAAATAAGTTGTATGAATCAAAAGTCAGATTTACTTACCTGTAAAAATGTCAGGCAGCATAAAATCTCAGCTGAGTAGATACATTGAGTCTCCAGGGGCAGATCTGAGTTAAAGATATTAAATTTGGCACATAAATTTAATACTAAATACTAAGTAAATACTAAAACAAGGACAGACACTTTCAGCCACACAGCCATTTTCTACCTTTTTCTTCCTGGCAGAGTTCCAGTTTTGTATGGGTCATTTTAACAGCAATCATGTGCTTGGGGAATAACTTAAGTCAGTCATGGTCATTCACTCTCCATGTCAGTGAATTTTAGCCATGAGTATGTGATGTAATTCTGTCCAATCAGAAATAGAAAGTCTACTTTGGAGTGGTGGGGAGTACAAGGAAAGTCTTCCTCTTTCATGAATAGTGACATATGAAGGAAGTGTCCCTTTATTTTACTTCTGATGAGGTAGCATGAGGATGTGATGCTGGAAATGTAGTAGCCATCCTGGGGCATGATTAGATGAGCCTATACACCAAGTTGACATGCTGAGATAGGCGGAGCAAACAGAATGGAAGGAACCTAGGTCCTTGATGGTTTATTTGAGCCAGGTAATTAACAAACCTTATACCATCTTTACATATTATAATACATTTTCTTCATTATTTAAGCCAATGCTAAACTTTCTGCTACTTGATGCTGAAATCATCCAAACATATACTGTAAGTCCATGCTTAGCTAATATCAGGGTTGACAAACTTTCTCTGCAGAATGACCAGATAATAAATACTTTGTCAGCCATGTGACAGTTTCCATCACAAAAACTCAACACAACCATTATAGCATGAAAATTGTCATAAATGTTATGTAAACAAATGTGTGGTTGTAGTCCAAGTAAACTTTGTTTAAAAAAAACAAGGGGCTAGATTTGGCCCATGGGTCATAGTAGCCAATCTGACTTAGATGAATTTTGGGGAACTTTGGTCTTTTGTGACACAATCTCTTTTGTCAACCCTAGGCTGGATGGGTTTGAGGGAACACCAAACAGTCTGTCACACTACTTTTATTCAGTCAACTGGCCCATAAATGTTACAGAGCATTTTATGTACTCACTTTGATAAGAATGTCCAGTCTTCTACTTAGTAGTTCCCATTTAACAAGTGTTAAGATATCTACATATTATTTCAAATAGTCATAGTACAATTATCTTTCCTATATTTTTCCCAAAAGATTAGAGAGTAACTTGACTAAAGGGATATTAAATATTTGTTATATTTGTTATATATATAAATAAAAGATAGATTTAAAAAACCAAATGGATGAATGAACAAAACAGTAATTAGAGATTGAACTAACAAAATTCATAAGGTAAAGTTGTCCTGCAATAAAGCTAAAAGAAGAGAATTTGGGGGTGGGGAGGAGAATCAGAATATATTAAGCTCCCCAAATATGTCTATATCTTAATCCCCAGAACATGTGAATTTCTTCCCTTATATGGCAAAAGGGACTTTGTAGACGTGATTATGAACTTTGAGCTGGAGAGATTATCCTCCATTATTCAGATGGGCCAAATCTAATTGTTTAAGTACTTAAGCAAAGAATCTCATCCAGCTCTTGTCAGAGAGAAACATAATGATGAAATAAGGATCAGAGGGGTGAGACACAGCTATGAAGGTCAAGGAAGGGAGCCACTAGTCAAGGAGCAGGCTCTAGAATCTGGGAAAGGCAAGAAAAGAGAATCTCCCTTAGAGCCTCTAGAAAGGAACAGAGCTCTGCCAACACCTTGATTTTCACCTAATGAGACCTGTATTGGACCTCTGACCCAAAGAACTGTAAGAGAAAAATTTGTTTTGTTTTAAGCCACCAAGTTGTGGTAATTTGTTACAGCAGCCATAGAAACTAAAACAACTAATTAACTGCATACTACATCTAATCCTGAGCAGTTTCTTGGAGATTTGCTATTTCTAATTCCATTATCCTTCTATATTCTCCTACAACTCTGTTCCCTACCTGTTGAAGAATGTCAGTGAGAGGACATGACTGCCAATTGACCCATGAACTGGACCAGAGTAAGCAAAGGCTCATCACTGTCTCCCATGTCCTTGGAATGTATGTTCTTCCCACTGTTCCCAGAGTAGGTTCTGTTTTCAAGGACACAGCCTTGGGGAGCAATATGCTATTGAGACCATCTGGATAGTATACATGACTGAACTCAGTTAAGACACCCATGTAAACTTTAAGAGGGTAAATGCAGAGATCTATTCATCTTGTGGCCATCTAAGACAAGGCTTGTATGTAAATTCTCTTGCTGATTAAATCTGTCACCTACCAATCTGGAGTGGTTTCCCTCTTTCTTAGGTTTCTCCTTGTCCTCTGTGTATGGAGGCCAGTTTCAGATTTTACCTGGGGAACCCTAGGGTTGCAAACCAACACTATGCTATCTCTTACACACATATTGTACTACATTTAACTGATATTGTTCTCTATTTTAATACCATCAGGACTAAGTGTTTTTTAAAATCCAATGGACATGATGGTTTGATTCACTGTGACTAAGTAGACAAGCCAGGCACAATTCTCTAATAGCCACTATAAAGTGATCAAAAGAGAGGGGATCTAGTCCTGATCCAGTATAATTGGCCAGAATGGATCCCACCTGCCCTTCCGGGGATGTTTGGTATATCTGCTACTCATAGAGTTATTACGGTAGCCTTCATATGTAGTTTTCTACCTGTGCTTTACTTTCCTGAGTAAAATTACAAGTGAAACTAATAACTTTCATTCATCTCTTGCCATTTCTCAAAGGCATTGTACAAGTTTTAAGTAACAGCTTCCAAGTATTCCACAAACAGAAATTGCCAATGTGAACTAGAAATAATAATAATAATCCTATGAAACTGTATGAGGCCCATGTTACTTCTTTCACACAATTCTCTCTCTTCAGCTGGCCAAGCAAAGAGACTGACACAGAATGTCAAATTCTTCACTCCTATCAATGGCTCACTCTCCACAAAGACTTGTTCAGATGAGAGTGACCAACTAAAGGGCAATGGCTCCCCACCTTCCACTTTCCTGCCTCTTCTCTGGGCAGTCAGGCTGGACCAGGATGGGCAGTTCTGAAAATACTGAAGGCTTGGCCTTGGTAGTGTCCCTTGTCCTGACCGTCTGTGCTATGTCACTGGTGCATGTATCTTTTGAGCATTATTCTAAGTCATTGCCCATTATTTGAAGTTGGCTTCAGTGAGGGCTGTGCATGAAAAATAGATCATTAGCCTCAGTGGAAGACTGTTTCTCCAAGGCAGTGACATTCCCAAATAACCTGATGTCATATGCTGCTAGTTCAGCTCTCCTATTCTTTCAGCAAATTATTTTTCTATAAATTACCCTGCAGCCTAAACAAACAAACAAAAAAACCCTTTTTTGTTATTTATAACACACATTAAGCCCATTTTTGTGACCTATGTCAGAGGGCCTAGTGGCTAACTTTCACTGTAGCTAACTCAGTTCATCTACTTACACTGAACACACTATAAGGTAACATTTCGACTAAGGGCTCATCCCAAGAGTTTGCCTAATGATAAATGTAAATTTATAAAGTTACCAAACCATAATCAATAATACTTTAGCTTCTAGAGCACTCTCAGGCTTTATTTATCTATTTTCAGACTGCTCAGTAAGACACACATAAAGCAATTTGATACTTTCCAAATATTTTAAAGAGTCATGTGAATGAGGAGAATGAGTTCCTGGCTTTCCCAGGAGAGGTGGTATTTGGCATTTGCTAGTCTTTGAGCAAAGCTAGTCTTTCTGACTGAAGGTCTTAGGGAGGCATAAACCAAAAATTCTAGAATCCTGTATGGTTTGATTTCTCCCATTTGCAGGAGCTTGCAAGCTCCAGAAGCTCCCTCATTGTGTACTAACATTGAGATCATCTAAATGAAATGGGATTTTTCTCAGTTTGCACAGCCCAATTCCAGAAAGAAGATGGAGGTTCAGAGCATATTAGTGTTTATATTATATTAAAGGAAACAGGAATAGCAATAAACTAAATTCTACTTATTTGCTGGACCTGATGAATTATTGCAAAAGTTACTTTCTATGGCTCACAATAGTTTTTTTTTCTGATGTACTAAACAAAAATAAATTGTGCTCTAAATACAAACGCTTTTAGATGAATTATCATTAAAAAAAATATAAGCCACTGTATTAATTGCAGAAAACTTTATCAGTCTTACCCTCAAATAATACTTGACTACTTAAGCCCTAATTTGAAAAAAATTGATAAAAATAATTAGCAGTAACATCCGTTATATGCTGCAAAATGCACATTCTATTTCCTTTACAAATTTTAACATATGCAAATAAATGAGCAGTGACTTGGATTCACTCACAAGGCAGCTAGCTGCAAAGGAGTATGAAGATATGTATCTCAAGGACTGCGTTGACAGTTCAATAAGCATTTCTACCTCAGTTTTCCTGGTATTAAAAATTCAGCTTTAAATTGTGTGTGTGTGTGTGTGTGTGTATAGTATATATAATATATATACTATATATATTGCATATATAGAGATAACATATATATATAGCTCTTAGAAATGTAAATGAAATTATCAGGTGTCTATTTATGGTATTTCACTTATTTAATTATACTTTCATGTTTAAATTGCTTATATTAAATATATTACTTGCTTTATTGATTTATGTAAAATATCACATATTTCACAAACTAATTTTATTCAAAATTTTCACATATGTCTTTAACATCAGTTTGTTGGTTATCACTAGGGCCACTGTTTGAATCATCTATCCCAGCTACCTAGCCTGCTCTCTCCATTTACTTCTGCTTGAGTCATTTGAGATACAGCCCTATCACAATACACATAATGCTGACACTGTTTTACCCAAAGCACTTACCTACATAACACTAAAACATGTTTTTTTTTCTGTAGGTGTATATTCTTGATTTTTACAACAAAATTGTTTTATTTATCTAATGACATCAAAGACTTACAATTTTAAGGTCATGCATCATGAAATTATTGCTAAATCTGTATAAAATTTATTTTTACCTTTTTGGAACAACCATTGAGGTAGTTTCAGACTAATGTATGTTTCCATAAATAATCACTTGCATCCAAAATAAAATTACTGAGAAAATACCACATGAGATAAGAGACTTTGCAAGGACCTAATTATAAGGCTTCTCTTTCTCCATGTGTGTATATATAGCATTTCAACCTTTTCTACATAAAGACAGCCAATATCATCTATTTTTCAAAAGTAAGTTACAGTTCTTTAGTATATTCAGGTTTTCTTATGTTCCAGTTATTTGTAGGGCATAAATGGCAAGCCAGAATTTTTATCAGGAACAAAACACGCTGCACATTCAGGTGAGTAAAGAAAAAATACTACATTCAGCTCTGGATTCAGCTTGTTAGCAAGTGGAGAAGACTAATGAAAAGCACAGATAATCCTCAAACTGTATTTCAGCCATTAGTTTCAATCTTGTCCCCTGCTCCTGCTTTGACCAGAATTGCTGACAAGCAGTAAAATGCGGCTGACTAGAACTTCTCATCCTGCACATCTCTGGTAGGGGACTAATGAACCACAGAATGGCCACAAAGCAGCTCTCCTGAAGTAGAGAAGAGGTAAGAGAGTCAGGTAATCCTCTAGTGGAATGATAAACCACTGATAATGCCAGCTTAATCTCCAATTCTGTTCCCTATCCAGAGGTAGCAATCCTATTTTTCTCCTTATACTTAATAATTAGAAAGACTTAGCATAAATGATAGAATTCAGCTATTTTGTATTTAATTATGATTATTTGCTATAAAAAATTTAATGAGTCTTTTAGCAGAACATATAGGAAGGTGCATACCAATTGTCCATTTATGTTATCAATTAATTGCACAGAGAAATGATCTACTTACAAAGGACATTTTGTTCCTACTGAAATTGTCTGTTGGTTTAACTGAACCAGCATAGATTTAATATCCTACCAAGTTTTCCTTATAATTATTAGAAGAATATGCTTCATCTAAGATGCTGTGTTTATTAAATATCTACAGTGCCTACATTATCAGGATTTATAACAGACATCAACAGATAAAAATTAAAAACTGTAATGTAGGCATTCATATTATAGTGCTTTAACAAAATACAGCATAATTATGAAATTTCTTAAGCAACTGAGAAAATATAGATGTGTGGATAAAGCTTGACTTTTCTTATTTTAGAATAAACCCAAGTTCCACACAATTCTCTCCATATACCTATTAAAATATTCTTAACTCCAAACAAATATTCTCTAACAGAGTGTTGCAGGCTTCACAAACCCTCATATGCACTGAAATGTTTTCTTTCAACGACCAAAAGCTTGCTGAGAATATGGATAATGCCAGGAGTATAAAATCCCCCAAAACATCATCACTCAATGAGCTCATGGAAAATCAAAAGTGAAATTGATTAGAAACAGGCAAAATATAAAAGAAACCAACCAATTTAGTTTCATTACTCAAACTGAGTGAAATGCAAAGCATAAACAATGAATGGAGATGCATGTCCTTTGTATTTTAGCAATTCTTAAATTTTTAATGATTCTGTGTTTTGTGGTAGCTTGGGAAAAATGTTTTCATGTTAGATTTGTCTTGACAAAAATGCCTATAACAATGGTACTGCTTAGAATAGTCCAATTAAATTTCTCATATTCGGTATAAGTTTGCATTATGTAAAAACTACACAATGGAGTATGGGTCATTATTACTTTTGTTCCCTGGAATTAAAACACTGAATGTTGCATGGCATCAAAATTGTTCCTCCTACCCCTGAAAAAGCCCAAAACTTCTGAATATCAAACAAATTAAGTTCATATGGGGTGACAGGCATCGGGAACTGCTTACTTCCTAAAAGGAAATATATCGATTAAAACCCACATATGTTAGCTTCCATTATTTTTATCTTTGCCCAACTATTTTTAACTACATATTTGTTTTTATTGTCACCCTTCTCCAGATTGTACACCGTATAAGTTAAAGGACTGTTTGTTTTTAATTTTTTAAACTATTGTATACACAAATGCCCAGACTTCATGGTTAAAATATGGCCCAAAACTAAATTAGTTCTTGTCCCAACTTATCTAAATAATTGCAGCAGTTCCTCATGTCTCTTGGCCATTAGAGAATCAGTTGATAGGCTGATTCTCAGCCACCTGATCTTCCAACAATGCCATCACTCATGAAACTCCATTTAGGCTCTAGCACACTCTTCTCTCTACCAGGTACCCCTGGATTCTGGGTTCTAGACTAAACAAAATGTCTAGTCTGGAAAGGGACCTGATGGAGAGTAGGAAGTGTTTAAAAGTCAGCAATATTACATATTAGCCATGCGCAGGAGTCAGCTTCCAAAGATGGAGGTGGCTTTGGCTGCCCTCGCCTCCCCTCCAAATAGTTTCTCAGCATCGCTGAACTGCTGATGTGAGTTCTCCACCAATAACTTCCCCATTACTATGTAAAGAGTTTTTTGTGAGTAAATCAATCTCATCATCTCATTGCATAAATGATTAGAATAAGTCAGGGAGAAATCTAAAGGACTTTGTTCACAACACTAAAGACAACCTGAGTATCCATGACCTGTGAGTTTCCTACCACTTTGGAACTCAAAAAGGATATTCCTAGAAAATCTTAGCTGTTGCTATCACTCCTGCCTAGAGTCATACTCCAATTCAAGCAACTCACAAAACTCTATGGAGTTGCCAAAGATTCTACACTAATAAGTAACAAACATATTTTGATCATTTAGTGAACAGAAAATTTCCACTGAACAGGAAGTTTTGATGGTGAAATGTATTGCATTCCAGGAAGTTCTTAGCACATTGTGGACATAGCAAACAACTCAATCATGGCGTCTATTCCTTTGTATTCCCCCAAACCTACTGTAAGGCCAGGCTCAACACTAACTGGTGATAAATAGAATTGTAAGAGAGAAAAAAGTTGAAATGGAATATTTTTGGAGACTGCATCTAAATCTCAACTTTATGACTAAATTAGCACATTTTTATCAGATAGATGTAAATAATACAACAAACATATAGCAATTATGGTTTTAAAAATGTCTTGCATGTCATATTAAAACCCACAAATTTCAAGGCTTACCAAAAAAAGATGTTGTCTGAAAAAAAATTAGATGACATAGATAAAAACCTTTTAAAACTTTATTTTGTTACCCTTTGAAACCCTTCCATATCCTCTTTAATAATATTTAATGATACTTGAAGCCAGAAAGTTTTGCTCTAACTGCTACTTTACAGGCTGCCTTTGTGTTAAATAGCATACTTTAAGGGTGATGTAACAATTGGATTTTGATTCCACTTATGGGGTCAGTCTGAGACTGGAAATCGGTTTTCCTCTAGAAAGGGAGGCTTCAATATGCCTCTTACTTTGTACAGACTTCATTGTAATCTACTGTGAGGAGCCACATCGTCTGGCGAAAGTTGAAGGAAATGTCTGTGTCTGGCTTCATTATCGCCCTGCCTCCGGTAGGAGTGTTGAAAAAGTAGCCTCCCTGAAA
Organism: Macroglossus sobrinus; assembly: GCA_004027375.1. NCBI lineage: Eukaryota > Metazoa > Chordata > Mammalia > Chiroptera > Pteropodidae > Macroglossus > Macroglossus sobrinus. The sequence goes on along the minus strand of PVKZ01000146.1, from coordinate 386,886 downwards.
TTGGGGTTGTGGTTATACTTGGGTCACAGCTCACTGATAAAATGTCATCAATGTTTACTTCCTCCTTAGTTCTAACTTGGGATGTTGCCATCTGAGAAGGTTCTGGGGGGGGAAATAACATGTATTGAGGGAAAGTTGTCATGTAAAGTAGATCTCAGTCCCCACAGGGAAATAGTGAACTGAATATCAAATAGCATGATGTTGGGCACTATGGATTAGCACTCTTTGAGATCCCCAGATTTCAATCAGTTGGGATAAATGATGTCAGGTTAGCACTGGTCAGACAAAAGCAGATTCTAAGATAAAGATGGTATTTTTCTTAGGGAAAAGAAACAGAATGTTTCTTTTAAGTATAAAACTTTTAAGTATATATTTATTGGTTTATTTTGGATTTATTTAATTGATCCTGTAACCTACTTAATTATGGGATACAGCTTGTCACCTATTACTTCTTAAAACAAAGTATTTTTTCCACTGTAAGTAAAAAAGTAAAAACAATAGGTATAATTTTAATGGTAAAACAAAAGATGGAAAAATCTACCTTGATATTAACCAGAATAATAACTTTATTTTTGAGGGACACGCATTTTCTAATTTGAAAAGACGAAGAGAAACAGCAATATATTTGTTAAATAAAACATTCACATTATTGCATTGTGGGGTTTTCCTTTTATTTATTCAAAAGAATTAGGTTAGCCTGCTAGGGCTGCCATAACAAAATATCATGGGTGGCTTAAAAAATGTTATTTATTTTCTCACAGTTCTGGAGGCTGGAAGTATAAGATCAAAGAGATGGTAGGTTTCGTTTCTCCTGAGGCCTCAGTCCTTAGTTTGTAGAAGGAAGCCTTCTCTCCATGTCTTTACATGGCCTTTTCTCTGTGCTTGCCCCTGCTTTCTCTTTTTCTTCTTATATTGGATTAGGGCCCCACTCTGAAGGACTCATTTTAACATAATCACATCTTTAAAGACTTGATCTTTAAATATGGTTATATTCTGAGGAACTGTGAGTTGAGATTTCAATATATGAATTTTGAAGGAACACAGTTCGGTCCATATCAGAAATATTTAGAACGGCGTATAAATTCCAACTTTAAACTAAAATCCTCTTTCATAGTGATCTATGACTGTAAATGGATCAGTTTTGAACATGTATTCAGCACATGTTTACTAAGCACCTACTATAGAAAAGGCATGCCAACAAGATTCTATGGTGTATATGAAATGATTAACAAACAGTCCCTTGTCATTTAAGGTGTTTATAAGGTGACTAGGAAACATCTATCCCAAACACATGCAGTTCTATGACCCGTGTAATGACCTTGTGCCACATTCACCAAAGGCTTCCTCCAGTCATAAATGCTGTTCAAATATTAGGAAGAAAGAAGAGCTTTTCCAATCACATAAAAACACTGTTTTAATCAACTCTGCCTTATTTCACTATTTTGCTTAGTTTGACATTCATTCATTTATTTATGCATTCTTTTTTCCAACATTTATTGCTTGGATACTATGTTCCAGGCACTGGACTTTTTAACAATGCCAATGTCATAAGTAACAACTGGATAAAATTCAAATACAGAGTAGTTTCACTACCCTAAAAATCCTCTGTGCTCTGCCTACTCATTTTTCCCTACACCCATCCCAATCTTTTTATTGTTTCCAGAGTTTTGTCATTTTTCAAAATGTCATATAATTGGAATAATACAGTATGTAGTCTTTACAGATTACTCTCTTTCACTTAGTAATACGCATTTAAGTTTTCTTCGTGTCCTTTCATGACAATGTCTCATTTCTTTTTATTTCCTAATAATACTATATCATTTGGATGCACCACTGTGTCATTAACCATTCACCTACTAAAGGACATATTGGTTGCTTCCAAGTTTTGGCACTTATGAATAAAGCTACTATAAACATTTGTGTACAGGTTTTTGTATAAACACGTGTTCAGCTTCTTTGGGTAAATACTAAGAAGCACAATTGATGAATCATATGGTAAGAGTATATTTAATTTTGTATATTTCATTTTGCCAAACTATCTTCCTTTCTAAGTGGCTGAATCAACTTGCATTCCTACAAAATGAATGAGAGTTCTTGTTGTTCCACATCCTTGCCAGCATTTGTTGTTGTCAGTGTTCTAGATTTGGATTGCAATAGATGGGTAAAGATACCTTATTAATGTTTTAATTTGCGATTCCCTAGTGACGTATGATGTTTTTTCTATGTTTATCTTTCATGTGTATACCTTCTTTGATGAGGTGTCTTATCAGTTATTTTGCCCATTTTTAAATTAGTTTGCTCATTTTCTTCGTATTATTGAGTTTTAAGTGTTCATTATATTTTAGATAACAGTTCCTTATTAGCTATGTCTTTTGCAAATATTTTCTCCTAGTATGCGGCCTTTCTTCTCATTTCCTTGACAATATCTTTTACAGAAGTTTTTAATTTTAATAAAGTCCAGTTTATCAATTATTTCTTTCATGTACTATGTGTTTGGTGTTATATCTGAAATTCACACCATATCCAAGGTCATGTGGGTTTTATTCTATTTTATCTCCTAGGAGTTTTATAGTTTTGCATTTTACTTTTAAGTATATGAACAATTTTGAGTTAATTTTTCTGAAGGGTATAAGATCTGTATTTAGATTTTTTTTTTGCATGTGAATATATAGTTTTTCCAGTACCATTTGTTGAAAAGACTGTCTTTGCTCCACTGTATTACCTTTACTGTCAAAGATCAGTTGACTGTATTTATATGAGTCTATATCTATTCTGTATTTATGTGAGTTCATTTCTATTCTGTTCCATAGATCTATTTAGCTTTTTTTTTTTTTTTTTTAACGAATATCACACTTCCTTGATTACTGTTAGCTATACAACAGGTCTTAGAGTTGAATAGTGTCAGTTCTGACATTTTTTTCTTCAATATTTTGTTGGCTATTTCAGATCTTTTGATGCTCCAAATAAACTTTAGAATCAGTTTGTTGATATCCACAAAATAACTTGCTGGGATTTTGATTGGGACTGCATTGAATCTATATATCAAGTTTCTGAAGAACTGACATCTTCACAATATGTCCATGAACATGGAACCTCTCTCATTTTACTTAGTTCTCTGATTTCTTTCAACAGTTTTGTAGTTTTTATCGCATAGATCTTGCACATATTTTCTTAAACTCTATTTCATTGCGAGGGGTCTGCTAAAGTAAATAGTACTGAGTTTTTTCTTTCATTTTTCATTTATTCATTGTTGATATATAAAAATTCCAGAGATTTCCTGGAGGTTTTCCTCAGTTCCCCAGCCTTGCCCTCAGGCTTCGTATGGCCTCCCATGTCCGTGCCTTGTGCAGTAGAAGAGAAGAATCTTTTTCGGCTTTGATCCTTATCAACTGCACAAAACTTAATGCTATAAAAATAGATTACAGTACAGGGACCCAGGACTCACACCATTCTCCATCTGGCAGAAAAGAAGTGCCTATCCCCCTTCCTACTGGAATGGAGTCAGAGGAAGCCAAGTGAAGAGTGAGAACTTTCACTATCAAGCAGTTGTAACAAGACCACTTCCCTGTGGTATCAGTGGAGGACTAGTGGGGACCTGGAAATTCCATTCCAAGCCAAGAATAATGAGGAGCCCTCCCCAATCTGGGTGTCAACAGAGCCTGAGTGGGACACATGGATTTCTACTCCCACCTGCCAGTAGTGAAGCAGCACTTCCCACTTCCCATACCAAATATAATTAAAGAAGCCATATAAAACAGAAGGCACAGATCAGATTCAGAGTGTTACAACATAATATCCAATATATCCAGATTTAATATAAAAAATTAGTTACTAAGAACCAGAAGAAAGTCAACTTGAATAAAAAAAAAGCAATCGATAGTTGCCAACATTGAGACAAAAATGTTAGAATTATCTGACAGAGATTTTTAAAGCAGCTATCATAAAGACACTTCAATAAACAATTCAAAGACACTTAAATGAATGAAAGAAAAAAACTCAGAAAAGAAAAAAATGCTTGAGCAAAGAATATAAATTATAAAGAAGAATCCAATGGAAATTTTAGAGTTGAAGAATGCAAATTCCAAATAAAAAAACTCAATGGAGAGGCTCGACAGCAGACTGGAAGAGGGGACAGAGGAAGGAACTGGTGAACTTGAAAACAAAACAATAGATACTACCCAATCGGAACAACAGAGAATAAATAGACTGAAGAAAATTAACTGAGTATCAGCAACCTGTGAGAGTATCACAAAAGGTCTAACATCCCTATCACTAAAGTAAAAATTGCACTGAAAAAGTACTCAAAGAAATAGTGGCTGAAAATCTCCTAAATTTTGCAAAAGACAAAAACCCACAGATTCACAAAGCTGAGCAACCCCCAAATAGCATATAACCAAAAAACAAAAAATGCCAAAATGACTCATAGTCAAACTTTTGAAAACAAAAGACAAAATAAAGTCTTGAGAACAGCAAGAAACATTTTACCAATAGAGGAAAACAATTTAAATGGCAGCAGATTTCTCATCTGTAGCTATGGAAGCCATAAAGCAGTGGTATAACATTTATGAAAGAAAAAAAGTCTCAATCTATAATTCAACAGGTATACCTCATTGTATTGTATTTCGTTTTATTGCCTTTCGCAGATAGTGCACTTTTTACAAATTGAAAGTTTGTGGCAACCCTGCATTAAGCAAGTATATCAGTGCTATTTTTCCAGGTTTAGATGATGGTTAGCATTTTGTAGCAACAAAGCATTATTTTAATTAATGTACATTCTTTTTTTGTACACAATGCTATCACACACTTAATAGATTATAGTGTAAACATAACTTTTATATGCACTGGGAAACCAACAAGTTCATGAACTTTCTTTATTGTGATAAATTGTGATATTTATTTTATTGCTAGGGTCTGGAACTGAATCCATAATATCTCCAAGATATGCCTGTATATCTGAAGAAATTACATTTCAGAAATAAAGGAGAATAAATACTTTCTCAGACAAAAAGAAAACTAAAAAAATTTGTCATCAGCACACTAACCTAAAAGATTTGCTAAAGAAGTTCTGTAAACACAAAGGAAAAAATAACAAATTATGAAACAGCAAAAAGAAAGGAATAGTGAAAAGAGTAAATATTTCAGTAAATAGATTTTCTTTCTCTTGAAGAAAGTCCTACATTATGCTTTATGGTTGAAGCAAAAAAATTATAACAATATTTGATATTGTTATAAATGTACAGAGATAACATTTAAGGCAATTATAACATTAATAGAGGAAGGTATTAGAGAAAGAGAAGTTTTTATATGTTGTTTAAAGTAGTAAAACACTGACATAAGTAGACTGATGAGTTATGCAATATAATACTCAAAGCAACTGCTAAAAAAGCTATATAAAGAGATACACTTAAAATACAATAGATATATCAAAAAGGAATTCTAAAAAATGTTTCTGTAACCCACAGAAAGGCAGGAAAAAAAGCAAAGAAACATAAAATGGGACAAAGCAAGAACAAAAAAAATAAAATGTTTGACTTAAGCTCTAATATATCAAAAATTAAACATAAATGGCCCAAGTATGACAATTAAAAGACAGATATTGGCATAAGATATTTTAAAAATTACCCAACTATATATGTTAGACAAGACATTCATTTCAACTATAATGTTATAGGCAAGTTGAAAGTTAAGAGATGAAAATAAGATGTGCCATACAAATATCAAAAGAAAGCAGGAGAGGCTATATCAATATCAGATAAAGCAGATTTCAGAGGAAAGAAAATTAGCACAGACATAGAACATTACATAACAATAAAGGGTTAATCCACCAAGAGGACATAGCAATCCAAAAGTACAAACACAAATAATGGACCTACAAAACTCATGAAGCAAAAATTTAAAGAACTAAAAGGAGAAATAGACAAATCTATAATTATAGTTAGAAACTTCCCCACTCTTTTCTCAAAAGTAAATCTTAGAATAACCTCTTTGACACACATACAAAAGTATATACACACAGCCAGGCACAAGTATGCAAAGCCTGGTAAAGTCTAAGAGCAGGATAGAAGAAATGAAAGAAACTCTTCTGGCATTATGATTTTAAACAATGAGTGAAAGCAGTGGCCTTCTATATCTGTAAGAGAGGTGAAAAATCTCAAAAAGTTTTCCTATCTGATGTAGGGGTGTTAAAGAATGAAGGCAATGCAGGAGACCTGAGAACAATCCTCCAGGCACCCATTTCCAAAGCCCAGAGAAAAAGAAAGTATTGAACCTGCCCTCAAATCATTTGAGGATTGTGCTGTACTAAATCTAACTAAATCAACAATATGGTCTAAACCAAAGTCAACTGAAAATATATTGACTCAGTGCACACCCTAGCAGCATGACAAAAGGGGTAAACCCTTCTCTTGGCACCAATATTATTTACTTCAGCCTCTACATTTATCTCACATAGGTTATACAGCATTCAGTAAAAAACTGAGACATGCAAAGAAACAGAAAAATGTGAGCCACCATTAAGAAAAAAAAAATAGTCAAAAGAACCAGACCTAGATAGAGTTCAAATGTTGGAATAGTCAGAGGGCTTTTAAAATAAATACAATAAAAATATTAAAGAATCTACAAATAAAAGACACAAGTGAGAAAATAGAAAATTTCATCAGTGAAATGGAAACTGTGTAAAAAAATCCAAGTGGAAAATCTAAAACTAAAAAAGACAATAACATAGCCTATCAGAATTCTTTCATTCATTTTTATTAGTAGAGCAGACTAGAAACAGAGAAAGAAAAACTAAGTGAACTAAAAGACATGCTCAAAAAAATTATCCAAATGACAATGCAAAAAGAAAGTTTGAACAAAAGGTACAGCATCTGATGTCTATTGAATGATATCAAATGGTTTGATGTATATAACTGAAATACTGTATCAAGAAACAAGAAAAATGGGATAGAAAAACATTTAAAGGAATAATAAGACTTTTGAAAAACCGATTAAGACATTTACTCACAGTTACAAGCAGTATATTTCCATTGTATTTACTCTGCACAGGATAAATACAAAGAAAATCATACATATACACATCATAGACAATGTGCTGAAAGCTAAAAAGAATCCTGAAAGCAGCCTGAGAAAAAATAATTGCACCTTATGCACCAGTAACAATGATCAGAATAAAGTATGACTATTCATCAGAAAAAAATGGTAAACAGAAAAAAAATGAAATGACATTTTTAAGTTTTGAAAGAAAAAAATGTCAACCTAGATTCTATATCCAGTGAAAATATCTTTATGAAAAAAGAAAAAATAATTTTCAAACAAACAAAGGTAAAATAATTCATCTCTTCCTGACCTGCACCACAACAAATGCTAAAGAAAATTCTTTAAAGGAAACACCAGAGAAAACTTGTCCTGCATGAAGGAATATTAGCAAAGAACACTAGCAAAGACACATATGGATAAATGTAAAGGATTTTTCAAAATTACTCTAATACATACATATATGTATAATGTAAAAATATTTTAAATCCTATAAAATGATTCCTATTACATATAAAACAAAATTATTTAAAAACTCTAATACACCTATATTTATGCCTTTATCAGACAGACAGGAGACAAACAGATATGTTAAACTTTTTTAAAGTCCATTGACTGTTTAAAGTCAAAATTACATCAACACGATATGGGGTTTATAGCCTGTCAACATAAAACATATGACAAGAGAAAATTGTCAAACTTGGCCAATTATTGTCAGTATATAGGTTTAAAGTTCTTACATTGATTATAAAGATGAATATTTTAATACCTACAGCAACTACTAGAAACTAATACCAAGAGACATAACCTAAAAGTAGAGAATATCTAATGGAATATTTAAATATACTTATTTCACTCAAAAGTAGGGAGGAAAGGAGAAGTAGATGAACAAAAAGTAGATGAGACAAAAAGAAAACAAGCATCATGATAGCAAACCTAAATACAAACATATCAATAATTAAATTGAATATAAATAGGTTAATCACTATAATTAGAGGTAAAGATTGTTGGACTGGTGGAAAAAAAAAGGCTTAACTACATGCTGTTTACCAAAACATGCTTAAAAGACTAAGACACAGATTGAAAGTAAAAGGATTGCACAAGGATATCATGCATGTTTTATTAGTGTCAGCCAAAATAGACTTTGAGAATAAAAGTACAAAAAGATAAAGGAGTTTTCATCAATTTATCAAGAAATCATAACAATCTTAAATGTGTGTGAACCTAAAAACTAAGTTCCCCAATATAAACAAAAATTTACAGAAATGAAAGAATAGACAAATCTATAGTTGGAGGTATAATATCCCTCTTTTGGTAATTGATAGAACAGGTAGGTAAATTAGAAATTATATAGAAGATTTGAACAACATTTGCCCTGATACCTTTTATAAAACACTATAATCAACAATAGCAAAACAAATATTCTTTCCAAATGCAAATGAGTCATTCACCAAGACAGAACATAGCAGAGTCATTAAGCAAGTTTTGTGAATTGCAAAGATCAAAATAATAGACTCTATTCTGTAATTATGACATTTTTCAATTAAAATTCATTAACAATAGCTATGTAGAAAAATCTCTAAATATTTCTAAATTAACATACTTCTAAAAACTCAAGAGGCAAAGAAGAAATCTTAAAGGAAATTTAAAGCCCATTAAGCCTCAACTACTTTTACATCTTCAAGGGAATGAGATTATCAAATTATTTTAGAGGGCAAGTTTTAATTAGGGGAACACAAAGATTTGGAGGAGCTGTACCTAAAAAGAGAAAAACCACTGAATTTAAGAATTAGAGGACTGATACTGTGGGTTTTCTTAAAAAACTTTAGAGAATGCATTTATTCATCTGAAAATAGGAATAACACTTGCATCGTCACATCTTTGTGAAGTTTAAATGCAATGCTTGCAAAAGCACCAAAGCACCTACTAACAAAGGGCTAGGTCCATCCTAGTAGATGTTCAACAAACATTGGCTGGATGAAAAAGCAGCTCATAGTTATCTGAAACAAGCTTAAGACATCTGCCTAGGGCTTAACCTATCAAAAGAGAGAAATAAATATATTAATTATATGTGAGAATTTCAATTCATAATTAACTAGCCCATAAGAGAATTATGTATGAATAATTTAAAAGACAGCAATTTTTTAAAAGATATCTCTATAGAGAACTAGGAATAGTAAGAAGAGTGAGTGTATCCTTGTTTTTTCACTCTTTTTCCTGACTGGAGCAATGCATTCCAGCTTCTTAAACAAACAGTATTTCCACTTCATTGCTATTTACAGCCATAGCCTAAAGCACAAAGATCAGACTCAGCATCTGATTAAACTAAATTTTATAAAGAATGACAAAATAATTGGTAAAAACATTTCAGCTTGGGTATGTAAAATAGAAAAAACAAAGTAGCAAATGTTCAAAGCACAACGGGTTTTGGGGAACAACACTGTCTTTTCTCTGTGGCATTTCTCTAGGATTCCTATCTTGGCTGGGTGACAAAAACCTGTCCATCAGTTGCAAGTCTGAGCCTATCAGCCTTACAAATCAGAGTTAATAAAAGTCAATCAGTGATGGTTTAACTTGCTTGCTACTGCCTGAAGCAGGATTCAGCCCCAGTGTCTGTCATCCACTTGGAAAACACTTTCTATAGCCGCCCATAAATTCTAAAAATTTATTCATCTACATTTCTATAGTAGGAAAAAGTGATTCTATAAATATGTACCAGGCCAACACAGATGCATATGAACTCCCTAGAGGTAAGTGCACAGATATACTCATTCCTTCATGGTTATAGATACATAGAAAGATGAGTTTTCTTAAATCAAAAAAAAAAAAAAATCAACCTCTGTACTTCAGTTTACCCTGTACATACATGTCTTTCAGTATAAAAGGAACTTACATCATATTTGCTTTTACATTTATGTTTACTTGTGACTCCTTCGATAAATTAAATACATTATATTTATTGCCCAAATCCTTATGACAACATCCACTAAGACTATGATATTGGATCTAAAATTTGTCAACTACTACAGCTGTTCTTTGATCTGTCAGATCCAAGTCTTTGTTTATCTACAGGGACAGCAGCAGACCTTCCTGCTTCAACTAGGAGCTATCTACAGCCAAATTCATGTGTTCCCAGATCTCAGAAGGGCCCATTAGGAGAGAGCCAAGAGGAAACAAAAATCTAAGAGAGGTTGTTAGGACAAATATTAATCAGAAACAACGAGTTCTCTTCTAACCACAGAGAAAAGTTTTTGAGTCAAATTTAAAATCCAGAGTTGTGTCAAACAATCAAGGTAAACTATAACATGTGCTCATTTATTCATTCAACAAATATTTACTGAATGACAAATGTGTCTTTTATGCCTGTGCTTTTAACATAAATATAATGTGAGCCACGGATGGAACTTTAAATTTTCAAATAGTCACATTTTTAAAGGTAAAATAAATGAGTAAAATTTATTTCATATATTTTATTTAACTCAATATATCCATATTTTATAATTTTAACACACACTGAATATAAATATTTATTAAAGAGATATTTTACATCATAGTTCAGACCATCCACATTTCAAGCGCTCACAGCCACATGTGGTTAATGGCTACCATATTTAACAGTGCAGTTCTAGATGCTATGGGAACAGCAGTGAACAAAATAAAATACTTGCCCTTGTGGAAGTTAATCCTTGTCCTTGTGGGAAGACAGGCAGTAAACAAATATGTCAGATTGTTAACATGGCCTAAAGGGCCACATGTGATCTGGCCATAGCTACCTCTCCAAACTCATCATCATCTGCCACTGCTCTCCTGTATTTACTGGACTGCAGCCACACTGCCCACCTGTCTGTCTGTGAATGAGCCTTTCAAGCACATAGCACCTCAGGGTACTTCTATACACTTGAACCATTCTCCTCCAAGACATAAAAGCAGTTTAAAACTTTAAAGGACAATGTACATAATAACAAACAGTTACAGAGTATTTACTATATGTATTACATACATTTTTTTCAAACTTCATAAAAATGAGATTATGTATATTTTATAGATAAGAAACTATACTTTATACATGATTGTGCATATATAATTTAACCAGTCTCTCTATTGTTTGATTTTTTCTCAATTTTTAAACTTTATGCTCAATACTATTGCCATAGAATTTATCTTTAGAGGTAGGATCATCAGGTCAAAAACTTGAGGCACTTTTAGGTTTTAGAGATAGATGTTAAATTAACTTTCAAGAAAAAGTCATACTGATTAAAGTCCCACCAGCATAAGCAACAGCCTGTTTCTCAAATCTCTCATGGTTTTCTATTTCATGTGTTTTTGTTATTTTTAATCATTACTAGTTTGATATGACAAAAATGGTGTCTCAGTGATGTTTTAATTTTTTTTCATTTATTTGATTTTTTGTGAGGATAATAAGCATTTTCCATGTTTGTTGAAAAATTTGTATTTCTCTGTTTAACCTCCTTGTGTCTATTGTTATTTTTTACGCACATTTTACCTTTTTTCATTGTTAATTAGTGCTATGCTAGAATGTTTATTAACTCTTTGCTTAGTTTTTTTTATGTCACAAATGCATTTTCCTAGTTTCCCTTTTCAGTTTTAATTCTATTCATCGTTTGTCTTTATGATTTCTAGTTTTGTTAGCATACCTTAAAAACCCTTTCCCGTAAATGCTAGAAATTCTTCTCTATCCTGTTCTTTCACCAGCTGCCCTGACTGAGCTGCCAATGGAACCACAGTCTTCCCAAATTTGAGACACTATCCACCCCCAGTCTATCACAAAAGAAGGGTTTGTCTGCTAGTATTTCCACTCTCCCCTTTCTTCAATATTCCCTCTTTAGCTCCCCACAAAGTTCATTAGGCCTTGGTGCCAGAACAACCACATCTCATGTCACTATAGGATCTATTGTCCCCCATACCATCTTCCAGCAAAACACTAGTCTCATGCACTCACCTTAGGTCACTGCATTTTTGGCAAGTTCCTGACAGATTTTACCCAAAGTCATTGAAATAGAGACAGACCTTAAGTGTAGGAGGGAGAGCCCTAAATTAGAAGTCTGATAACTGCCTGCTAATTCTGGTTCTGCTATCAACTACCTGTGTCTTACACTTAAGTTTTCTGGACCCACCATTTCTTACAAGATAAAAGGGTTGGTACAGTGACTCTCAGCTGCATTCAAAAGCTAACATTTTTCACTGACCGCTAGGTTACGTCTTCCTTGTCATCTGGCCTAAGAAGAAACATATTCCAAAGTACAGAAAGGATAATCTAATTATATGACCCACATAATGAGAGTTTCTGGCATAAATAATTTTGAATGAGGCTCAATGGTCTAACTTTCTGCTTCTTAAGACCATTTATTATATGATAATACTGGGAAAATCAACTTTTCAACAGGCCAAGATGTTATTTATCAGTGGAGATAAATAATCAAGACTTGAAATTTTTATACATAGTCATCAATTCAAACAGAAAATTACTTCTAATTCAGAAATATCACGAGTAATAGAGAGTTGACTTTTACCTGAATTAGAAATAACAAATTTTATTGGGCTTGGAATCATCAGTAAAATATTAAGCTTCTTTTCATATCCTACCCAATGAATAATGAACTGCTTCACTGGGCTTGAACTTATTTTTGGATATGAATTTATTGGACCATTTTTCTCAGGGTAGAATTCCAGGCCAGAATTATATGTTAGTAACTGAATACAAAAGTTGGCCTTTGTCTCTTATAGAAACTGCCACCTCTTCTAAAATACAGAACAGATTTTCCAGTTCGTTTTGCAGAAATGCTTTCATGGGATTTGACAACACAAGAGTCATTCATTAATCTAATTGTCTTCTGCATGACATTATGCTTAATGTTAGTAATGTGCAGACAGTAATATTATAAAATATGAACTGCTAAAGGAGCCTGGAATACCCTGGCAATTTCTAACCACTTGATGGATTAATGTTCAATTCTGGTAAATTTTAGATACTGATTGATGGGGCCATTTAAAAGCAAATGCAATTAGTTTAAAACTTTATTTACTATTAAATTCTACATTTTTAACCCTAAATATAATAGCAGGTAGGAATGAGAAATTCTCATGAGAAATGACCATCTTTAAAATAAACAGAATCACTTTTTAAAATTACTGCAGTATTAATCAAAATCCAATTTTAGTTCATATTTTTTCTGTTCTATTTTCTAGCTAATATTATCTTGGTAGTATAAATTATAAGAGAATTTACTCACCTATATCCAACTGTTTCCATACATTTTCACTTACTCTTATTGCCTTTTTTTTTGAAACGGCTATTATCAGAGAGGATCTAAAGTTATATTTTCTTAATGTATATTTCCCTTGTGGAGAAAACGTACATTTTTCCAATTTTACTAAATAAGTTTGAGAAAACTTAGGTGTATGGGCCTAACGCACCAAAAAATTTTGAGCTGTTTAAATATTATTTACCTTAACCTATAACATGTAGACACATAGATGTGTCTCAAGTCATCAAGCATTCCGACAATGGTCTCAGCCTAGAGCACGATTCCTGTGTGTTTTCCTCCCTTAATCTTTAGCTTTTTCAGAAGTCAGTGCACAGAATACCTCAATGTTAGTTACATTGAGACCTAGTCTCAAATCAAAGGAAGTGGTTAGTACGGTGTTTCTGTGGAGGATAAAAAAAGAGAAAAGAAAAGAAAAGAAAAAGTATTTGTCCAGGGCTCATTGCTCACCCAGGTTCCCTCAGTGAGCTTCATGCTTTCATGTGATGACTCCACTAGTAGCACCATCTCCCACCCCTCCAGCCCCTTAACCTTCCCTCCAGTCTGAAATGAACTTCGAAGTCAAAGATTATTAGTTTAAAAGGCTTTCCAGGGTAGGATTTTTATTATGTTCTCCCCTTCTCTAAAGTTATTCTACTTACAAACCAATTTACTGGGAAAATGACATTTAGTTGTTAAATACTGTGTGACTCAGAACATCTGAAGTCGCTGTGCCTCAGTTTATCTTTTAAATCTGCCATCACCTCATTTTTAACGAATACTACAAAATAATACATCTAGGAAAGGTTCTCAAAATCAAGCAAAACCTAAATAGGACAAAGCCCATTTGATGAAGTGCTATTCCCCAGGGTAGAAAAACTCAGAGGGGCAGTAATCAACTCCTTATAGAGTTCCCCTTGGGTGCACAGTGCTCGCCATGAAGTAGTAGGCTCACTCAGCAGAAACCCTTAGTTTGTTATTTTGTTGTCTTCACTCTATCCTTGCCACCTGAAGAGCAACTAAACATAATAACAATGACACTATATTATTGAAGATTACATCCAGTTAGTTCTGTGATTTAAATTAGATTTTTGATGATTCCTCACTATAAATCTATGAGGTTACAGATAAGAAAGCAAGTTTAGTCTAAGGTCATGCTATTAGTCAAAGATGGAACCGGATTTCAAGCCAAGATTATCTGGCTGCAGAGGCTCAACTAGGAAATACAAGAGTAAAAAAGAAATCAATCTTTCAAAACTATTTTCCTGCCTGCAGGTGCTTACAAAGAAATTGGCAAAGATAATGTTTCAACTTTACCCTGGAATTTTTTTCCCATTAATTTTAAAACTATAAAGTATAATTTGATAATCTCTGAGAAGATATGGTAAAAGGAAGCAGACAGTAAAATTGAAAATGATGAGAATACTTTCAACTTTATTGTATACCTATTAGGTACCAGATATTGTGTTAAATACTTTCCATTTATTAGTTTACCAAACCTTCTCAGTAGTCCTTAAGGCAGGTACTCATACTATCTCCATTGTACAGATGAAGAAATTGAGCCTCGGATATGTTCCTAAGAAATTAAAATGTATTAAAATATTAATAATTTGATATCTAAGGGCAGAACTCTTGCCTTTATAAAAATAATTAAAAGGCACAATTATATAAGATCTAACTTCTTTCAGTTGCCTTTTATTTTACCAGTATTGTGTTCCCAACCAGAAGCCAGGGGACAGAGTAATGTATTCAATGCAGCCCCAGAGCGGCAAAGATAGGTGGATGTAGGTTTGGGCAAACTGAGAATAACCGGCATAGCCACTCACTCTCCTAAATGGATACAGGATCCGATAAGACACATTTGATTTAGTGCTTCATGTCCACCTAGAAATTGCAGATGTGATATGGAAAATTTTCTATTATCTGATCTGCAAATAAATCATAACAATGCCAATGTATATTTTTTTAGAATGCCTTGTACAGTATGTATACCTACATATAACTAAACGCTAAATGAATTCTGATGTCAAACTCTATTCCTCCTCGCTTATGGAATAACCCTTAATCATTGTGGCTGAGGGAATAGTTCTGAATCCTTTTCTGTGTCTTCCATGTAGACTTGTGCCACTCTGTTTGAGAAGACGAGCATTTTAAATTTGGGATTAACCACAATTGGTGGTATGGTTTCCTAAGCACATTTAAGTTCCTTCTACATCTCTTTATTAATGCTAATTCTATTTTTTCTATAATAAATTCTTGGCTGCAGGGCCCCATGTTCACCTAAATACAAGAATGTAGCTGTCATCATGCTCCACTTTCTCTTAAGTGCCCAATAAATGCTATTTGGTTTTAATGTACTAAGAAACTTTAAATTTTTTTTTGAAATGTTTTAGTCATCTTTATGAAAATTTGAGTGTGAAGGGACTAAGACTACACCTCTGTTTGTTGTAATCATTCTTTGTAAAGTGTTGTTTTGTGTCTGAAGTATATGGAAAATTGTCATATACAACCATTTCAGCTGGCTATAAAGAGCTAGCCGTATTTTTTTAAAATATGATTTGTCATAGTCTAGCCATCAATGTATTTTGACTACACATATCTCTGGAGCCAGATCTCCAAAGTCAAGGTTGAAACAGAGGTTAGAGATAACTATTGGATAGTTCCTTTCACTGAAATTATGTTGACTGTACTTTTCTTCTTTATTTTCAATGTGGAAATTGAGCACACAGAAGCCAGAGAATAGTGGCTTCAGTCTGATTTTTTAATAAGAATGTTATTCTTAATCATTCTAGCACAGAATGTTTGGAGAAATAGAGATTCTGATACACTAGTAGAGGGAATATAAATTGGTAATTTGGCAATGTGAAGTAAGGCTAAAGATGTACATGCCCAATGACCTAGCAATTCCATTTTTTGGTATGTGCCCTAGAGAAAATATACTTGTGAACAAAGACACATGGCTAAGATTTAAATGTATTCATACAAC
Organism: Macroglossus sobrinus; assembly: GCA_004027375.1. Classification (NCBI taxonomy): domain Eukaryota; kingdom Metazoa; phylum Chordata; class Mammalia; order Chiroptera; family Pteropodidae; genus Macroglossus; species Macroglossus sobrinus. The sequence goes on along the minus strand of PVKZ01000146.1, from coordinate 370,605 downwards.
AAAATACTATGCCACATTTAAAACGAGAAACTTAGATGTACTTTATCAACATTGGTAAATCCCAAACATATAATGCATATAAAACAAGAAAGATGCAAAAGTTTGCATATGATATACTACCATCTTCAAAGAGTTTAAAAAACTGTAAAAGCACATATCTGTTGCTTTTCATAGCAAAAATATATAGCCAAAGGAAAAAAGTAAAATAAATAAATAAAGCATTTGTATGCATAAATTCATAACTTCCCTTTGAGGAGAGAGAATGGTAAGGGACACATAGGAATTCTCAACTGTAAGATTTACTTATTAAAACCCACATACACACATACACATACATCTGAAGTGCAATGTTAAGATTTGATAAAGTTGTGTTGTGGGTTCATGGATTTTTATTATATTATTCTCTATCCTTGTCTGCATGTTTGAAATATTTCATTACAAAAAATATATTTTTAAGTCATCCAAGCACAAGAATATTTCTCAGGGGAATCACTAAGGCAAGAAAAAATAAAACCCACTCAACTCCTTTTCCCTATAAGAGGCCATTAATTGTGGAGAAAAGAATGCCTTGTATTTATGAGAGGGATCCTTCTAAAGGATGCCTCACATTTATGAGTATCCTTGTAAAGATCACTGCTTTTTCATCCTGAATTCCAAACAAGGATATCCCATGTTGGATTTGGTTCAAGCTTATGATCCCCAAAGCATTAAGGCTAGCTCTGCTTAACGTTTCATTTCTTAGCAGAACACCTCAGGAATTCAAAGAGAGGATCACCCAGTTAGATCAGGGTGTTACCCTGCCCTTGGAGGAGAGGGGAGATAAGATAACTGCAGAAACGAATGATAGAATTAACTGAGCACTCATTTTGCTATGTTGTTTATCATACTTGGAAGATGACAGCCATCAGGACATATGTGTTCATTTTTCCCTTAAAACATTTTTTGAGTGGTAGTTGTGTGAAACAATGATCTGTTGAATTTAATTCACAGATCAAAGAGGGGAGAAATTAACCAACACAGTAAATTGATTATTTCATGGGTGACATAACCAAGGCAATGATTTATCTTAATAAAGAGCAACTTCCCTCTAGTCCTTAACTGAATTCCAGCCAATGCAATAATACTCGGCTGTTAATGACTTTGATGTTGATGTGGAAAAGTGAATGACTGCATAATCACTGAAATGGGACCTCATCACAGTTGGAAACGTTTAAGCCAAATCATTTTGGACTGTGAAAAGAGCCCTGAGTGGTGGAGATTGGCTGGGTCCCAGATCTTCAGTCTTAACTAAACAGGGCCTGAAAACTTTATCATGTTGCACTGCTCTGGGCTGGACCATAACTCTGACAGCTCACAGGGACTAGAGCTTAATGTATATGTCTGTGGCCTCACAGAGGAAAAAAGAATTCCAGGGCTTACAGCACCGATAATAAATACATGTCTATCAGCATTCAGCTGAAAGTGTAATTAGTTAAATCCGTCTTTGGGAGAGGGAATAGAAGAAAGGAAACAGAAGTCATCTTAAAAAAAAAAAAATTGAACCGAAAGCTTATTTTTATACCCCATGTTACTAAATATGGCTTAAGAGCTTGCAAGACAGCATTAGTCATAGATGGCAGCCTCCACCTTCTCCCCTCCTCCACTCCCCATCTCTAAATAATAAAATGAACTAAAATTAGAGTTGCTTTCAAGTACGTTCACTTGATTATTATTATTTGAGTTACAGCGAGGTGTCCAAGAGGGGAGGGAGCTCCCTTGGGAATATTAGTGACTCCCCAGTGCCCAGATTTTTAACTTCCAAATGGGGAAAAGAAAAATATCTTCGGTCTTAGTCTAATCGCCATCAGCCAATCCAACAGATTTCCTCTTGTGCTAATCAGATCCTGGATAACATCAACTTCCTAGAGTTAAATTATTACATCCATGTATTATAATTCCAGTCTTTAGCTAGTCTCTTCAATACACCTCTATTTTCTCCCTATCCCCTTATCCCCTCCCCATCTACTCTCCTCCCCAGCTCTCGTTGTCCCCAGATGCTCCTAAGCAGAAGTTCCAGAGAACTGTCCAAGAGAACCAAGACCAAGATCTGCAGCCAAAGCTTGGTCAGCCGGCCTTACAAGAAATACAGCCGCAGGTACAGCTGGAGCAACGCCAGGCACTTGCTTGTTTAAATACCACAAAGCCCCCAGGCTCAAGAAACTCAAGATGCCTCATTCTGATCACTTGTGTCGGGAGGACGTCTTTGTTTAGAGGCAAGGATTGTTAAACTGCTCATCCAGGCCTGCAGCTGGAGTTGACTCAGAGTGCAAAGCTGGAAAATGCCCATGTGGCAAGATTAGAAACTCATTTGTGTGGTTTGTGTGGCCTTGCCGGGAGCCTCCTCCTCCTCCTCTCTCCTCTCTTTTAATCCAAACCTTAATCTGTTTATTACTTTAAAGGCACCCTTTTCCTGCTGGAAACCTGGCCTGATTGTGTCCTGGCAGGTTTTTTCCAGGGCGTTAATGACCCTCTGAGATTTCATTCCTGTTCAGCAATCTACTTATGTGAGATCATCTGGGAAACTTACGAATAGTCTGTATATATATTTTTTTCTTTTTTCTAATTTTTGCCCTCCCCAAACTGTCCTTTCTTGTGCACACACAAATCTTTTGTTTTATTCCCTTTCCTCAAGTTCAATCTGAAGCCAAGTGCTTTTAATTTTTAGCTGCATTTTGCAAGCCAGGACTTTCAGGAATATATGTTATGAAAGCAAGAAAAGAAAAGACTTTCTTGTCATCAAAACCATAATAATTATGTGTCAAAGATAATTACTGCTTGGTGTGTAATTCATCTAATACCAAGTGACAGAGAAAGTAGTCTACCGGCAGACAAGAGTAACTGCTGGCTGGCTGAAATCTGATATAAAATTAACCACCAGGCTCAAGCTCTCTGCCCACTGGAATTTTACCAGATAAAGGCCAACTCCGCCCCTAAAAAGAAATTCATTGCAAATAGCTAGTTTATTTGTGTTCGTTACTGAGATATTTTAAGAAGTGTATATATTTACATACATGTAAAAATTAATTGGGTCTCTCATAAATATATAAGATGACATTCCAAGTGTCCACATTGCTATTTAAGGACTAAAATTATTAATAAAATAGCTAGGAGGATAACTAAACTCTGGGAAATAGGAGAAGCTTTCAGAAATATGCTAGTAGTTTTGTTCCATCATACCTAGATTTCAAATCTAAGTCTTATCCAGAAAACCAAAGCTTGAAACACAAACCACTTTAGATATTTAGGAGATGGAATACATCACTGTTGGAACAAAGGGAGGTAAAGAGAAATCTGTAGGTGCTACCAAAGTAAAACCCAGCGTTGTTTGAGAAATTTCCCCACAGTAGAGTAAGGATAACTACTAAGAATGGCAAGCATGAGAATATTCTGCTCAAAGTTCCTCTGGGCAACTTTAGAGCTAAAGACAAAGCCCAGCTTCTTTTGACTTGGTTGTCCCTCTGCCCCATTTCATCATGAGCAAACTCAGCTGAGCCAGGGAATAGCTGGCTTGCGCCCAGCAAAGGCAAATGTTGATTGCCAGTTGGCAGGGCTGCATGTTTTATGCATTGTTTGGTGTAGATCTGAATCTTACCTACATCGGCAGCAAAAAAATGTCTCCAACAGCAGGAGAGTCCAGAAAGTTAGAATGAAGATGGATGGGGTTTTGGCCAGCTATTCCCTGATGAGCTGAAATCACTAATAATCTTGCAGTCTGCTCACTCTCTTGCAGTGAACAGCCTTGGGTCCAGTTTGTACAGAGGCATAAGTGTGAACATTTTTAGTGGACTTTAGCAACTCTCTGAGGTTCCAAGGTGACTGGCGGCTACCTATCATCTCTATCAGGACTAAGACTGAATCTAGCACAGCATCATCTCTGCAGCCTTAAAAATGAATCCTAAAGGTGCTTATTGATTTCATATTCATCCCCATTAAAAACAAACAAACAAATGATATTATTGTTTTCTTGAAATAAATCATTTTGATTTAGTGCTAAAGTGCTGTTGTACCATTTGGCTATTCTGCATTAACTATACAGGACACTCTCAGGGTTACATTCCTGAAAAGTCCTGGGGTTGGCAAAACTACGTTTGACAAGGCCGAGAATCAGAAAATAATTAAAATAGCATTAAAGACATATACTTAATAATAATAGATAAAATTTCTAGAAGGCATCTGACTTCAGAAAACTAGAATTAGTGCTGGAAGTCTCCAGTTGGTAACCATTTATTTCTTTAGAAAATATTACTTCATTGCCATGACTAAGGCAGTCTCTTGCAAATGTTATTCAACACAAACTCTACCAGCCCGCCCCCTGCCTCTATCCCCCCACCCCCCACCCCCGCAAAATGTTTTTTTAAATCATTCTTCATTGTATTGAAATTCAATGTCCTTTGCACTTAGGTCCTTGTTTCTGTTTTTGCTATCTCTGTGAAAAATCTTGTGTAACTATCTCTTTTGTTCCTAAGCATCAGCTTGCTCAAGGGCACTTATTACTGGAAGTCCTCCTTGATTTGAGGAGATAGAGCAGAAATAATTCCCTCAACACCATTGTATAGACCCTAATACACAGTCTGCTGTGGGGTTGGAGGGAGAGCTATAAACTGATTTGAATTATACATGAGGAAAAAGATCATTTGTTCAATATTTAGTATATGAATACAAAACTGTGCTGATCTCAAACCCAAAGCTGATAAAGAATTACAAATTTAGCCTCCCTCCTCAACTCCAAAAATTTGAATAGCAACTAAAGCTGTTTTCTAATTTAGTTGTTTACAAGAGAAATTAAGAATGATGAAAAATGAAATGGTGAGTCATGAAAATAATGACACAGACTTCTCAGGAAATAAGAAAACTATTTATATTATGGCTTATTTGTTAAATATGTTTCAGAATTTTTTCACAACCTATGAAAAGTGTATTTCCACTATGGTTTTCTCAAGACAAACTACTTCTTTAAGCTCACATAGCTTTTATAAAGAATATTGTTTGAAATTAGATTATTTTAATGTCTGATCAAAAGATTTTATTTATAGCAAAAAAACGGAAAATAGGCTTTTAGAATATATGTATATATATTAATATATTTATATTCCATGGATATTAAAAAATCACAAACCTAATAATATTTTTAGTAAGCCATAATGTAACACAGAATTTGTGGTAAAGCATAAGACAGAAGATAATGGCAAATATAAACTATACAACCCAGAAACATATACAAATAAACACAAGTAGGAAAAAAGTGTAATGACATTAACCAAAATAGGTTCTTGACCCTTTTATCACTTGGATTTTTAAAAATTTTTTTAAAAGTAGCTATCAGAATACAGTATTATGTTATATATGATATCCATATATGGTCAGAAGGTAAATGTTCTCTAAGTTACATCATTGTGAGCCACTAGGGTAGACTGCTATCTAGTATTCAAAATAAAATTTAAAAATTTGTTTCAGGCATACATTTATTTAAAGTCTAGTTTTCAATATACCGAGTTATTAGCTGACAGTTCTCAGTATGCCAAGCATAAGGTATTATCTCTATTGGAAGGCTATAGTATACCTTAATATTCTGGCACACTCCACCAACACTAAATGTTGATCTCCAGTACAAGCTTTACTAATTCATCATTTCTGGCATCCACTTTCTTGAGACATCTGATTGTACTGAAATGCTTTAAAGGAAAAGAGAAAATATACAAACCAGGGAAATCTACACACACACACAAACACTACAACTGAGCTTCTCTTGTTATCATTGTTACTAAATAAAAATTTTCTAATAAAATACATTTCTCTTTAGCAACACACACACACAAAATAACCTTGGAAAATTGTTTAAGAAGAGCTGGCAAACGAAGTACAAATAACAAATGGCTAAGATGCTTATTTTTACAAATCAGTGTCACAACACAGTGCAATATCATGGGTAGCATGTTTTGCAAATCTATGCCTGTTTATCATATGATACAAGACGTCACTCAACAACAGTAGATTTTGGTTTAGTTTCTTTATTTCCAACAGCAAAAAAGCAATAGCAATGGCCCCTAGAAGAAAAGTGAGAAAGTTACCAAGGCTGGTGTGAATTGCTTTGTCCAGTGTGATGAATGTGTGGGAAGTATTTCTGTATGGCCCTGCAAGTGTCACCTGAGCCACTTGTTCCTCAAGTGTACTATTAATAATTTTTCTCTGTGATATGAACCTTTGACTAGTTTATCTACATTTAACTATCTCATGAGTCATAGGAAAGCCTAACATCTTCCTAGATTTCTTTAATTATTTTCTAGGGATAAGGATAACAATGATTATTATCTAATATCACCACTATCAGTTCTATCTAGCTTGTGAAGTACAAAAGTTCCCTAAGGGTCAAAGGAGCTTTAAATGTTAACAAAATCCTTTGGGTTTTGTGTAAGGAAGGTTAATCGAGAGTAAGCAAACGCTCTATTTCACTACTTTTCCTTTCTGCTTGGAAATGCTTTTGTTTAGAGTGATGTTAAATATCATCTAACCAGACAGTGACAGGAGCATTGATCTGCTTAGCCTTGAAATGAACTGAACATGGTTCATCCATTCCCACAGCCAAAACCTGGGCCAAATGGGTGAATGGCTCTGACAAGGAAAAGTGGGAGCTTCCCTGATTAATGGCTAAGACGCAGAGTATTCAAAAAAGAAATTAGAAGAATGCATTATCTGGAGACATTTCCTGCCACCAAATCACCCCCACTTAGGCCGATGACTGAGAAATCCCAGAAGGCGTTCTCCTCTGAATGTGGCCTACGTCAATGGCACATTTCTGAATTGTCAGGCTGAAAGCCCATCAATAGTCATAAAGAGAAGGATGTGTCCTCATTGGGGGTGTGTTGATGGATCTGATCCAGAACATAAGAGGTGATTCCTGGGTTAGTTGGATGTTGGACATATTTGGGTCTGGTGATGGTGCTTCTGATTCTAAATCAAAACCATTCTCCCCGCTTCATTCAGTACATTACATAATATGAGTAGGGCTGTCTATATGCATAATTATCACTGCTCATGAGAAACAGGCCCCAAAGAATTCCCTGACCTTGTGCTGATAAATTGTGTTGAAGGAACAAGGGGCTCAGAACTGCCAGTCTCAGTTACAGACTCTGAAAAATTAAGTTGGACTGAAGGGAAATCAAGCTTCTGCATGGCACATTTCTCAGTAGACTGATACTTTAATCTATTGAAGTCTGTTCCTCAGGACCCCAGTTCAAGCCCTACCTCTGCTCATCAGTCAGCACATCATTCCCGGCACTAAACAACATGCTTGTAATTTCCAACCTGACTGGAATTAGCTCCTGAGGAGCAGGGAGGGGGAGTTGAGGGGGAAGGAAGTTAGAAAGAAATGGTTCAAAAAGTACTCTTTCTAAATCAAAAACATCTGCTAGAGTCATAAATGGTTTTAAGTAGAAATCAGTGACAAGGACATCCACAGAGAAGTAGAAACGAAGCCACCCCTCACCGACAGTTCCCAGGTAACTGAAACAAATGATATCACCATATATTAGTGCAAACTTTTGAACCCACTTGGTGGCTGACACTCTGGCGTTTTGAATTTGGCTCCTATTACAAGGAACCATGTAATGCTAAGGACCTCTGTGCACAGTTCAGAATGCCTGAAATACCGGGCATGACTTGGCTACTTTACACTTATTTGTTGTCATCCATTAATCTCATTGAAGACCCTTCTTACTATAATCATTCAGGAAGCTTTTCAAGAAGAAACAAGGAATGAGAGGAAGGCTCATCTCCATGGGCTCTGATACATTCCGCACTCGTATTTGTAGGATCTCTTTAAAGATACGAAAAAAATGCAATTCAAAATGGAGCATCAGCTTCTGAATCTCCTGTGTCCCTGTGCCAATGTGTAGTTTAGAAAGATCTTAACGTGGACATTGTAGAAGAAAACTGATAGCTACTTAGCCCTACCTGTCTTCTGTGTAAAGTCCTCCCAAACTTGTCTTGAGAAACCATCTAAAAAACTTTTTAATGAATGAAAAGGCAACATGAGTTTCAATCCAGTGTTGTCACCCACACAGAAATTCTTTACTCACACTTTTAATAAATTCAGTCTCACCGTTCACAAAATAAAACTCTCTTCCTAATTCATGTTTAGACTGAAATTCAGATATTGCCAGGGTTCAGCTAACACCAAACCAATCATGTTGTAGGGATTTCCTTAAAAGGAGACTATGCCCCAAGAAATAAGCAGCTACCTCAACAGTACTGTGAAAGTTAAGAGTAAAAAAATAGACATGACTTTTTTACAGTTTGCATTACTGTAACTAATGTGGAATTACTAGGGAGTGAAGAATAGGAAGAACAGAAAACATAAACTAACATTCTTTTAATCCAACCCTGGAAGTCTGAATAAGATGAGTATTGCTTTGCTTTAAAATAGCTGGAGGCAGGGGTTGGGGGAACAGTGAAATAAAGAATTTTTTTTAAAGTAGACATTCAAATTGCAACCACATCAATCATTTACTGATTTTTAAAAAAATAAATGGGTGCTTTTCTCCACAGTTGGAAATTTCATTACTTCTGTATGTTCTCCTCTTTGTTTATAAGCTGACTAAGAACTCCTGGAAGTTTTGCTTTCTTTTGGGAAGAGGGGTCAGATTTTTGATGGCCCCAAATGTACCCCAGGGATTCTACCTCTAGACTAAAGTTTAACTTATTTTTCCTTCTCTTCTTGGCTTTTTCTTGTGGGGGAACAATAAATATATCTTTCAAATATACCATTATAAAACAGGCTCCCTGCCATGCTACATCCAAAGAGTCATTCACACTATGGGGTCCTAATGAAATACAGATTTTTCAAACTTACATCTAAAATGTCATTTTACGCATGACTATTTTATTGCATAAAATGTAGTGATCAAGCAAGCAAATGAGTTATTATACTGAATTTAAAAATAGATAAAAACGACAATAATCTTTTTATACTTTGCAAAAAATTATAAATTAATAACTAGCAGTTTCCCTTGAATATGCAAGGTTTCAGAAGCCATAGAGAAGGTCCAGAGAAGGGAAAGAACAAAAATGATTAATGAAAATGGTGCTAGGTTTCTATAAAATAGATGAAAATTCTGGAATTACTTATCCCCAAAAAGAATAAAATAAGAAAAGCACAACTTGGAAATGACTTTATAGTAAAAATTCCTCCCAGAGTGGAGGCAGAGAAAGAAAATATAAATGGAGAATTAAATGATACAGATGAACACCAGCCGAGTGTGTTTATAGTGATACCAAAACACACTTGGCAAAATTTGTAGGCTCTTAGAATTTTATTTTAAGATACAGGTAGAATATCAGGAGACCTAAAAGTAATTTCTCTTTATATCAGATGACCTTCAGGAACTGTATCTTTCTAAGATTATGGTTGATGCTGACCTTTAAAGTACTATTCTAGGACCCCTTTATAGCACTTGATTCAGAAATACATTCAAATAAAGCAAATAGAAACTTTTTAGGTAAAGTAAAAATGTATACATTTTACTCCAAATTCTGCTCTCAAGAAAACTCTATGTAGAGGCATACCTTGTTTTATTGCACTTTACAGATGTTGCATTTTTTTTGCAAACTGAGGGCAAAACCCTCTACTACAAAAAAAGATTACAACTCTTTATTATGACACTCACTTTATTGCAGTGGTCTGGAACCCCACCTGAAATATCCCAGAGGTATTCCTGTAATTAAATGTGCTTGAATTGTTTCTCACTATATTGTGTGTTTTGATTATAGAGGTAATGGGGAGGGGGGCGAACAAGAACTTTACCACTAAGGGATTTCTTGTTTACCTTTTCATTTCTGGGAATTCCATATGAAATGGTAGTGGGAAGAGAAAGCCAAATGGCTTTTATTCTCCTGAATAATATCAATCAGCTATTGTCCTCATTTTCATTCTCTAGGACTTTATTCCTGGAGTTAATCTCCCCGCTTCCTTACCCTAGTCTATGCAAAGCATGGAATTCTGCTTTACCATAGCTATTGCATGTGATAAAATTGTATTACAAGTTTGCAAAGAATGGAGAAGAACAGCATAGAAGCAGTTTAAGTTTTTTTTTTTTTAATACAAACTCTCTCCATGGAATTTCTTATCAACCAACTTCTTTCTTAAGCCCATTGCTGCCTGTGTCTTGAAAGCCCTTTCTTATCTCACTCTTCCAGGATCTACAACCTCCAATTTCTTGGCAGCTCTGCTTTTTGAAATGGGTCAGATATTTTGGAAATAACTCCAAAACGTAGTCTTCCCTACATTTAGGTCATTCTTTCCCTCTTTTTCATCCCCATCCATAAATAACATGTAGTAACAAGCCTTAAGTCCTGAAAGAGTAGACTAGAATATAAGAAAAGTCAGAGCTAAAATGAGAAAATACATTTTTTAAAAATCTTACCTCATTAACATTCAGCCCTAGAGGGTTGTGAAAATAAAAAGGGGGAGGGAGCATCAGAAGCTGAGGATGATAAAAGTGAATTCCCTTCTCTAAATTCAACCTGGGCAGAGGACAGTATATTAGATGAATTGAGGAGACTATCCAGCCTGAAGGCCTCTGGGAGGAAATTGGTTCACATGTGTCCCTTCCTAAGCATACCAATGGTCATAGAAACATTAATTTGATAGTGATTGCACAGTAATTAGGCACAGGGGTTGTTAGTTTAGCTTTCTTGAATCATTTGTTTCCTATATGCTATGAATGGAACCTAGACGTCTGTAGAACAAGGAACTCAGATAATAGCTGAGTTGAAAGCCAGCAAGGTCCTCGATGAGGTTCATCATGGGAATTGGCTACAGTAGAGTGAGGCCATGCTGAGAATCAGAGGGAAACTGTGTAAAGAGGACCACACTTGCAGACCTGTGGACCACTTCTTTAGCCAAGACAGCCAGCTGGACAACCAGTCACCAGACATAAAAAGAGTTTTCACAGAGACTAGAGGAGCTGGAGGACATCACGGGTTCAAGGTCCACTTCCCCTTGAGAATATGTTAGGCCACCTCATACACTCAGATGACATCTTAGGAAAAGAAAAGGAAAGAGAAGTGAAAGATTAGGCATTTACCCATGTGAGAATGAAATTACCAGATTGGGCTAAATTTACCTCACTCCCCCTCCTATCCATTACTCTATTTTCCTATCTTTGTGGAGGACAAAATAGATAAAGCTAGTAAAAAATAAAGAACCTATATTTCTCTCCATAACTCCATTTGGTTGGTAGAAATATAATTTTTATATTTTACCATTTTTTGTATAGAGTTTTGCCCTCTCTAATTCCTTTTATTAACAATTCTCCTTTAAAAGCTTTCTTAAACAGTAACTCTAAAAATATTTGTTATTTTTTCCTACTTCCTTCCCTTCTTCCATCCTTCCTTCCCTTCTGTCTCCTTCTCCCTCTCTTTTTTTTCTTAAATTATTATTTTTTTAAATACAAAATAGTCATCATTGAGGCAGCATTTCAGTATTTTCCAAAATGGATCAACCTTACAAAGAAGTTCTGGGGCAAAGCTAGCAAATATCTTGAATTAACTTTCTTACTGTGAAGCATACTTCCCTAGTCATTATTTAGTGAATAAATACGTTTTCTTTTTGAAAGGTATTTTATTTGTTGTTATTTTAAATATCTAAACAGGCATTTCAAAGACAGAAACAAAATTAGTAACTAAAGCCCTTGACTTCTATCCATTTTTTAAAGCTAATCTATAAAATTTCTCTACTCCATAACATTAATATACAAACAACCTATAAATGCCTAAGAAGATAAAAGGGTGCATACAACGACCCATTCCTAAGAACTCTCTGATTTTACAGTACTAATGGGAAAGTCTAAAACCCACAAGTTTATTTTCTTATATTTACAATATTACGATATCACAATAGGATAATCAAACTTAAATATCATCAGGGTAATCCTGCCTGTCTTTGCCTTCTTTTCCCATATTTTTGCTCCTGTACCTTTAGGGTTATAAAAGCTTCAATGTTTCCCTTTCACTTCATTTCATTAGGAAGGAGCTCATCTGCTCTTATTGCCTCTGGCACAATAAAACTTTGTTTCCAAAATGTTGGCAACTCAGCTTGACAAAGCTAGCATTATATTCCTTAAATATCAATGCTTTTTGAAGGAAATTAACTCTGGTTTTGTGGTGGTGGTGGTGTTTTTTTTTTTTTCACTACTACCTTGTATTTACATGGCATATTTCCCTGAATGACACAAAGTGATTTACAGGTGTTAACTGATTTGTGCTTACAAAAGAGTTGGTGGAAGACACAATAGTTTAGTCACAATGTTAGAAATAAAGGTACAGAGAGATCATCACTTGCATAAAGTCAGAAAAGTGAGAGAAGTAAAAATGTGCCAGTTGAATCACAATTTGAACTCATTTGCTCACTAAGGAAGGACACAGTACAAAGAATATATCGAGTCAAATGCATCAGTTAAGCTAGATTTACTGGATCAGTTTCTATCTTTCCTATCTTAAGATGAAATTCTACTCTTAATTTTTGTTTTAAAAGCAAAATCCATTTGGTCATGTTAAAAACTGGCAAAAACACATTTTGTTATTTGGCAAGAAGGCAAATAACGGTACTTTTTTACAGTCCCCGTTTCTTTCACATCACTTTCTGTTCTATTCCTGCTCCCCAACGCACAAACATTAGCAATATAGATTTCCTACTATAATATTGATTTCGTAAGCCAAATATTTCACAATTTTTGTAATTATGTAATTTTCCATAGTTGAAATTTTGAGCACTTACCACTTTTAAAACACCCTGTCATATGTTCATTCTTTTTCAAGAAAAAAATTGAAAACTGAGAATTGCGATGGCAGAATTTGTTTTACTTATAACTGCTTTTGGTCCTTTATTTGGTTCTTGTGTGTTTATGTGAGTGTATATGGCCCTCCAGCCTTTCTCACTTGGTTCTCAATGAGTGACCTTGTACCTTATCATTGACATCAAGACAACATGATGCTCGGCTCTACTGTTCCACCTTGACCACTTTCCTTTCCACCCTGCAAGATAGCACTACCATTGAGAGATGAAAGAAGCAATTCATGATGGAAAACAACAAAAGATTTTTTTCACCAAAAGACAGAAACCTGCAGGACTATTATCCTTCCTAAACTCATGTTGAAAATGATGAAGTATGTTGTTTTTGGTGCAGAAGTCCAATTTTTCCGAAAGTACAGAATTAATTCAATTATGCACACTTACACATTTTTACTTTTTTAGCATGTTCTGTTTTGTTATATTCCCAAGAATGTTTAGGATACAATTTACAATCAAAGGAAAAGTGATCTGAGTGATAGATCAAACGAAGTTGCTTGTAGCCACAATGTGGTAGCTGGGACCAAACAGTGGATACTTTGTGCGTATTTTTAAAAAATTTTTTTAGGTTTTGCTTTTTAAGCTTTTCCCTCCTAGCAGCCTTACAGTATACCAAAGTGAGATCACAATCTTGATCAACTTGTGACTTAAGAAGAATAATGAGACAATCTAAATATAGTAAAAAACAAATGACTGTCACTGATAATCAGGATAAAATATTTCAATCTTGTTTTTTAGAGGATTGGGTTATTTCACATATCCCAAATTAACCTCAACAGGAAAACTGCCTTATTTTGGATAAATCAGGAAAACAGAATGAAATTTATGAATAGCAAGAATACGTAGTCATTCAAGACAATGGCCTTTTTTTAAAGAAGTTTTTTGGGTTGTTTTTTGTTATTGTTGTTGTTTTTCAATCTACTTAAATCGATTCATGGGAAACAGAGGTAGAACAAAGCTTAGATTTGCAGATTTCTTTTCCTCAGGCAGATATATTCTTCCTGTTAACGGGGTCAATGTGGAGAGAATAAAACAGCAGTGAGAAAATAATTCTTTTTAAAAGAATCATATATATTATAATTTAATACTAACGAATGATTTCTCTAATAGAAATCTATTAGTAATTTTTCTTTCCAGAACATTATAACTTTGAAAAATGAAGATTATTAAATATAGGAAGTAACCTAACTCACAATGAATTCATCCTCATCATTACTGATAATGATAATCACTCACAAAACATATCCTGATGTCCTTTGAATATTCATGCATTAACTAAGCTGGCAAATCCTCTCTTAAACACATGGGTTATCCATGAATATCAGGCATATGACTCTGAAAGTTATTCAGCTATGGATCCAATATGTTATCTAAAGGGTAGGAGGACTTTGGTTGAGATTTTTATATACTGGTAATTTAGGGGCAAAGTTTAAATCATTACAATCTCTAGTCACTTAATTTTAAATGACTCATACCAAATTTCTCATGTGTACCTTTGATATTTGGGAATTTAAAAATTCTGAAATTTGTCAAATACAATTCTTACAACAATGACTCATTTTCTAACAAATAATATAAATGGAGTTGTCTATTATTTTAAGATTAATACATTTCTACTGATATGAATTTCTTCTTAAATAGCCTAAAGTTATTTTCCATTATGTTAAACAACCATTATTCTCTAGAACTGAACTAGAAAAACCAAGGTATACATCATTGAAAGTCTTGCCACGAGTCATTTGGCAATTATCTGAGAATAATTATCCTTGGAATCCTGACTCACAAATAATTTAGCCATTCAACCCATCTTCTTTGTGCATAAGCTTAGTGTGAAATGGGAACCAAGAAAATAAAATAAACGTCTGTCTCCAATATTCAGAACATCTGCATGAGTAAAAATTATTCAAAAAGATACCATGAATTTTTAAAATGAAATGCAGCATGTAAAAATTAAGCACCTGGTCTTTTCCTTTATATTTCATTAAAAAATTCTAAATAGACTATCACCAGCTGTACATTTTACTGCATTTTATATTATGGCAGGCAGTCAGAGCAATACTGCATTCTTTCTCATCTGAATTCCACATAAAATATAATTTTAAAAAAGTAAAAAGGAGAGCATGCCTTTTATCACGTGCAACAGTTAAGAATGCCACACAAACCAATAAGAGACATAAAAATGATTCCCAACAAACTTGATTCCAAAAAGAAAGTATGAGATAAAACAAAAGTGACATTGTTTAATTTCTTATTAATTCAGACTTCCTAAAAGAAACAGGAATTTGAGTAAGAAATTTCACTTAGCTTTGGAGAAAAGATGTACTTAACTTATTAAGTAAAACTGAGGAAACAGATGAAGTCATCTGTTTATTTTTTGTCATATAACCTGATGATTTATAAGCCAAACAAAAAGAATGTACGTGTTATTAAGCCAGGAAGCAACACTTTCTAAACTTGATAGTCAGTTGGCACATACTACTATTGACACCTCAATACCAATCAAGTTTCCACATTTTCTAAAGAAACAGAATAATTGGGAAAAACTGTTCTAAATAAGCAAGAATCATTAAATCTCAAATAGATAGATAAACCTAAGTTACAATGGGCATTTCCAATTGTTTCATGAAAACTAATTAGTCAAAAGATTTGAAAAGTTTGCCTCTTTAATTAAAAATATTCTTTCTGTAACATTTTAAATATTAATACTGATAAAATGCTTACTTTGTAAATAATGTGAAAAGTTGATGGTTTTTTTTAAATTTCTATTTTATCAGGTTTTTCTATATCTACAGTTATGTGTTATAGACATCATTCTCTTCCATATAACTGTTTTTAATGACTTCTTTTTATTTAAAGATAAAGGGGAAAGTCCCTAGCCTGGATTAGGATAACTTCAGCTTAAATCTAACATTACCAGTTGTGTCTCAGAAAATTCATTTCTTTACCAGATATGTACTGAGCGCCAAGTGCCTAATACTGTTCTGGGTGATGAGGATAAGCAGTAAGCAAAAGAAGCATGGCCTGTGCCCTCAGCTTCATCTGTAAAAATAAGAAATAGCATTGAGATAGCATCTCAATTAATGTTAGTTTCTTCCCCATTCCCTCTTCATCTCATGTTGTCGGAAAGTTGATGGCCATGCAGAATGAACATCAGATAGGTAAGGTCCTTCAGATAAGTGACAAGATGTGCCTGTTGTTGGCTTTTGAAAATTTTTATTGCCTCTAACAATATTGTCTGTAGTCCTAGTCATATAAGATGAAAATGAAATATTATTGTATTTTCCTCTCTAAAAATATTATTGAATTAAGATTAGGTGTAACATGTTCTTGGATAATATAGTTAATTGATTGTGATGATTTTAACCATTGTTTTAACCACCAAAAGATGTATAAAATTTTTTATCAAAAGCACTCCCACATGATTTCAACTCACATAGCCATATGAAAAAATAATCTTTTTCTACTAAACAACTCAACTGTTTGTTAAAAACTTTAAGAAAATAAAAGCTGGAGGGAACCTATATATATTTTAGAAATGCTATAGAAACACTAAACATTACTAAGGTATATTATAAAGTTCAAATATACTGTATATGTTCATTTTAAGACATATCTATGCTTTAATTCATAAAAATAAATAGAATGTTCTGTAATATTTATCTCTTAAACCAAAATTCAGGAAGGAGAGGGATGAGAAATAAGGGCATGATAGATTTCTTTGATACTTAGCTAAAAGCAAATAAAATCATGATGTTAATATTATAAAACTGAACAAATTTAAAAGAATATAACTTGATTATTTTCTGCTGACTATGAAGCCCTAGGGAAACAAAATATGATCAACAGAATTATTGCTAGAAAAATTATAGTCACAACTAACAGTGTTTTCATGATTTCTTCTACATACTAAGATAAAAAAAATATAAAAAAGAATTGAGTATGTGATGCCTTTATTTTAATACCACACTACCTCACTTTAGCACATGGCTGCATTAGGATTGATAAAATTATGTGGGTTTTGTTTTCAATTTAAATTTAATTCAAATTAGAATTTTCTTATGTGTTCAGTCTTGTGAAATATGCTAACAGGATGAGCAATCGATCTTTTGTTTCCCTTTTTTATTGTTGCTGTTATGACTATCAAATATTACTACAGTCTTCCTGAAAAAGTAATGTATCTTAATATTTGGGTAATAAGAATACACATGGAAAAAAAATCTTAATGCCCTGTTTAATTTATACTATAATTTCTCAGTATCCCTTAAAGAAGGGTGAAAATTTTTCATGGAAAAAAGCTATTTTAGTGACCTTTTGTAACTCCCTAAGAGGAAGAAGTCTGACAGGTAGATATATGGAGAGTTTGTTATTGTAAATTCCAGATCTTGTGATTATCTCTGACTCAACTTCTGGGGTTTTATCTGGAATTCCTGTGAAGGGTCAACAAGTGTATTACTCCCTGTCTTCACCTTCTTATGACCCTAATTTTAAAACTATACCTTATAGTATAGGATTTAGAAAGTATATTACAGTGTTGCATTTCAGTAGACAAACTTTGGAATGGGATGCACCTAAAGATATATCATTAGCTCAAGCAACAAAACATTTACAACTTTTTGATATATTTGAATATATCCATTTTTGTTTATCTTTAATTATAGACTTTAAGGAAAAGAATCTAGTAACTTTTTGACTTTAATAATTTTCAGTCAAATATTTCTCCACACTATTTCTTCCTAAGGGAAAATTTAACATGGTTTCACTACAATTAAGTGTTTTCAGTGTGGATGTATAGATGTAGATGCATTAATATAAAAACATTTTAATAGTTCAAACCATGGTGGATTCTTACTAAAATTTTAGAATATAGACAAATGCAGATAAAACAACATATTTTGACAACAAAACTTGTCTCTCTATATATATTAGAAAAACAAAATGAGCAATTTCTGAGTATATTTTAAATATAAACAAATTCAGTGGTACCAAACCTTCAAAATATTGCTTCATAGACCTTGAGCATTGGTGAAGAATGACAGAACCACTACTATTACAGGATGGTAAAAATTGGTTTGCTAAAAAGAACAGTTGTAAAAGTAATAATAAATGGTGGAAACAAACATAAAAGAAAGAAAATTACAGATGAATATTTTAAAAACTTCCTGAAATTATTATAGTGCAATGTTTAAAGAGTGTGTTTTTGGTGTTCTAAAACAGGTTCCAGACCACTTGCTAGATATGTGATCTTAGGCAGGTCATTTAACATCTCTAAACCCATTTTTCCATCAGCGAAGACTGTAACTTGTGCCTATATGTATGACATGAAAATAATAAGTTTCACATTTGGCACAATATCTGGCATATAAGCCTTTGTTTTCTGAAAATGTTCATTGTAAATTTAACAAATAAAATAATTAGATGATAAACAAAATCCTTCCAAATATTATAGATAATTCAAATGTTACTATAGTCTAAAATATAAAGTCTCGATTAATCTCAAATGAAGTTGTGAGTAAAATTGGATTCTCATTATTAGAAAAGGAAAAGAATTCAATAAAGAAACAAGCTATGAATTTGGTTTCTTGTCTGAAACAGAATAATACATGGAAATCATGAGCTATGGGTGCAACCGTCTTTTGTGTCATACTTTATCCTTTTGACATTGCTGAAGACTTATGACAAACCAAAAGTTCAGAACATTTGAAAATGAAAAGCGCAAAAAATGCCAAGAGTAATGGTTATGTGAGATGAAGAGATCTTGTACTTTTATATTTTCACCAGAAATTATTCACTGATTCTTTTAGTGTAAGAAAATTTTCTGCCATTAAACATTTTTTTTCAAACAAAAATAATACCCACAATCATTTAAATACAAAAAAGACTGAAAAGTGAAAATCTACAGACTATTTCCAGTTGTTATCCCACATAAAATGTGAGAGGAAACTTTTTTTTTTATCAAGTTTGGATGGCAAATTTTGTCAAACTACATCTAAAGATATCATCATAATTCTAATTCTTTTTCCACATATAACTTTCCAGTCATTTTGGCTCAAATGATTGTTATTGTCCTTGTAGTCTTAAAAAAAAGTTTAATCAATATAGTCAAACTGGGTATATATTTAGAAATAATTCCAGAGAGCTCATGACAAAGTGTATTACACACAGTGAGCTTGTCACCTGGTCAATTCTGCCTGGTCTGAAACTAAATATTCTTGACATAATTTTTCATGATCTCTCTAACATATTGTTCTAAACTATTTATTAACTAAACATTATAATTTTATATGTTTACTTCACTGTTCAAATATTTATAGACCAAACTTGTGTAGGTACTTTTGAAGTAGTAACCTTATCATCTATATATTTACCAGTTAAAATGCCATAACAAGTTGTCAAAAATATTTTTTGAAATCTCTGATTCAGTGTGTACCACTGATAATTCAGGATATTGCCCTATAAACAGAAAATAGAATTCTGATTATCATTCAAGGCGTAGATTCTATGACAACTAAGACCCAACTATGCTCATTATCTTTATTTCGCCTTTTCACTTTCCATTTGATTAGTTCCTTTAATGTACCCAATGGTCTGAAAAGACATTCTACAGTGATTTCAAAATATCAATTAGATCATGATGCAAGCATTTATTTTGCCCAGATTTCATTATGAAATATTTATAAAGAAGAGTATATGTATTATACATGGCTAAATTAAGAGTAGTAATAAAATGAATACCAGCATTCCTATTAACCATTTTATGTAGTTGGGACCTTTTTCTCTAAAGCTTCCTATTTTGTCAGGCTTGCTTACAATAGCTACTCCCCTATGAGAGATAATCAATATATTTTGTATTATTCATTCTCTTTTTTCTTTATGAGTTTTGCCATATATGTCTATATACTTATACAACCTATTTCTTGAAAAAAAAATAAATTAACCAGAAGAGATAGGCACCATTAACTGAAAAAAAAATCTGCTTACAAATTGTATGTACTGTACAACCTCATTTTAATAAAATATACATACCTGCATGCAGACAGACAAAAATATCTAGAAAGAGGTACATATATACTAAGTCATGACAGTACAACCTATTTATTTTGGCCTGAATTTGAACTTCAGCATAAATAAAATTATAGTGAAGAAACTTTTCTGTGACATGATTTGACATTCAATATTAAGTTCTGAGCGATGCTCATGTCTACAGTTGTGCATTATTCAATCGTTATACTATTCCATTACCTGCATATATCATTTATTTACGCACTGCTGGTGAACATGTTGAGGATTATGTTCTTGTCCGAACTCCTCTTGCAGTATGAGAGGGGCTCTAGGAGATCTATTGCTGGGTCATAGGATAAGTGCATTTCAAACTTTACTTGGAAAGGCAAATTTTCTAAAATACCAATCTATAATGCTCATAGCAGTGTGTTAGAGTTCCCACTGTTTTTCAAAGCTGTGTTTCCCTTCCAAGATATAACTGTTCATAACTTTTTCACAACTTTTCAATGTTTTGCTAGTTAACCTATTTCTTTTTGATTTATGGGAATATATATATATATATATATATATATATATATATATATATATACACACACATATGTAATACTAATATATGTGATACTGTATGTGCATATATACACATGATACTGATCCTATTTACTTGTCTTTTCACATTTTTTAATTAACACAGTTTTTTATTTTAATGCAGACAAAGCTACTAACAATTTTATTTTATATTTTGGGCTTTTTTAATATTGAGAAATCATCCTCTATGTCACTTGCATAAAGAGAGTCTATGATTGATGCTAAAAGTTTGAAGTGCTGGTTTTCAAAGTTAAGTTTTTATCCATTTAAAACTGACTTTTGTATATACTTTAAGCTATGAATCTAATGTCCTTTTATTTAATAAGCCATATTTTTTTAATGCAAACTCTGTTCTACATCAAATCCTGATATAAATACAGGTCCATTTCTTGGCTCTGTAATCTGATTCATCGGTCTAGTTGTTCCTCTCTGCACAAATATTAAATATCTTACTATGGTTTATTTCAAGTCTTAATATATCCTAAAGCTTAGGTTTAACAAGACAGATACATTATTCAGAGATGGAAGGCAACATGTTGTTAAACTCTTCATTTCTAGCTGTGTACAAACGTTGTAATCTATTTTATCTTTGAATACAGCTATACACATTGGTTTGTTTAGAATGTCTTGTATAGCTTTTTTTTTTTAACCTCTAACTTTGAACCTCTCTTAGTCTTTATATTTCAATTGTGTTTCTTATAAAGGACAGATAGCTAGATTTTCCTTTTATTTCCATTTTGCTAATCTTGTATTTTATTGAAATATTTAGTCTACTTACATGTTGTGATGTTCATGTTAAATATTTAGAATTATTTCTATCACCTTGTTTTCTCTCTATATTTCTTATTACATTTTCATCTACTAGTTTCACAGCTCAGCCTTTGATTTCTATTTCTTTAGTGGTTACCTACATATTTAATTTATGTTACATAAAATGTTCTAAAGTCGTACCATTAATTTGAACAATAATTGCATGTAAATTGGGAGGGAGCTAATTGGAATAAAGCAAGCTTAGATCCTTGCAGTATTTGAAGAGAAGGTAATGTCTAGAAACTTCACACAATAATACTCTATCCTTAATTTTTTACTTTTTTTGTGGATCACATGAATTGGGACCTCAAACTGGTAGTAGAAAAGAATTGTCAGAGATTCTCATGAGAGACATTTTCCATTCACCTAGAGCTGAAGTATCCCTAACAATCACCCTCTGCAGAGCATGTTTTTGTTAACAATGTTTATTTTTCATTGTTTGCTTTTTGTTGTTGTGCCATTGTTTATCTGAACATGTCACTTTTGCAAGAATATCAGATATGATCTTCCAATTTTTTGTAAACCCAACATTTTTTCTCCTATCTTTGAGCAGTGCTTTGGCCTGTTAAATCTAATGCTTTCTGTCACTGCTTATCAGATTACCTGAGGTACAGAACCAGAATTGTTTGTTTGTTTGTTTGTTTTGTTTTGTTTTTAATTTTCTATCTTTTGCAGTGAATAATTTAGTAAGATGCATTTAAAATATTGAAGTTGTGTCAAATTACATAAATTTCTAAACACATCTCTTTCAAAGACACTGTTCCAAATTACAAGATATTCTATACAAATGATAAATTTATGTTTCTTGTGTTTAAAATTGCCAAAAATGGAAGTACTATATTTCTTTTTCTATTCTTGAATAATTATTTTATATAACTATACTGTATGCTGAAGTTAACCTTGGAAATTACCTCTTTCCTGAAAGTATGTTACTGCTGACATCTGAATTTAATTAAAGTCACTTCTATGTTATTTTCATGATAAAATAACTAGTGACTCTCAATTGCCTTCTTTATAAAGATTAATATTTTCTTTGTCAAGGCATATGATAGAGGTGAAGCCTTTTTCTTCAAGGCAATACTTTTTGACATTATAACAGTATCAGAGTACTTTATATACACACATAAACATAGGGACAGGTTTATAAATTGAATCGTGTTCAAAATTATATTAACTACTTTAGTTATCTCTAAATTATCTTAAATTTAAGATAGCATTTTCTTATGTACTATTTACATCAAGATTGTTTCTACTTAATAATTAAATGGAAGGAAGAAATATGACAATATAGACATACAAGATTCATGATAAAAGAAAACAACCAGGATGAACCCTGCATTCTAAATTATATACATTTAATAATAATTATATACAAAGTATAATCCTAGTGTTATCTGTGAGAATTTATTATATAAGCATGTTGTTACAAAATGCAAGTCCAAACAAAAAATAATTTCCTTTTGACATCAGACTTCGTGGAAGAAATTAAAGTTATGAATTCTAGATCACTGATGAAAGTACACAATCCAAAAGAAAAATTAACCAGTAAAACATATTATCTGACAAGTAATACTAATACTGTACTATAAAAAGTTAAAGAGTTTTAATGTTACTTTTAATAGTGAAACAAAACAAAATAATCAGTCTCTGAGTTATGGCTTTTATATATATTATGCAAAAATAAATCTGTTTTGAAAGAATAACTTGCTGGCCCATTTCTATCCTGCGAAAATGTACAACTTTCTCAAAATTTTCAATATATTTGTGTTGTTATGCATTTATATTCTGACTATTTTGAAATTATGCAATCACCTTCTAACATAACAATGAAAATGAAAATGCTAAGACCTTATCCAAAGGAATTCACCATAGCTAATGTGGGTGAAACCAGTATAAATTTTTCCTGCCAAATTTTATATTAATCTAATGTTTTGAAAACATTTGTATGAATGACTGAAAAAAATTACGAGCTAATGTTATACTTCCACTACCACACCTTCATAAATGTTATCAATTACAAATTTTTTGTTAGTTAAGTGATGTGATAAATACATTTATACCAAAACACTTACATGTTTATTTTTATTACATTTTAAGACCATTATAACAGAATTTTATTTTTTATTTATTTTTACATTATTTCATCTTAATAAGTAAAGCAGAATAAAAAAATTCATTAACACATATTTAATTCTAAATTACTAAATAAACAATCCTATATAGCTAATATCAATTGAAGTAGAATTTACAGGTGAATAATCATGGCATAAAGCACCCATACTTTTGTCTAACAGGAGATGAAAAACAGCATTATAATAGTTCCCAAACTATTGATATTCTATAGAAATATTGGAATAGTTAATAAAGATACTTCAGCTCATTTTTGCCAACATTTTGATAACTGCAAGATGCTCATTAAAAAAAATGTTTATCTATTCATACACATAAACTTCTAAGAGAATATATTTAGTGAAATAGGCTTAGTATACATATTAAATATTGTCCATAAAAGCTTTTTTAACATTAAATATGCAACTTTCATGTTTTCTTTCTAGGTATATTTATTAAAGAAGCATTCCTCACTCAGTGATACATTATGTTATGAGCACTATACTGGTTAAAATTTGATAATATTTCAAAGAGGTTATGTTAAAGTAATAATGAAAAATATTATATTCAAGAATTATTAGATACAATAGTTAAGAACCCCTACTCAATTATTTTATACTAAAATTCTCTATGTATATAAAATATTTGATATTAGTCGAGTCATTTGTATTCATTATATACAAATGGATTAAAATTGTTCAAAACATTATCTCTGAGATGGAGCTGTGCCTAAATTTTGAAAGAGAAAATTTTAGAAAGTTGCTAAAGGTATTAGATAAAAATAAAGAAATCATTAAAGTTGACTTTATTACTTTCAAATTTTGGAACATGTATTTAAATAGAGCAATTCTTTACTGTATACTTGCCATGTGTTCAGCAATTTAAATTAAACTATTTAATACTTGTTTTAACACATCATAATCACTGCTCCTACCCCCTCCAACCACAATTATGTCTTCTCACTGGAAAAGTATCCTGAGTACTATCCCTCTAAAGAGAATTGTAGAATATAGCAAAACAGTATATTTTCCAAACACAAATTAAGTATTTTACATAGCTAACACTGCATAAATTTCTCTCTGTAATGCATTGCACTTAGTTCACTGCATTCATAATTACAGTTCAATTCCCCCAAAAATATTCTTTTTAAAAAGAGAATTAATAAACACCTGTTAAACAGAAAAAAATAATTGCATTACAAAATTAGGCATTTATTCATAGATATTTTGGCTTTGCAGAAGTCTCTTTCATGATTCTGAAATCTCTTGTTATCATCTTACTATCTTCCAGTGTCATCACATATTATGGGATCCAAATGGTGACATCAGAAAAATTAAACTCAGGACTTTTGGGCACACTGCATCCAAGCATACATTAGCAATGTAGATACCTGACCTTTGAAATAGGACAATTCATGTGCACATATCTCATGCCTGTCTGCCTTCCATATACTTAGCAGGATGATGATTGCTCCCAGCTATATTGATATACTTCTATCCACTTGACTGGCTTTGCATAGGAGGCAAATGATCTGTTAAAAGGTGATCTTCTTTGTAGATGTCTCACTTAATCAGAGTAGGATACTGGTAAACACAAGCAGGTATGCTACTTTATCTAGTCTCACTACTACCTGCACAGCTTTCATTTGCCTTATATAAAAAGGTCACTGCAAATACTGCTGTAAAATGGCCCAAGGAAAGCATCCCTTCAACAAGTTCCCTGTTGCAAAGGACAATAGGAAATTCTTTTTAAGAAATGCACCGCTTGTCTTCATGGATAATCCAACTATACTGTTGGTTGAATTCCCTTTAGGAAAAAGAATGTTTTTCACCCTGTACTAGATTAACCTATATGAAATTGCAATATGCAAACATTTTGATACATAAAAATGCTGATTTCTTGTGGTTCAATCTAATATATCCTATAATCTAATATAAAATTTAGGAAAAAAATTATCATCTCCATTTTTCTCAGATTTCTGTTGTTAAAAACAGAAATTTTCTTCTGGTGGTCTTCATCTCTGCCTGAATTTCCAGAAACATTTGAAAAATGACCAATGTAGTAGAACTCCTATAGAATTTTCTATCAATTACCAGTATTTTTCTAAGGTCTGATGTGAGTCCCATTCCATAGGTGAATTTTGTGGTACGCTGATAAACATGAGAACTATTTAAAAATATGTAGCTAGAATGTTAAACTAATGTGCTTTAATAAATAATATTGCTAAAACAGTTCAATTTACTTAAGTTTTAAGAAGTGACTCATTAAAAAAAGTTAGGTAGATAAAAATGCAGGTGGCACTCACATGGACAATGAAAGTGTGAAAAGCACTGGTCAACAAGACCACAACTTTCTAAGTATTATTTACTGTATTGCTTATATTTCCAAATTTCTCCATGGGAACCAAAGAGCTTACATTTGAATGTGCCATTTGAAATTGCTTTAATTCATAAGAAACGAACAAATATTGGCAATTTCACATGGTTCAACCTTAATGTGTCTCTGCGACCGCACAGCATTCAATGTCGAAAAGATATTAAGTAATAATTAAACTTTGATTGAATGAATGGATTCCAGACAAAAAACTTTGAGTTTTTCATAAGCCTCTGTATGAGTACAAAATATATCAAGTTTAAGAAAACTTGCTTATAAACAAATGCCAACTGAAACATAAGGATATAAGTCAACATGTTTAACTCATGTGTAAATATTAAAGATAGATGAATTTTTTTTTTTACACAACACTCTTCTCTGATAGCAACACAAAAATAAATGATTATCCCTCCTAGGAACTCACACCTTTGTTGATCTGCATCCAAATTGGATCAAGATCAAGGATAAATTTATTTCTTCATTTTCTCCAAAGATATGGAGTCTAACAAAGTAAGAAAAAAAAGAAAAATTTAGAGCCTATATGTCTTTTCCTCTAGAATAACATGTAAGTAGAAGCAAATGGTCAAAATCTAAAAATCACCTTAGGAAGACTGAATCCAGCATATCCCCCAATTTTTTTCTTGCTTTCGGCACTAAGCACAAAATAATGTAATGTTGTAAAAAAAAAAAAAAACTTACTTTAATAAACTAACTTTAAAAATTAGCTTTGAAAACTTTATCAGAATCCAAATATCCCAATTTTTCTTAGCAATCTCTTATTAGTCCCTTTTAAAAGACCAGAAAAACTATGTATTAGTAATCTCCTTGGAAATCTATAACTCTTTGGAAATTACTTGCTGTGTTCTGATTAGTGTAAGGAATGTGAGGTAGCGGGAATGTGGAAGGATGACAAAAGTCAGCAACAGATAAATAGCTTTTGACACACTTTTCATTATCATATGGCTTCTACCCTTGTTTACTACACTCAATCTATTTATACCCTCTAGCATAGAATTTCTAGCTATGACGCCAGTGACATAAAGAAGTAGGAAAAGTCACCTTTATTTAGAAATTTATGTAGGCCAACAGTATAGAGACATACTCTATAAATAGATGTAAAAGTTCTCGTGAATTCTGCATAAACAAATGATGGAATAGTTTAGAAAAAAAAACATTACAAGTTTGAATTTAATTGCAAGGGAGGAATACTTGCATTTGTAAGCCTTTGAGAATATTCCATTTCAAATCTAATATCTAAATTTATTAGCCAGTGCTACTGCAATAAAATTCAAAAAACAAAATAATTAGGGTGTCTGGATAAAATATGGGATTCCCAGTAAAATCTGAATTTTAGATAAATAATAAACCATCTGTTAGTAAGTAGGTCTCAAACATTGCATGGAAGTATTATACTAAAAAATTATTTAAAGTTTATCTAAAATTCAAATGTAACTGGGCATCCAGTATTTTTATGTCCTAAATCTGGCAAACCAAAAATAATGCATGTAGTAAAGGAAAGCAAAAGTCTTTTTATTGCACAATTCAAAGAACAAAAGAGCATTCCTGGTTTGTTGGAAGTGGTCAGAGAGTTAGAAATTTTGATTGCTCCTAAAGCTTCTTCCAATAGGTCTCCAATGACTTCACCATATCCAGAAGTTGTTGGTTATCTCATCTCTCCTCATGTGTTTTCTTTGGTATTCCCTATAGATTTTATTGGTTCTTTTTCAGATGCAAAAAATAATCACAAGTTTGCTTTCAACACTTAAATTTAAAATTATACACAGATTTTTATATTTACACAAAGCCAATGAAGACCAAAATTAAAAAGTACTACAGCCAAACAAATTAATTAATTATAAGGTTGGAAGATAATATACTTTTGCTAATTACTCACAGCTTGGTGCACATTTTTTCATGGCAGCCAACAACTGCATGTTTTTAATCTCCATAATAACAATAATAGCATACATCATTAACCCTATTTCATTCTTTTTTAATTTTTTATAATACCAATAACAAAGATCATTAACCTCTGTTCTGTTTAACATCTAATCAGCCATTTTAGTTAAATAAATATCATAGAAAACATTAAATATCACTTTGCTAAGCTACACTGGCTCTCAGGAGGGGAATTTTTCCTAATGCATTACATTAACATCAGTTTATTCCACAAGTGTCAAACGTTGAGTGGTAACAGGGAAATAGATAAAGAATAATTTATGGCTTTAATCAAATTAAGTTGAAACTCTCTTTTTCAAAGTAGTTTTAAATCTTATTTGTATAATTGTATTGTGTTTATGAAGTTATTTCTGAAGCAATTTATAGAGTAGAGCTGTCCCATTACTGAGATAGTGTCAAAGAATTGTACACGAGGATGCCACGATAGTGAGACTCAACATGTTTTTTAAGGGAATTTCTGAAAATAACTGCTTTCTGAAGCATGGAAATCTGTGTGATATTATTTCTGATCTTGGTAATTGTTACTTTAAATAGTTACTTAAAAATTCTTATTAAAGGCAATGTAACATGCCTGCTTGCCACAGAATTTCTATGGCAAATGTATTACTTGAATCACCATTTCATGCAATCAGTGACATCAAAAGAACTAAAATGGTAAACAAGACTTCTATTTAAAATATTTAGCAAGGCTTTGTTTCAGATTCCAAATATATATGTACACACCTACACATACTATTTGGCTTTTGGATGCCACAGGAGTCAGGAAACAGAGATTCAAAATGGTTTGGACAGAAACACATCCTAAGAGAAGAAGCTATAGAGTTGGGGTTAGTTCTTTCCCAAAAGAATAAAAAAAATATTAGCAATTATTTGATTTATGTTCTTTTGCCTGAGTATTTTTAAAGCCTCTGCTATTGTTTTCCAAAAGGAAAGGAACCTGACTTATAAAAGAAAAGAATGACTTCTCTTTGATTGATTTATGAATCTTTGACAAACTCCCAGAGCTCATTGCAAGCCAGTATCAATGTCTCAGTTCCCCTCTTCCCCTAAGATGTATCAGAGGTGGCCTGGTTAGTGAGATGTGCACTGAATAGGACGGTAAGTAGGACAGGATTTGAAGATACCAGGCTGTGGCAGATACCACTGCAGTTCTGGTCTTTCCTTTTGGACTCCATGTATTGCTTCCTTGATGCCAGTAACTGAATAGCTATTCTTCCTGAACCTGATCTCTCCACTGAAAATTATGTTCTGTATTATATTACTTTCATTTCTACTATCCTATATTTTTATTTAGGAACTCTACTTTATGGATATGCTTTTGATCTGTGGTAGAAAGCTCTGAGCAATCTTTGATAAGGTATTCAATAAATGCAGGCATCTTGTCTTAACTAGCAATGAAACTGGACATCTACAAAACTGAGTGATGATTGCAAAAGAACTTTGGATTATCTGTACAGTTATGTCGGAAAAAAGAGAAAGCCATTTTATGTTTTCTTATGCTTTATTTTGGCCCCAAATCCTGATTCCCTAGCTTCCAGAATAAAACACCATGGATTTAAGACACTAAATAAGCTATACTGTCATATAAGATTTGTTGAAATTGCACACTGTCTTTCAACTAATTTATAACTAGTATACAGTTCAATAAAAAATAATAATTAAAATTTAGATTCACCATAAATTAAAATGTGATTGCTTTGGTTGTAGCACATTAGAATATCAGAACACAGTAATTATCAGTATTTTAAAATATGACGCATCAATGCCAAACATTGCCTTTACATAATTCTTGGGTTTGATAGGATGGGCTTTGGTCTAAGAAGAAATACATTGTAAATAAAAAAATATTACTGCATGGATATATATTTATATGATTAAATAATAGACATATATCTCACAGTGAGTGTTTGAATGGGTAAACTTATAAATATGGTCATGCTTCTTAGTCAGACAAAAGTAATTTTTGCTGTACTGATATCATAATGGTGAGTTCTAATAAGAATGCTTAGCAATAATAAAAATGCACAGTTTTAAGATTTCTATTACCAATACTGCTCCTGATATCTAGTATTTTGTTTTAAAAAAATTAATAACAATTCTCATCTCAAACAAAATGTTACGTACTATAGTCCAAAATATAAACTTGAATCTTCCATAGTTATTCAAGACAACCCATAAACCACCTCTCCAAACTTTTTCAGGAACTTGCTCCAAGACTACTATGCATCTTGAAGTATAATCTAAAGTCTTCCTTAGAGAAGATAAACATTCTACTTAGAATAATCTTTAAAAATAATACAAATAGGCTGTACTCTCCTATCCATATTTTAAAAACCATATGAAATTTCTAATTTTTAGCTCAAAAAATGGTTAAATATTAGGAATTTCTCATAGTTCAACCTAATATTATTCTAGATGGGTTTAATGTTTCTTATAAAAGCCATTCATGAGACAAATATGTTAAAGTCATTTTTTTTCCTGGATTCCTTCATTAAGTTTAAAATAGAAAATGCAATTCATTTAATAACAAGTTTTGATTTTAGGTTAATTTTAAATTGTGGAAGTTATATATTCTATGCTTTAAAATTTTCTACATAATATTTGATGCCTAAATTCAACATTTTACTGAACGTATTTTTCTGGAAGCATTTATAAGAATCTAAAGAGATTTGCAAAACTACAAAAAAAATAGCACTTATCTGAAGTTGTTTTTTTTTTTTGCTTTCAAAAAACATCATTGTTTATTTTTGGAATATATAGTTATTTGCTTTGGAAATATGTTTTTATGTTAACCACAATGGCTTTGTTATTATTTTTAAATGAATTGATGAATAAATATCTTTTTACCTTCTCAGTGTTCTTATATAAAGTAGTAAATATCAATAGATATAACCCAGAAAACTCAAAGCTCTGTGGAGTTTTCAATAATTTTTAAGAGTGTAAAGTGTCTTTGGGACCAAAAAGTTTGAAAACCACTGGATTAATTAAAGAGATAAATCAGCAAAAAAGAAAGAAAACAACAAACATAAGACATTTTATAAATCATACTATTTATTTGATCCTAAGGGAACCTAACCTAGTCCTGCTTTTAATAAAGGAGTATCTGACTGGCAGAATATCTGAAGACCTCATCTCATTACTCACTTGGGGTGAGGTTAGGAGGGGAGTCTGGGGTGAGTACAGAAACTTCCAGAGGCATACTTTAAACCTGATCCTATGTAACTGTGTAGCATGCAGGTGCTATGGAGAAACCTCTGGGCAAGAACAAACCTGTACATTAATACAGGACAGCAACAGGTACTCTCTTTCATGACTCATTGATTTTAGATATAATTTCAAGGGTCATCAGGTTCTTCTTCTTATCATAGCAATCTTGAGAGATTAAGAAAAACAGAAATTTTTACTCTTGGTGTACAGTTGGGGAAACAAAGAGAGAAGTTTTCAGGGTTTTACCCTAAGGCACCAGATTGTGTTGGGTCAGGTTGTGGAATTTAGGTCACCTGCTTCTATGCCAGTACTTTATCCACGAGGTCCCTGTCTTTAAAACTGGTTTTTAGCAACAGAATTCTTTTTAATTCAATTCTTGCCTCATTATAGAGCACAAGAAAGAGAACTGTTGTATGTGAAGAAATAGCTGATAATCTAAATTCCCACTCATTTTGCTTCTCTTTAGCCACTTCTCTCCTCCTCTATCTCCATCCCTCTTCCATCTTGGGACTCCAGTCTGCCCAAGATCTTCTCTTGTTTATTTTCCCCCTTCATGCCAAAATCTTGCTTCCATTACTCTGCCTTCCTAGACATCTACTTAAATATGTTTACTGCATTTCTTCAAATATGCACATATTCTCATAAAATATGTAGTGTTATTCTTTGTGCATACATGTTTAAATTACACCAATGGTATTATGCTATAAATCACATTGTGCTTACTTTTCTCTTAATAACACTGTTCTTAAAAATCTATCCACATTTTTATTTCTACTTCTATTCAGTTTCTTTTTATGTGCATATAATTTTATACTATAAATTAATATGCCATATTTTACATATTCTTCTATTGAAGAATGCAACTCTCCATCAAAAAAAAAAAGAAAGATTTTGTTGACATATCAACTTGGAGTCAAGGGAGAGAAGTTCTCTGAGATAGTAGCTAGGTTGTTGGATATACACAGACATAATCTTACCAAATGCTACCAAACTGCTATGCAGAGTGGTTTTCCCTCCACAGATTATGAGAGTCCCTCACTACTCAGTAAAACCTGCTGCTTCCCTTTTCTAATATTCCATATGCCATCAAGTATTAGGTGCCATCTCATTATTGTTCTAATTAACATTTCTCTGATAATTATTGATAGTGAGCATTTTTCAAACATCTGTTAGATTTTGATCTATCTTCCCTGTTAAACTGTGTATTAATTCTGTGCATTTTCTTACTGGATTTTATGTCTTTTTCTTTGGGATTTTCAGTTTTCTCTTGTAGATATGAATTCCTTGTTACAGATATTTCAAATATCTTTGCTCAGCATGTGAATTTTGTTTATTATATCCTTGATTTGGTAGAAATCCTTCATTTTGACATTTCATATTTCTCCTCTTATTCTTTTTCTTTTTTAACTTTTTGCTTCTTATTTTTTAATCTTTTATAAAAATTTATTATTTTGTTAATCCCTTGGTCACAAAGATATCCTCCTACATTTTATTCTTTGTTTTATTGTTCTAATATTTACATTTAGTTCCTTAATTTATTTGGCGTCCACCTATGTATATGGTATAAGGTACAAACCCAGCTTTAAATTTCTGTATTCAGTGAGCTAATTTCCTGAACACCACCTGCCTATCCTTTCTTTGGGGTGTTCATTTATGATGTATCATATATTTTAATCCAATGAGTGTTTCTATGTTTAATTAGTGGATTTTATCCATTCATTGTTATATTAGAATATTTCTTCCCCATTTTTTTCATATTTTTTATTATTCTTTTTTTTTTCATTTTCTTTCTCCTTTCCCTTAGCTAGTACAAAGTTTCTTTTACCCTTAAAAGCATGCACTCAATTTCTATTGTTCTGGTCATTGCTCATTCATATTATGTTTATCTATCTCTAATAATTTCCTAAATGTATCCCTTCCTCTTCCCCTTAAAATAAGATATATATATATATATATATATATATATATATATATATATATATATAATCTCCTTCTCCATTCCCACTCCAAAATAGCATGTCTGGATTTTTAATTCTATTGTTCAGATACTACTTCTGTTTGCTTTGTCATGCTTAAAAAAAAATAAAACTAGCAATTGGTAAATTTTTCATAACACTCTTACTTTCCACTTATGTTGTTACTACCTCCTATATTTATTTCTCTTATTATTGCAGCACAACTTCTAGTACAGTCACAAAATGTCTTTTTGTGATATATTTTCTGATTTTTTGAATGCATTAGACTATATTTATTATACCCTTACATTTAAATGAGAGTTTATCTGGAATTTTTAAAAATCCAGTTTTAAAGTTATTTAACTTCAACATTTTTAGATAGAGTCTCCTTTGCCTTTGTATCTCTTAGTTTAGCTTTTTCTATTATTTGCCATAGAAGACCTAACTGACCCACAGAACCACAAGAGGAAACAAAGAATGGATAAGGGTGGGGTGGAGGGGGAGAGCACACAGGGTATAAGGAACACATACTTTAGGGTCACAGAGACATGGATTTTAGTTGAAGATAACAGCGTTACCAGAAGAGAACAATAAAAAGCACAAAGTAGGACAGAGACATGGGTTTGTTAGCTCAGGGAGAAAAACACCCCCAGTTTTTCGATATGTTATGAGAACCCATGACTCTCCTCACTATAATCATGAGTTGTATTCAAGAATCCAGTTGAATTTCAGGAGCTTATGGCCAGATCCAGGTGTTTCACATGACTTACATCTAGGGACTTTGTAGCAAAAGAAACTGAAAACTATACATACAAAAATTAAGGAAGATTTCTTCATGGGTTTGTTATTTAGTGAAGAAATATAAATTTTGTTGCTCTGTTATACAGCACATAAGTGTTGACATGAGATTTTCACTGAAGACCATAACTTTATCATTAGAAGATACTTTGCATTTAATTCAATGTTGTCTAATACTACTATACAGTCATCCCTTGGTACCATGGAGAAATGATTGGTCCTAGAGACCCCATGTGAATACCAAAATTCAAAGATGCTCATGGCCCTTTTATAAAATGGTGTAGTATTTGCATATAACCTATGCATATTCTCCTGCATACTTAAAATCATCTCTAGCTTACTTGTAATACATAATAAAATGTAAATGCTGTGTAAATAGTTATACTATATCATTTAGGGAATAATGTCAAAAAATGTCTGTACATCTTGAGTATAGGTACATTCATTGTAGGGCCAACATGGCAATAATGTAACTCTTTTTCTGAATATATTTTATCTGTGGTTGGCTGAATTCCCTGATAGCTACAGATACAAAGGACCAACTATACCATCTCTTGGCTTGTTTTTATTGTCAGATGCTTGTTACTTATCCTTTTCTTTTCAACTTTTCTCAGTCACTTTAACACAGATGTGTCTTTCATATATTTATATGTCAAGTAATATGTTGGAATCTGTGAATACAGTGATAAAAACATTAGACACATGCCTGTCTCCATGGACTTTAAGTTCTCCAGCGACCACAGACGTAATGACAGGCACTGCTTCACCCCCAGACAGTAGCACAGTGCCTGGCACAAAGGAAGGTAAGAATAAATATATATTGACTGAGTGAACTTGTTTTTAAAAAATTAGTTACTAACAAAATTAAAACTTATGTCTACACAAAATCTTTCACGAGGATGTTTATAGAAGCTTTATTCATAATTGCCAAAACTCAGAAGCAACCAAGATGTCCTTTAGGAGGTGAATAGAAAAATAAACTGTGGTACATACAGACAATTGAACATTACTTAGCTCTAAAAAGAAATGAGCTGACGAGTCATGGAAAAACATGGAAGAAACTTAAATGCATATTATTACTAAGTGAAGGAATTCAATTTGAAAGGGTGACATTGTGAATGATTCCAACTATATGACAAAACCGTGGAGTCAGTAGAAAGATCAGTGGTTGCCAGGAGTTAAAGAGAAGGGAAGAATGAATAGACAGAGTACAGAGAATTTTTAGGACAGTAAATATATACTGTCTAATATTATAATGGTAGGCATATGCCATTGTATGTAAAATGGCAATGGCATTCATGCAATGTAAAATGGCAAGAGTGAATCTTAATGTAAACTATGGATTTGGGGTGATAATGATGTATTAATGTAGGTTCATTGATTGTACCAAATGTACTACACTGGTGAGGAATGTTGATAGTGGTAGAAGCTATGCACGTCTGCGGGGAGGGGGTACATGAGAAATCTTTTTACCTTCCCCTCAGTTTTGCTGTGAACCTAAAACTGCTCTAAAAATGCAGTCTTAATTTAAAAGAAAGCAATTACTTTATCACAACTCTGCTAAATTTTTAAAAGAAGATTCCACAGAGCTAAAGTAACATTTAAAAGAGAGATCTAATCTGGGGATCAGAAAGTTCCCCTAATAAGTGACTCTTTAGCTCAAGGATGCCAGATGATAAAGCAGGGGAAGAGTAGTCCAGGAAAAGGAAATGTATCTTTTTAAAAAATATTGTCATTTAGCTATATTTTCTAGTTTCATAAGGAGAGTAACATTTATAAAGCAAGTAAATATATAAAGTGGAACAAGTGCTATAAATAAGAATTCTGTCTACTATGAAAGCCTATGATAAATGAAACAAGGCAAGAGAAGGCAATCAGGACAAGGCTTTCCCAAATGTGTCATTTAATGGACTGTTTATGTAAATATAAAATGAATAAATAGAGCTTTATAAATAAATTAGAGGACCTTTTCATCAATGCTAAAATGAGATTTCCATTTTCAGAGCTGCTATGAAAATTAGAGAATAGTTAAATTAAGCTTCTCTAAATCTAGTTTCAAACAAGGCAATAAATAATCACATAAAAAATAAGTAAGGCTCTTGGTACAATACCTACTATTATTAATTATTATTATAAGTAGATAAGTTAAAATGTGGTAATATCTATCTTATAAGATCTTCTCTAAGGATTAAATTAAATTGAAAATGTGTGTAAAGCACAGATTACTTTGTTTAGAATTTAGTAAGTTTCAACATTATTATGTTTCACAGATAAAAATACATAAATAGATGTTAGGTAGGTATATAGACAGTCATAGATCTCGGAAGTATAGAGAAATTTTATGTGTTGGGGAAAGAAGGAGACAAGTATTTGGGAATCTAAGGAGTCTTTGGCAAAGTTTCCAGAATGAGGAGCCATCAAAATGGGAAAAAAACAGAATGAATGAGTAAAGAGAACCTATACGGTCATAGCAAGGACTCCCCAGAGGACAGGGATGCTGCCGCTCTAACGGAGCCACAGAACTTCTTGCCTTTTAAAATCAAAAACCAAAAGATTTCATAATTCTATATTGAAATCAGGGAATTAACAAATATAAAGTAAAATTTAGTTACCTATGACTTTACCCCTGAACTGAGAAAGATCTCAAGTTAGTGAAGAAAGCAAAACTGCCCAGTTCTATACAGCAACTGAAAACTGATTTTGTCTCCAATCACAATTCATGAAAGCAGCTCTGAGTGTCTTGGATAAGACATTTTACGCTGGAAGAGTAAGGCAAAATTTCCACACCTTCCAAGATTAGCCATTAGTATCAATAAGAATACAGAGATTTTACAGCTCAAAAATTATGACTTTAAACATTTACAGTTAAAGGTAAAGTATAAGAGACATCAAAGAGGAGAAAAGTGAAGAAATAATTAAGCTGCTGGTCTGAATTTCTTAGTATTTCTTATGAGAATAAAGAGAGTAGAGAAAAATCAGGAAGAATATTCTGTAATTGCAGCCCCTTGACAATTAACAGGTGATTGGGGAAAGGGTGATTCTTATTGAAAAGGTAAATTCTGATGGGCTTATTGAAGTAAGCAATAAGTACCCTCAAATGCACAAATATCACAAAATTATAAATAAAAATCTGAGTAGGAGTGTCTGTTTTTATTGTGATGTCTCTATGGGATAAAGCCAGAGATAAAGTAAAACTAGTTAGACACCACGAGACTCTTAAAATGATCACTTAGGGTTTGCTGCTATTTAAGATCGTAAGTATGTAATCATGTATGTTTCAGGATATTGCATTTTAAAAAAGCATTCTTATTTTATTTGCCTAATCTATTATTGCCCTCCAAATCAGTTATTTGTACACTTAACTTGGGTAATATATAACCTCATGTTTTCTTGGATTCTGTAAAGTGTAACAAAGGAAACAACTTGGCACCCTCTTGAAAACAGTTATAGCATAGTGGTTAAAGATCAGACTCTGGTGTCAAATTGTCTAGATGACCTTGAAAAAGTTAGTTAACTACTTTATGTCTCATGTGAAATGGGAATAACAACCGTAGTACCTCATTAGGTTGTTATGAGTATTAACTGAGATAAAACAGGAGAAACTCTTAGAAAACAAACTAAAATATAATAATTGTTCATTAAATAGTATCTATTGCTAGTAGACTATGGGTAGTCTTATGGCAAATAGGAAAGCAATTTCATGTAATTTTAATGGATTCTTAGAAATTCTGATGTTCACTTGATTGCCTTGAGTGCTAATGATGATTTTAGTGATTACAATTCTTGATTATCCTAAATCAGTAAGATAGGTGTTTAGATACTAAGGATCAAGGAAAGAATAGTATTTCTTCAAGAAATTTATAAATTATTATACTAGAATTTTAATAATTTTATTTTTCTCAAAATATTAAAGTCTATGTCAACTTAGAGTTAAAATGAGGCTTCTGAGAGCTGTAAGTATTACTCTGAATGGTCACACATTTTCATAACATTAACTTACAAACTTAGATCTATGAAGTATACAAAATATGCCTAATTGAAAAACCTGCTAGCTGAGAATAAGACATACCCAAAACAGGAATTAAAGAAAGAAACCACTTTCTCTACTCACAACAACTCTGACACCAAATGTATAAGGTTTTTTCCCCTCATATTAGACAATTCTGACACTAATCACCCAGAGTCAGTGCAGACCCCACAGGTCAAGGGCTCAGTTCCATAAGATTTCTCACACTTTATATGGCAATCACAAACTCCAGTTTATCACATGTACTTCTGTACATGAGACTGACCAGCTTCAAATTGGGAGTTTCCTTGAGCTCTCTTTGGGTTTGATAATTTGCTAAAATGGCTCAGAACTCAGGAAAGCACTTTACTTATTATTACTCATTTGTTGTAAAGAATATAATTCAGGAACAGTCAAATGAAAGAGATGTATAGGCCAAGGTATGTGTAAAGGTGTACAGACCTTCCATACCCTCTCTGGGCACCCCACCCTTCCAGCACACCAATGTGTTCACCAACCCAGAAATTCTCTGAACCTCTTCAGTTAAGATTGTTATGGAGGCTTCATTACACAAGCATGCTTGATTAAATCATTGGCTACTGGTGATTAACTCAACTTCTACCCTGCCACTTCCCTCTCTGAAGGTGGGGGGTAGGGGGCTGAAAGTTCCAACTGTCTAATCACATGGCTGGTTCCCTTGGCAATCAGTCCCCCATTCTTAGAGAATTTCCAAAATTCATCTCATTAATGTAAACTTAGGTTTAATTGAAAGGAACTTGCTATGAATAAGAAAAGGGGTTCCTTTACACTTTATGCTCCAGAGCTGTTTCAGGAGCCAGGGATAAAAACCAAATATTGCAACAGAAGATGTTCCTATTGCTATTATCAATTAGCAAATTACAAGGCTTTTAGGTGTTCTAGTCAAGAGCTAGAGATAAAAACAAATATACATATGGAGAATAGAAAACAGCAAAATTTAACAGAAATATGACTTGACCAAAAAGACCAAAAATATGTAGATTCTAACTCACTATTATTAAAAACACTTAAATAATTTGAAAGAACTGTCTATATTTATTTTTTGTTGTTTAAAAGGACTTTTATTATTACAGGTTTTCCTACTATCTGAAAGTAGAGCATTTATACAAAACCTTTCTTGAGCCCAAATGGTGTAAAGCAAAGAGAATTCTTCACTTTGTGAAAGTTAATTAGCACCTGGTTTCACTAAACGAAAGAAATTCAAAGATTTTTGCTTTTACAGAAAAAACTGTTACTATACTAATGTACATATTTAATAAAGCAAAATGGTATAATATAAACTTTTGGAAAGAAAGGAATATCTGTATAAATCATTAAGGGAGAAAAACAGATTACTAAGCAATATGTATAATTCAAACCACGTGTTTATATGTTAACAGAGATTATCTCCATTTTAGAGATTCATGAGTAGTGGCCTTCTTTTTTCTTTTTGTTCATTTAGACTTTCCAAATTTTTGACAGTAAATAAATATCTATAACTTTCAATACGGCAGTTTTAATAAAAGCAAACTCTGAAATACTTTAAAACGATGCCACATTGTTATTTTGAGTGACTACAATAGTCAAAGTCATTGTGGAGTATGTTTTTGCCTCTCCATCCCTGATCACTGCTAAACACTGCATATCAAGGGCCACTAGTTGGCATTTTTGAGCCACAGATATGAAGTGACTGTACTAACAATTATTTAATCTTTTGAGAGACAAAGACACAGTGTTCTATCTTTATTGGGCAAAATTACTGTCCATGTTTGGCTAACAGGAATTCATTTGTTCCAAATCCAAAAGGTCCCTGAACTCATTTTGGACATAAAAATACCATAATAGCTTTAAGGCTATGGAATTCTGAGACACAATACACTAATGTTTTAAGTTTTTGTTGCATCTTAGAATTCACATGTCCTGGTTTAAAATTCAAACTGCAAGACAATATTATGGCTGACCAGTAGGCTTTTTAGCTGACAAATGAATGGCTGACATGCAAATCAGATCTTAAAGCCTCCAGGGAACAACTTGCTAATACGCTGAGCTTTTAGCACCTAGACTTTTCACATAGTTTTTACAAAAGAAACACCTCTACTGTACCAAAGCTTTGTGTAATGAAATCTTTCAGAACAGCCCGAAATATATAACTCTTCTCCACCTGGATTCAGTCATAGGTTAGAGCACATTTAATTTCAAGCCAATAGATTCCCTGCACATCAGCACTTAACGGGATTAAAGACAAGTCTAGTTTTGTTGCCCTAAATGTACTGTTATTGTTATCAATTCATGCAGCCTTGCAATAAGTTTTCAATAAATCTAAGATTAACTATTATTTTCTCACCCATAAATAAAATATAATCACCTTAAAAATCAATGAAGGAAAAACCATCATATCCATTAACCTGGCTCAGAATCCCTCCAGGCCCTTGCTATGAAACACAGCGCTGTGGATCTTTCATTTTATTGAGCTATATCTCTTTGTATGGCAACCAGCAGGCAAAAGAAAAAAAAAAAATCAGATCTAAAAATCAAAGACTATGTTTTTTTTGTTCTGAAATACCACTGAGGCAGAGACTGAATATTCTTTTCTGCCCGGGGTTAATTTTTTTTCCACTTTAATTTGCAATCAGATGCAATAAAAGAAAAAAAATTAAAAAGGACATTGCCTCAAGTAGCTAGTGGCTTTATTACCATCTCTACTGTCAGTCTCTACTTTTTATCACTTCCAAATCCTTTGTTTTTAAAGTCACCTGCACAACCTTGCAATGTTATAAACACCTTTAGTTGTCTTCACTGACTGTCATTTCATACCATCTGCTGTTACAATCTCAAAAGCAGTAACGCATGAGGGTCAAGGCCACTTTCTTTCAGGAAACTAAAAAACAACAGAGCTAAGTCATTTTGTGTTGTTTTTTTTTTCCCCTGTCAGCTTTACTACACCCTAGAGTGGACATTTTCCTTGCCTTTCAGTTGTGAATGTTCTTCAAAAGATGTGAACTTCACAATAAGGTAACCATACAAAAACAAGGTTTTATAGACAACCCATTATCAACTAGCAGAAGGGGGTGATTAGTCATCTGCTCCACTTGAAATAGATCCAAAAAATTCAAGTCAGTACTGCAAAGAGAGAAATACATTTATCTCAGGATTCCAGAACTAGAGCAATGCCGACTTTATGTGAGGGACATCTGCAGCAGCCTTACAACCTGAAAGGCTGTAAGTAATCTTGAAAGTCAAGCAGGGAGCAGTTGACCAGCTCTCCCACCCACCCAAGATAAAGTATTTTCCCCACCCTCATACCATTCCACTGCTTGACTTCTTTTTGGACTACAGCCAGAGAAAACCACTTTCCCCCTCCTCCCCGTTTTTAGTGTCTACTAAAAACAGTCAGTTCAATTAAACTAATTCAACCTCATAGTTCAGACAAGTTCTCTGAAGTCATAATCTTTTCTTAAAATGGAAGAAGTGTTTATCAGTAGATTTCCCTCTATTTTCTGCAAATCATTGCAAATTCACATAATTTTTTTTTAAAACTGTAAAAGGCCTACTTTACCCTCAAGGCAGTTCACATGGAAGTCCAAGTTTTCCCTCCATAAATAAAATATAATTGTCTTAAAAATCAATATGAGAAAACAATCAGAACCATTAACCTATCTCAAAATCCCTTCAGCCACTTGCATGAACTACACAGTGCTGAGTCTTTCATTTATTGAGCTGTATAATTCTTTGTATGGCAACTAGCAAGGGAGGAAAAAAATCAAAGACTTGGTGTTGTGTTCTGAAAAATCAGAGAGAAGTGGGAATGTGAGAATAGATTTTGACCTTTTTTGATTACAGAAAAAAATAGACTGGAAACCTAGGAAATAATGGTTTTGAGCTACTGGTAAAAGATTAGCTTGGTTTGGATTCTTGCTTTGACAGTGCTTACTCATGAGCAATTTATAAACCTGGGCATCAATTTTGAAAATCATCAGAAACTTTTCTTTAAGGTTAAAAAAAAGAGGAAGAAGAAAAGATTGATTTTAAAAGTGGAAATGTGTGTCAAATGCAATGAAAAGACAAGACTGATTTAGGTTCAGACCTGGAATAGATAAGCTGTAAAGCATATACTCATGTGAATTTAGTCACTATCATTGTTTACTGGTCGGTCACTTATTAATTCTCTGTTGGAATTCCTTTGCAAAATTTAATCACAAGGACAAATCTGAAACTAGAATAGGACTTTAAACATCTAACTTCATCAATGTATAAGACAATATATATTATAAAACATTGTAATATATTTTATTTATACACTAAGAAAATACAATCCTTCCTTACAATCCTTCATCTCTTAAAAAAATAATATACCTCTTTAATTATCACAAAGATAAATAATTTTAGTAGTTTATTTAACAAGCCATGAACATGTTAAAATATAAATAAAAACACCATTATCATATCAATACAAAAATAATTAACTGTATAGTATGACAATAAATGTAGCTTGGTAATTGGGCATTATAAAAATTGAGCAAAAAGCCAGTTTTTGGTAGAACTTTGAGAAAATGATCTTATATTTTTAATATTTGGGTAAAACAAAATTTAAGTTAACATCGTAAGGATCTCATAAGTTGAAGAGAAAGAGCAAGTGATTGAGAACCTATATGAAGAAATAATGACAGAAAACTTCCCTAACCTGGTGAAAGAAATACACTTACAAGTCTAGGAAGCACAGAGTCCCAAATAAGATGATCCCTAATAGGACCACACCAAGACAATACTTATATAGACAAATATAAATAGACTTTAAAACAAAGACTGCAATAAGAGACAAAGAAAGACATTAAATAATGATGAAAGGACCAATCAAACAATAAGATATAACCCTGGTAAATATTTATGCTCCCAACATAGGAGCACATAAATATATAAAGCAAACATTGACTGACATAAAGGGAGAAATCAACATTAATAATCATAGTAGGAAACTTTACCACCTCATTGACACTGATGGACAGATCTCTCAGATAGAAAATTAACAAAGAAACAGTGGCCTTAAATGACACAAAAGTCCAGAGGGATTTGATTGATATTCTTATATCAATTTCACCCCAAAGCAGCAGAATACACATTCTTTTGAAGTACTCATAAAACATTTTCTGAAATAGACCACATGTTAGGCTACAAAACAAGTCTCAATAAATTTAAGAAGATTAAAATCATACCAAGTGTCTTCTCTGACCATAATGGTATGAAACTAGAAATCATTACAAGAAAAAAACTGAAAAACACACAAACACATGGAGTCTAAATAACATGCTACTGAGTAATGACTGAATGAGTTAACAATGAGATCAAGGAAGGAATCAAAATGAAAATGAAAATACAATGACTTAAAATCTACTGGGACACAGTCCTAAGAGGGAAATTCATAGCAATACAGGCTGACCTCAATAACAAAGTTGAAAGTGTCATGCTACCTGATATCAAATTATACTACAAGGCTATAGAAATAAAACAGCATAATACTGGGATAAAAACAACTTAGATCAATAGAACAGAATAGAGATTCCAGAAATAAACCCATACCTCTGTGGTTATTTAATCTATGACAAAGGAGGCAAGAATATACAATGATGTAAAGGCAATCTATTCAATAAATAGTGTTTAGAAAACTGGATTAGTACATGCAAAAAAAAATTGAAACTGGAACACCTTCTTATATCAGAATGATATATCAGAATGAACTCAAAATGGATTAAAAACTTAAATGTAAGACCCAAAACCATAAAACTTTTAGAAAAAGACATGGGCAATAAACTCTCTGACATTGCTCTTAGTGATATTTTTTTCTATTATTTCTCCTTAGGCATGAGAAATAAAAGAAAAAATAAACACATGGGATATCGAACTAAAAAGTTTTTTCACAGCAAAGGAAACCATCAATGAAATGAAAAGACAACCTACTAAATGAAAGGTATTCTCCAATGATATATCCAATATTCAAAATTTATAAAGAACTCATACAATGCAACATCAAAAAAACAAACAATCCATTTAAAAAATAGGCAGAGGAAGGACCTGAATAG
This sequence comes from Macroglossus sobrinus, assembly GCA_004027375.1. Taxonomy (NCBI): domain Eukaryota; kingdom Metazoa; phylum Chordata; class Mammalia; order Chiroptera; family Pteropodidae; genus Macroglossus; species Macroglossus sobrinus. The sequence continues at coordinate 326,829 of PVKZ01000146.1, read as the reverse complement.
ACATTTCTGTAAAGAGGACATACTGATAGCTAAAAGACATATGAAAAAATGGTCAAAGTCACTAATCATCAGAGAAATGCAAATTAAAGCCACAATAAGATCATCTTATACCTGTCAGAATGACTATCACCAATAAATCAACAAATAACAATTGTTGGCAAAGATGTGGATAAAGAAAACCCTTGTGAACTTTTGGTGGGATTGCAAATTGGTATAACCACTATCGAAAACTCCAAAAAAATAGAACTATCTTATGATCCCACTTCTGGATATTTATCTGAAAAAACAAACAAACAAACAACTAATCCACAGATATATGTACCCTTATGTTGACTGCAGCACTATTTACAATAGTCAAGATATGGAGGCACTCTAAATGCCCATCAACAGATGATTGGATAAAGAAGAGGTGGTACATATATACAATGGAATATTACTCAGCCATTAAAAAGAATGAAATCTTACCATCTGTGACAACAGGGATGGACCTAGAGGTTATTATGCTAAGTGGTATCAGTCAGACAGAGAAAGACAAATACCAAATTATCTCACTTACATATGGAATCTAAAGAATAAAATAAACAAACAAAACAGAAATAGATCCATAGATACAGAGAATAAACTGATGGTTGCCAGACGGGGGCAGTGGTGGGGGAGATTAGAAGGCTGGGTGAAGAGATTAAGAAATGCAAATTGGTTGTTATGAAATAGTACAGAGATGTAAAATATAGCATAGAAAATATAGTTAATAATATTATAATAACTATGTATAGTGCCAGGTGAGCACTAGACTTATTGGGGGGATCACTTTGTAAGTTATGTAAATGTCTAACCACTATGCTATTCACCAGAAAAATAATATAAAATAATATTGATTCTCAACTATAACTTAAAATTTTTTTAATAAAACATATATTCTATTAATATATCAAAGTAAATAATAACTCTGCTTCCCATCAATAGGCTAGTCTAATCATTGCTTCCTTTTCTCTTCTCTCTGCCATACAAACATTTAACATGCCAGTTAACATTTCTGGAATTTCTATAATAAAATCTATGTCCAGTTGTGGTTGCAAGTTTATTCCTAATAATTGGAGTGTTTGAACAGATCATACTGGACCAAAGAATTCCCAAATTCTAGAAGACTGAATAAAATTCATCACACTTTTATGGGCTTAAATTATCAATAGAGAAAAATAAAATAACCAGAGCCAGTTGATTTTAATTATGCTTCTAATTACTGACTCTTCTAAATTCATAGTAGTTCACAAATAAGAAAATTAGAGATATGCTTTAATTATTTAGTGAGTTTAGAGCAATTATATTTTATACAACTTAGTCATCTGTAAGCTTTTAGTCTGTACACCGAGGAAAATCTATGATCACACTTACGATTGAGCAGAAGGTATTTGTCATCATATCTCTGTATTACAACCTTATTTGCCAGCACTCAGGCACTTGATGATATCTTCAAGCTATTGGGTTCCTTCTCTTCTCATTTTGCAAGATTCTACCACACTTTTACCTCTTTTGAAAGTATATTGTTCCCTAAAACTTGCTCCTTATATTTTTTGCTCAAAAGTTTAGCATCCTTTAGTTCTCCCCAACACATACCTGTTGTCTAAGTAAATAGACTGGAGTAATGTCAAAATTCAAATGTGACTCTTAGTCACTGAATGTGGAAATTAAAATATCTATGACTTATATAACATATTCTACAGGGAACACATGTAATTTCAGGTAACTATAATATTTTATAGCATTGTCAAGACTTACCTATTCGAGAATTAAATTTTTAAAAAAGATATTACTTAAGCAAAATTTCTTAATAAGAACAATGAGAAAAATAATATTTATAAACTATAAATAACAATCAACTCAAGGAAATTTAATAGGCAAATTTAAGACAATAAGAACTTTGGACAAACCCTCAATTCTAACTAAGCATATTAGTAAATACTCTCTTTTACTCAGATATTTAGTAGACTACAAAATCCTAAACTAAAGATTTACCAAAGATTTATTGTTAATCATTTATCATTCATTTCAGAGATTTACCAGAACTTACTTTAACTTACCACTTAATTATAGAGTGAAGGCTTAAGTCTTGCCTCTTAAAATGACAAGGTCATGACATCCAGCAGCATCTATTTCTTTCTAGCCCCCAATCTCTATATGAACCTATTAAGTAAGTCCTTCAATACTAGAATCCAAGTTCTGATATTGGTAGAAACATGAGGAAGCTTTCGGCATTCCTCTCCTATGACTGGATAATCTATTTTACTGCATGTTTTGATTCTGGCTTCAAAACCTAGCTCTGCAATTTGTCAGCTGTGTTGCATTGGGCAAGCCACTTAATATCTCTGCACTTCAGTTTTCTCATCTTCATAATGGAGATAATAATCCCTGTCATAGATTGCTGTGAGAATTAAATGAGTATATGAATCATATAGGATCAACAAAATACATTTGTAATTTAAGTTAGCTGGTGCAATATTCTATTATAGAGATCACTGGTTCTCAATGTTGATGCACATTCAAAGAACCCAGGGAGCTATTAAAAAATACTGATTCCAGACCAATGAAATTAGAATACTTGAAGTGAGGCCCAAGCTTTAGTATTTTGTAGGATTCTAAAGCCAGAACATCCTTTAAAGTAATAAGAATAATAATATTTATTGAGTGCTTACTGCATGTCAGCCTCTTCCTTAATCACTTTACTTAGAGACAGGAAATGGGATGATGCATGAGATGTAGCTCTAGAATAGTCATAAATGTGACCTGCTTCAATCAAGATTAAGCAGGTGATATGCATTTTTACAAGGAGTTTTCAGAAATTTGTTCTTCTAAAGTTTGGAGTTAGGAGCTCCAGAGGGGAAAATAAAAACCCACAAACCACATTTGATATGTGAGTCTGAGTCCAGTCCCCTTCTGTGAAGTTTTCCCAGCTATTACAGTCCATGGGTGAACTGGGGCTTGGGAGAAAAGAGAAAGAGAATGCTCGCTGAATGAAGGAGAACCAGCTTCTTCTTTGATTTTCTTTCCAAACTGCCCACACTTCCCCCCTTTCTATATTAGATGCATTTACAACATAAATTATATACATTATATATTATTGATACTACAAAATAAATTTAAAAGCCCAGAATAGTTACCCCTGCTATCAGTCCATGAATAGATATTAGTATGGATGCTTTAGGAAGAAATATTAATTTTAAAATTAACTTAAAACACAAGTAAAAATTAACATGTACAGTGATACAGTAGAAAATGTATTCTAATGTCTATAATACATAATAAGTGAAAAAATAAGATGTAAAACACTATGAACATTATGATCCCATTTCTGCAGAAATATATTATCTTCTATTAATATTGTATTATAGATATAGTCATGTATATCTACACCAAAATATTATCAGACAGGCATAATTGTTACAACTTTACTATGGACACCAATTTTAGTCTCTGTACAATAAAGAAATAATTCAAGAATAAGTAATAATTCAAGAATAATTTTAAGTTCTCTAAATAAAGTGAGATACTAAAATGACCCCTTAATAATATAAAAAGGCCAAAAATAAGGTTATCATAATTTTTTCAAAAGATTCCAAGACAAAAATGTTTATTATTTTGAAATCTTTATTTGCATGAAAGCATGCTATCTTACACTTCTATATTTTACTGAACATCTATCAAATATAAATATATATTCTATCATATATATTATATATAATATTTATTTATTTATTTATTTTATATATTTAAATATATATTTATTCTATCAAATATATATATATATAATTATATCAAATATATATATATATTCCAGATGTTCCTTGATCTCAGAAAGCAATTTTTCTTAAATATGAACTTATTTACAAGAGTTTCTTCTTTTTAATAAAAGAGTCAAAGCTCTGTTATTTTAAAGCAGATTCCCATGAGAATATATGATTTTATTAAAATTATGTTTCAATTCATCAGATATACCCATAATATAAAATATATTAAGTGTCACATTATTTGCTTATAAAATATAGTTACTAGATTAAGTCCAATAATTTAGAAAGAGGTCACTCCTTCCATCCTCAAAGAGTAATAGTGTGTCTATACTTTTTCTACTGATCAAGAGAAAGGAATGATATTTCAGGCAATGTTTTTTTTATCATCCCTCAGTTCTCAAAAAATTATTATTCATTTTTTTTAAATGAAAAGTTTCATTGTGGGTCTAACTTTGAATATCTTTCCTCATGAATTAATGTAGTTATAGCTTATTCACACTTTTTTTTTTTTACCAAATATGGAAGATGTTGGAATGGCAAATTAAAAGAAATAATATTTTTCTTAATATTTTCCATATATTTTAGAAAGCTTACTCTAGTAGACTTGATGTTGACAACAGGGCAACAGAGAGATAATTCACAAGTCTATGAAAACAGCCCATGCCAGACATGATCAAAATATTAACTCCAGCAAAAGCAGAGAAACAGGAGGTAAGTGGAGAATATGACAGACACCCAAAAGCCATTTTACCACCCTACATTTTTCCTGGCAGAGCTCACTCCTAACGACAGTGATCTAGAGGACCAGATAGGCAAAGAACTTGGCTCTGTGACTCAATCCTGACCAAGGGACTGAGTGAGGGCTGATGGTGGTGGTGGTGTTTGTTTGTGGGAGTGGGGCTGGGGGAGTGGGGCTGACAGAGTGTTCCTAGAAAAGGTTTTCCACCCTAATATAAAGATTGATGACCTCAAGAAAGAAACCTATTCTTTTGTTTTCTGGATATTGTTCTGTAAAAGAGTGATGCTTATTGCTGCATTAGAATATGCAGAAATTTCCCAAGGGGAAAACCAAAGACTTTGCAGAAAAGCCATTTGAGACTTCCAATAGCTCTGAACTGCTGAACTAGAGCTAGAAACAGCTTAACTGCAGAAACTTCATGTCAGCTTCCAAAATACTTGATTTTCAAAAGACTTTTAATCAGATTTGCTGTTAAGTGCAGCTGAAAACATTATAAGCAAAACAGAGTAAATGCATTAAACATGGCATTATTCATTAGGTGGAATCTGCAGCACTTGATCAATGACTGATTTTAGATCATAAGAAAAAAGAAAGAAGAAGGATTCCTGGGAAATTTAAGTCAAAGGAGTTTAGGGTGATATGATTTACTATATACAGGAATTAAAATATAGAAAAAGCACAGTTGGAAGGAAAGTGAGGAACAATTAATAAAGTTTGAGACATGCTGGGACATCTTGAGGCATGTTAATTTTCATGTTTCTCTGGGACATTCAGGTGACTACATAGTAAGTGGTGGGTTATAGACCTAGAGCTCAAACATTACATTGTTAAAGAGAAAACCACAGGATCAAAATGGCATCACTCATGCTATAAGACCATGACACAAAACCCAGAATTAATACCTGATCTATCTTTCAATTTTTACAGAAAAATCAACCTTTACAGAATATAATCTTAATCAATCAGTCTGGAATTTTCTGGTCAACCAGCAGTAAGGTAACCTCTCCATCGGGCCTCTCCATCTCCCCCTACAGAGAGAGGAGGAAATCTTCATGATAAAAATCTTTGTCATTCCCTTCCCCACAAAAGATGCCCTGACCTAAAAATAATCCTTTCTTTTCTTTTGTTAATATTGGAGCACTCTTCTAGTTGCTAGATGAGATGCTGTCCAATTCATAAATTGCTTAAGAAAGCCAATTATATTTTCAAATTTACTGAGTTGAATTTTGTTTTTTAACAAAATGTATGGAAGATATAGTAGATAAGTGTGAGATGATAGAAAATACATATTGGTCTCTGCCCCAGTTCCTGGCACAGGGTTTCTGAAACCCTTTTAATTTCCTGGGTGATAGAAGATCTTTTATTCTAATGAAGCAACTCTGCGTAGACTACTGGTTGATTCCCTGATGAGGGCCGGTCACTGAAAAGACCAAGCCATCATAAGAACTTTGGAATTTTCAGCCTTGCCCCCTTTCTCTTGAAAGGGAAGGCTGAAATGGAGTTAATGATTGGTCATACCTACCTGATGAAGCCTCCATAAAAGTCCCAATAGTATGGGGTTTGAAGAGTTTCCATGTAGGTGAACACATCTACATACCAAAAGGGTGACACACCTGAACTCCCTGTGGACAGAAAAGTTCCTGCACTTGGGACCCTCCCAGACCTTGCCCTATGTATCTCCTCATCTGACTTTTCAATTGTATCCTTTATCATATCCTTTAATAAACTGGCAAACATGTGTTTCTGAGTTCTGTGAGCCACTATAGCAAATTAATCAAACTTGAAGAGGGGTTATGGAAACCTCTGCTTTCTATCCAATTGGTCAGAAGCACAGACAACAACCTGGACTTGTGATTGGCATCTGAAGGGTGAGGCTGGGGGAAGGTCAGTCTCTCTCTCTCTCTCTCTCTTTCTGTCTCTCTCAAGAATATACACCTCCTCCTAAGTCTCTAGGTCTCAGTAGAAATAGTTACTAGGGCCTTAGCATGTTTGGTTTCTTTATTTTAGTCTCCCTAGATAGAACTTAAAATAGAATAGGAAGAGAAAGTACCTGTAAACAACCAAATCTATTTACCCGCAGCAGTTAAACAAGGACTGAGATAAACAAAAACAAAAGAAAAGATAGGACAAAATCCTGTGAGGGTAGAGAAAGATGTAGGGCCAGGTAGAGTAGTTAGTGGAACTCCTCTCCAACCATGAAATATTAACCACAGGATCCAAACCTATGGGTATTTATACATTTTCTTTCTTCTGAGCTGATAGAATGTTAGAAATGTAGGCTAAGAAGATGAGCTATGATTCAAGATTAAATTGAGGCTAAGATCTCAATGCCCAATAGGAAGAACAACTTGAAGCTCTAGAGAGTGTTATCTCTCCCTCTTCACTCCAAATAGGAACACATACACTTATAGTGAGTTGGAGCAAATACTGATGTAGGTCATTTAATAGGAAAGGCCCAAACTAATTTCAGTATTAACACACTCTAGCCTGCAGTCAGATCTTCACCGTACCCTAATCCTAGCTCAGCATTAATTTTCTCATGAGAATCATTTGAGGAAGCATTAATTTTACCAACTACCTTCATGAGATTGCTTAAGGATTAAATAAAATAATTCCTATAAAAATGTGAACCTTGCAAAGTCTAGGGCATTGATACAAGAAATTTTCTGCTACTACTGTTGTGGTTGTTATTGTTTTGTACTTGGCAAATGTGTGATTATCTTTTTCTAGGCTAATGTCTTATAAAGCCATAGTTCACTGCTACACTGCCCTCCCACACTGATTTCCCTTCACCTCACCAATATCTGACAAAATATTTCTAAAGCATTGTAGCATGAATATTCACGGTGGTCTGTTTACACTGAGAGTCTTTGGCTTTAAAAACTTTGTCCAGTAAAATATTTCATTTGCAAATTGTTTTCTTAATAAAGCTTAACTTGACATTGTAGACATCATCGAATTTTAATAAAACTTCACTGCTGACTTTGCAATAGTTTCATTTCCTATAAAAAATAACAAATTTATAATTTTTTCAGCTCACCAGGAAACAATATTGTCCTCACTTGTTTGGTAATTGGGAAGATATTTATTGTAACATCCCACACTCTCCATGTAAACACTTGATATTAGTAGCTATTCATAACTGCTGGCTTGGCATGTTCATGAAATTAAATAAAGTAATTAATTTAGTTTCAGGCATAAAACAAGGAAATAGGCAAGGCTACTGAGACCACATGCACATATGAAAACTCATAGAATTATTACAATAACACAAAGTGTATATAGCCTGCAGTAATAAAATGATTTTTAAATTATTTTGTCAAAGTAATACATTTAATTTATCATTAGTAGCCTTAAAGATACAAATTTTAATATTTCTTCCTTACATTATCAGGCTACTTTCCATATATATTGACTTTAATTATTCTGTTAGCGAGACCCTAGCAAAACTCCTACACATGAGAAGTATCATTTCCTATGTGTGAAAATCTCCATATTCTGCTATGGCAAAACATCTAACAGGATATCATTCAAAACAACCTGTTATCTAGAATGAACATCAAGGGAGGAGGACAGTAATGAATATAATCAAAGCGAAGGTGATAGGAGAAAAGGAGAAAAAAAGCTTTTCTAGTCTCAAAATGTAACCTAGTTTAGAAGTCTGATTTGGTATCCTGTTTAACCTATCAGTAATAAGAGAATGCTATATTTTGCAAAGCACTTCAAAATATGCATATGAAAAATACTGTTTGGCATGGATAAAAAATGAAGCATTCTAATCAGCTTTTACATGATCATTATATATGCCACAATTTTCAGATAATTATAATAAACAGTTGTAACACAATAACTGCACTAGATATAAGTTAATCTTTCATGATTCCAAATTTTATTCAAGAATTCTGAGAAACATGGCAAAGTGAGAGAAGTCCTCAGACTCTCTCCTTGAAACAATGATAAGCTGAACATCTAAAACTCAAAAAAACACACCCAAATTGCATACCACAACGTCTGAGCATGGGAGCTTCAACAGGTCAGAACTCCGGGTATCAGGTGGTGGACTGGGAGTAATAAAGAAGCTGGCTCTCATAGCCACCAGAGCTTCTTGCAGGAGGAGGGGGATGGTGAAGGTGCGGCAACTTCCCTGATAAGCCTACCTGGAAGTGCCGGTACTTCTAGCAGCCAGCAGCAGGGCCCAATCATCAGAGCGAAAGCAGAGAAGTGGGACAGGACCGCAGAGAAACAACAGTTGATTTTTACCAGCCCTGGTTGCAAAACTAAGACTGAGCCATAGCCCCCAACTCCCAACTCAAAGGGCCCCTCCCCCATCCCTCTGATACTGATCACCAGGGAGCCTCAGGGGAATCTGAGCAGATGCTCGGAAACTGTTGCTAAAACTGACAGAGACTGAAACTGAGAGTAGCAAGTGTGATTAAATATCTTTAAGAAAAGAAAAAAGACATTTAAGTTTTATATAAAGCAGGGATCCAAGAGACTTAGACATCACCTACTGGAAACCAAAAGAAAAGCACCTTCTTTGCAGCAGGCTAAAGAGAGACCTTGATGTAATAAATCTTTCTGAAAAAACAACAGAATACACTTTTATTAATGCTCAAGCAGAGAAATAGTCGATTAAACACCATGAACAACCAAGGTGAGAAGGCATTTCAGAAAGAAAAAAATCTCCATAAAATAAGCTGATAGACATAGAAATATGTGACTTAAATGTCAGAGAATTCAGGATGGTACTTCTGAAAAACTCGATGAGATCCAAAACAACTCAAATCTATAATTTCAGGAATTGAAAAAACAGCTAGGTGAGCAGAGCAAGGAGTCAACCAAATGGAGGAAAGAATCAGTGATATCAAAGACAGAAATCTAGAAATTCCTCAGAAGAAAGAAGAGAGAAACCCAAGAATAAAAAATAATGAAAGAGAAATACTAACTGATACCATCAGGAGAGGAAACATAAGAATAATGGGCATTACCAAAGGTGAGGAAAAGGAGCAGGGACTAGAAAGCATTTTCAGACAAATAGTGGAAAAGAATTTCCCTAATCTAAGGAATGAGCTAGAGCTTGGAATTCAAGAAGTCAACAGAACATCCAATTATCTGAAACAAAAAAGGCCTTCACCAAGACACATTATATTAAAGTTATCAAAAATCAACGACAAAGACAATTCCCAGGGCAGCCAGAAAAAAAAAGACAGTAACTTATAAAGGAAAACCCATTAGATTATCATCAGACTTTTCAGTGCAAACCTTACAAGCCAGAAAGAAATGTAATCAAATATTTAAACTATTAAATGAAAAGAACTATCAGCCTAGAATAATGTATCCAGCTAAGCTCTCCTTTAGATATGAAGGAGAAATTAAGATCTTTTCAGACATACAAAAATTAAGGGAATTCTCCACTATGAGGCCTGCACTACAGGAAATACAGAAAGGTGTCAGCTCATCTAAAACAAAATAACAAAACAAAACAGAAAATATATAATTAGGAGTAAAGTGACTATCAGGCAAATAGAAGCAGAGGAGTGCAACCCTTACTAAGAACAGAACATTATAAGCTTAAATAATAAGAAGAGAATTGCTACAGCAAGATAGTAATGATGTTCAGCCTACATAGGGACAAACTGAGATAACGAAGACTGAAAAGGGGAGGATTCAAAGATCCAAAATTCACAAAAGGGAAAGGAGATAAGGCATACACAGAAAAAAATGGATGACTATATATATATATATATATATATATATATATATATATATATATATATATATAACTATCTTTTTCATATTTATAATGGTAACCACACCATAGAGCCAGAACTAAACTATATAACATAAAACAAGAGGAGAGGCAAAACCTACAAAGCCAACTAAAATAAGGAAAATAGAAGCACAAGGGCAAGGAAGCAATGGAAACACTAAGCTACCAGAAAGCAAAAGATAAAATGTCTATCAGAAGACCTCATATTTTAATAATCACCCTAAATGTAAATGGACTGAACTCACCGATAGAAAGGCTCAGAGTTGCAGAATGAATCAAAACACAAAATTCAACCATATGCTGCCTCCAGGAGACACATCTCAGCTCCAAAGACAAATATAAACTCAAACTTTATTCAGAATCTGCCACATCATTATTATCATGAATTATACTGAAGCTACATAAGAATCCCAGCTAAAATGTACATAAAGTGTATATATAAAGTGTATATATATATACACACACACATATATCTATAAAGCAGAGCATTTAATATATTTTAAAACTAAAAAGCCATTAAATTCTATATTAAGAAATAAATCTCCCATTGAAAAGATGAACAAATAAATGGCAAATGACCAACTTAGATTTATACATCAACTTTGGAAATGTTATTAATTAATAAAGCATTGATCTATGCCTTGCATGTTTTGTACATTCAATAAGCATTTTAGGATAAAAGATGGAAGAGAGAGAAGAAAGAAGGAAGGAAAGTGGAGAGGGATGGAAGAAGGGAAAGAGAAAAGCAGGTAATCAGGGGTGAAGTGGAGTGTAGGGACCACACTTTTGTGACAATTTTTTTCTCATACCTTGAAAAATAATTTTTTATTATGTTAAGACAAAATATCTTTTAACAAACCACAAGTTTTAATGCATGGGACATCAAAAGGACTAGTTGTTCTAAATACTATGTTTAGCAAAGGTGAGAAGACAGAGAGAGGCTTGCTAAGTATAATAATTGAAAAGAAGAAAGAAAACTCTATGTAGAAAGAATTAAGATGGTTTTGGTTCACTGGTGGTTATCTGTTTCTCTCTCTCTCTCCACTTCAAAGGTTAATATTTTTTTCTTTATTTTGCCAAACCTCACTAATTGTTCTGTTTGAGTTTTTTCTTTCTTTAATTTTTTGTTGTTGTTGTTTATTTTTGTTTGTGTTTTCACCAATTGTTCTTATTCACTTAAAACAGAAATCTTTGAGGGCTGGTGTTGCTGTTTCCACACTAAAGGCCAATAGAATCTTGTTTTCCGTTCCCAGGAGCCATTGTGAAGTGTGGCTAAGAGGATGCTGCTCCTCCTCCTGGTCTTCACAACTTCTCTCATATCTGCTGAACTGAAGCTGCCAAATGGGGAAGAAAATTTTAATTCATATTTTCTTTTGACCCGTCAATAATAAACATGAGGTTTAAGAAACCCCACAGCTCTAAAATTGTTTACTTATGCCAGCACCATTTCTACACACACACACACACACACACACACACACACACACACACACACACACAAATAAATCCACATCAATGACAAACCTTAATAGTTACTCTAGCTTCATAAAACTATCCTAAAGTTCTAAAGTTTGAAATTTCATTTCGGCTACTAATGACAAGTCAAAAGTCTACCTGGCTTTTTTTAGAGTACATTGTTTATTTGCTCATTTGATTTGGTTTGGTTTTTGCAGTTAAAGACTCTTCATTGAAAATTAAAAGCAAAGTTGACTAACATCATTTCTCTTTCAATATTGTATTCTGCTTTATTAACCTGACTGGGTTGTTTGGTTATGCCACAAGAATATTTTCTACCTGTATAATTCTATAGTTATACCCAACGAAAAATCAAGAGCCAACATATACTGAAAATGTGAGGAGGGGCACTTTACCAAGCTAAAGCATGCTGGAATCTGCCAGAAGGATCTAAGCTTGGTCAATTGATTTTCCACTTGCAAAGCACTATGAACTAGTTGCACTCTCGGAAGTTTGCAAATTTTAATAAGAGAATCAGAACTCTTTCTATAACTGAAACTCATCATTAAAATCACCTTCAGATTTAGGGACTTGACTGCTAGCACTGCAACCAACCATCTTAATGATAATGTAAAGATGACTACTGAAAAATTAAGACTAGCTTTATTTTACAAAAAGATTAACAAATCATCACCAAGAGAATCATTCTTATTCTGTATCTACCTACAGAGAATGGCTTTCGATTAACAAAATTATTAAAGAAAGGGAACTTGATATGACAGACTGGCCTTTGGGAACCACTAAATACGGAGCTAACTAAAATAATTCTTTTTTTCTTTGTCTTATAACTTAAGCATATAATTTACTTTCTTTCTGCCTCTGTTCCCAGGTTATAAAGTGGTTAGAAAACTAGCACTCTTCCCCATGGTACATGAGACTATAACAATGATTTAGATAACAAGCATGACAACTTTATAACATGCAATAGTAAATAAGTCAATCTAAATAATTTCCTATTTGAACTAATTCTAAAAATAAATTTGAGGGATTCTAATTGAAAATTTCTATTCCTCCAGTCTTTTCCTATACTTAACATGCATTTTGTTATTATGATATTGCTAAGTCTGAATTCATCTCTTTAGAATATCAATTACAAAACCAGATTCCAGTATATTTCCATTTTGTTATATTCTACATCTTGGCCACAGTTGGTGGGATGTTTGGGGGACAAAAAAAAAAACTGAAAGAAGAAAAAAAATGGAAGAGGTTTTGTAAGAAATGCAAAGGATATCAAGGATGAACTGATTTTCTTAAACAAAATGTAGATAAATAATTTGAAATGACACCATTTCACAGAATTAAAAGTAAAGGGACTTGATTTCTTAAAAAAGAATATGAGTATATACAATAATGGGCAATATATAACATAACTCTATTACATGAGTATCTTGTATTTGTAAGATTTCACCAGATACATAGAATATTCAGAAGTAACTCTTGAATGGGAAAATGTCCTTCCTTTCATTCACAATTAAAGCATACTCCAGGCATCATATAACATTGTCAAAATATTTTATGTGACCATTTCTTAGGTTTTCCCTCTCTAACTGATTAGAGCCAATGTCTTTAATGTTGCAGAGCTGTCTAAACCAAGTTCTTAATAGGAAAAGACACAAAAACCTTTTCTGATTGGAAACCTTGATTTCAGTTTCTACATAGCCTGCCTTATGTAGCTTGTCTGTTTGAATGGTGGTGTCTCCCCTTAACTTCAAGGAAACAAAGAAGGTTCATGCACAGGTTTAATTTGGCACTGAGCTCTCACTTAGTCCCTTGTGTTTGTTTATTGCACATCTGCAGCTGTTACTCTCTTTCCTCTGTCTGCTCCTTCTTCTACAGTGAAGAAATAGAACCGGGCTATCATTGCTCTTGGTTTTCAGTGTGTGCATCCTACTTTCATTGACGACCTCATCCTTACCCTGGTGAGTAACTAAAAATACATTATCTTCATAAAATGTTCTTGAAGAATATGTTCCAAATGAGTTTTCTTTTTTCATTACTTTTTTCCTTTAAAAAATTCAAGAATAAAATAAAAACCTTATCAAATGCCAATATGCCTAGTGTTGCAAAGTTGTTGAGATTTTACTTAATTTTTTCTCCTTTTGTTCTTTATTCACCATGGCACAAGACTCACAACAAAATACTAAACGACGACTAATTCTCATACTAGTCTCACTGGAAAAGCAGCAACAATCTTCTAAATTCTGGGGTGTCAAATTGTTTAAATTTTACAAACTAAGAAGATTAGGAACAAAAATCTTTTAAACACTTTATCAGGTCTCAGTGGAGTCTCTTGAGATATGAGGCAAACTCAAGTGGTGGCATTTGTTTTTAATATGAAATTATCAAATAATCATATGTGATTTTCCACTTTGCCAAAGAATCTTTCCATCTTCCTTCAAACTCCAATTCAATTGTCCCTAAAATTTTTTGAAATCAAACACCCTTATGTATTCATTCATTCATTCATTCATTCATTCAGTTATCCCACTTTTATTTAATAAATATTTATTCAGAACATAGTGCCAGACATATAGAACTTTAAAGAGAGAAGAGAAGGGTGGAAAAGAGCACAAGATATAAACTTAAAAACCAGAGTTCATTGATCAGCAGGCACCAGACTACCTGCCCATCGTTATACCACTCTGCAGGTCAACCTGAGATGCACAATAAGAACGAATATACTTTAGCACCTTGGGCTATCTGCCTGTGTGAAGAAACAAATTGGCACAAAAGGTAAACATGTAGCCAGAGTGCATGAGTTCCAATCTCAGTTTTGCCAGGTTGAGCCACATGACCTCAGAAGAGATGTTAACTCTAAGAATTTTGTCTGTAAAATGAGAAAATAATAGTAACCACCTCATAAGTTTTCATTAAATGAGTCAAGAAATGTAAAGTACCCAAAAAAATTGTACTTAGAACAGTACCTGGTACAGAGTAACTGCTATATATATTTATAAATGTTTATATAAATTCATATTTATATATAGTTTTATATTTGTTAAATAAAGATAAATTATGTAAGTTATAAAAATAAAACTATTACACATGTAAAATGCTTAGACCTGTGCCTCAAGTGCTAACTACAGATTAACTATAAATACTATTACTCAACAATGCCCTTCTGAAAAGCCCAGGTCCCTACTTCAGCAATTCTTACACACATTCCACCCTAAGAGATCCTGCCACCCAATCACAACTGACTTGACCAAAGAGAAAGAACCTAACCAAAGGCAGTGGATCCATCATGAATAACTGGACGAGTTCTATTGTCCCTCCCAGGTATTTCCATTGAGGATATAAAGGAGAGTAGTAGTTAGTAGTAGGAGCTGGAGTGAAAATTCACACAGAAAAATAGCAGAGACTGAGAAAGTTGCTGAGTCATACAGACAGCACAACATGAAAAGGGTACCTGATGATTACTCAGCTATGTAGCTGAATCTCAATTCACCCTCCTATCTCTGAACTTGACTGTCACCCGGAATCCTAAGCAGGCTCTGGTTTCTCTTTGTCCCATACTCTACTGGCCCTGCTGTTATTGGTTTCCCTGAGCCTTGGCCAAGTAGCAAGATTCGTCTTTCTTATACTCACTGATATCTTAATTTAACAATAAACCACCATAACATACAGATATTTCTTGCATTTTAATAAGCCTCCTTACAAAATCATAAGGTGCTACTGGGTTGAAATGAAGTTCAAAAGGTAGCTTTCAATCCTGTTTGGACATTAGGATCACTTGTACTGATTTTTCAAATGCATAGTGTGCGCCATACCATCCAGATTTTAATTCAATAGTCTGCAGCAAAGTTTAGGCATTAAAGTTCCATAGAGAATAATTAATATATGACTCAGTCTGAGAATTATTGAGAATAGCCAAAGAATGATGTAGGCTAGGGTCAGGAAAAGGGAAGGAACAAAAGTAAGATGGTGACCAGTGCTTGAGATAAAACTATCTTATGATTGCCTTCTTAATAATGTAATAATGAGCACTTTTCCAACGTATTATAATATAGGGTATAGGGTAATCTTTTCAGAACACTCTAGAATAATCTTTCAAAACCCTGACTCCCTGCTAGGCACAAAACAAAGCACAAACCCTATAGCCTGGCTTTCAGGTTCCTCCATAAAATACTCCATCAAAGTATTTCCTTCTATACCCTTATATTTCATTCATACCTACCTTTTGGTCATTTTCTAAACATTGTGTGTGCCATTATACTTCCATGCCTTTCATTCATACTAGTCTTTCAGAGTAAATTGCCCTTTCCCATGCATTCTGTATGCCTTAAAATGATAATAAATAACAATTTTTAGATCATAATGTACTTTCCTCCATTTTACATTTCTTCCTTATAGAAGCAACCATGAGAAATAGATATACTTTTCATTTCAACTTCTGATCCAGAGACTGAGGTTCACACAGGTTTTGACATAGTTAATGCCTGACATATAATAGAAAATCAATAAAAATTGACCAGAAATAGAAAACTGAACCAAGTCTTTTAACATCAATGTCCAAGACTTTTTTAATTGTTTCACTTTGTTTTAATTAACTATACCACACTACTTCCCTACATTGAAATCTTAATCTTTCAAAAATCAGATCCAATAATATGCCATTAAATTTTTTATAATGCAGAAGATATTCACCAATGATATATCTAATAAGGTGGGAATATCCAAAATATATTTTAAAACTCATAAAACTTAATACTAAACAAATAATCCAATTAAAAAATAAGCAGAAGACCTGAATAGATATTACTCCAAAGAGGACATACAGATGGTCAACAGATATAATAAAAGATGCTCAATGTCACTAATCATTAGAGAAATGCAAATTAAAATCACAATGAGATATCACCTCACACCTGTCAGAAAGTGTATCATCAATAAGTCAACAAGCAAGTGCTGGTGAGGATGTGGAGTAAAGGAAACCCTCACACACTGTTAGTGGGATTATAAATTGGTGCAGCCAATATGGAAAACAGTGTGGAGTTTCCTCAAAAAAATTAAAAATAAAATTACCATATGACCCAGCAATTTCACTTCTGGATATTCATCTGAAGAAACCCAAAATACTAATAGATCTCTATTTATTTTTATTTTTAATATGCCTTATCCAATTCATCTAGAACAAAATATTTTATAAAGGCTGTTCAATGATCAAGACTTCCTTCATCTTGCCTACCACATGAGGGTCAAATGGTTAAATAAGGTAAGGTATGAAAATTAACCTAGGCAAGTATAAAACAGCTGACAAATTTCTATCACCCTCTCAACTTGTCCTGCTCCAACAAGAGAGTCATGGAGACTGTCAAGGACTTCTTCCAGGAAGTTCTTCACCTCAAAATTTACACTCTGTCAATATCATGTATCTTTACTGGAGCTGTGGAGTCTCCTGCCCACTTTCTGTATAGCATAATTAGGGTAAATAATATTAAAAAAGGCTAATCAATCAGGAATACCAGACTGTCATTTAGTGAATCACAGTCTCATTCCTCAAACACACTCCTGCCATACTTCTGATAGAAGTCACACCTGTTTTTGCATTCTTTGTTCTTGAGGTTTTCATCACCATGTGACTCCTTGATACTATTCAACCTCTCTTGCCCATCTTAATTACATTATTTTTTACCTAGATCCCTTGATGATTTTTACCACTCCCAAACCTGTCTGGCTTACAGGTGGTTTTCATTGCAATCCATTTAAGAATATCAACATTGGTTTAGCAACAGTGACTCTGCTCACCAAAATAGCTTGTGACAATCCATGCACAGATTTTTATTTCTTTACATAAAACCCTATCAATATTGCAGACTCAGACATAGAACTTTAAAACCATATGGTTCCAACATTTGAGACTTTAGGTTTTGTGAATGGTAGAAAGATATGACATCCTTTTAGTTCTTTCACTGACAAAAGGTTCTTTTACACAACTTAAAGTCATTTGAAAATGAGTCTTCATGTCTTATTTTCAAGTATTGCTATCAATTCTGTCTGCATTTGTAAAGATTCCAAACCATGCTCACATTAGAGGAACACTTAGTAAATCACCCTTGTCCAAGAATATTCAATATTTTACATTTGCCAATTTTTAATCATAAGACTTCAACTGCCACCATTAGAAAGTGTTTAGAATGTGTCCTCTTTGCCATGTTTTCGCTGGTGATGAAAATAGAGATGAACCCAAGTTTTTTTTTTTTTTCCAGCCCAACACTCTACCAATAGGATGTTCCATTGCATGAAGCCAACTCTAATTTTCAGGACTGCCCTACTCTATTCACTTTGTATTATCTTAACCATGATCATATCCGCTTCCATTTATTAATTTCTTTATGTAACTAATAAGCTAAACTGCACTGTATACGTGTGAAGTGCCAGGACCTCTGGTAAGCATTTTCCACACAGAATCTGTTTTAGTGTGTGCTGGATGCTATTATTAAACTCACTTAACTGGATAATATTATTAAACTCAATTATGGTGAAGGAATTGAGCCTAAAGAGATTTAGTAAAATTTTCAGGAAACACAGTTAGGAACTGTGGAGCTGGGATTTGAAATCAGGTGTGTGTATCTCCAAAGCCCAAGTATTTAACCCATGAACTATTTACCAATGTTGACTCATCTGCAATACTGCATAAGATGGACATTCTGTTCCAGTCAGTGTTCAGAGGGCACTACTGACGGATTTTCCTTTGTGCACAATCCAAGTAATAGTCACACCAACTACAGTGGTCATTTGTCATCTGCTATATCCAACCTCTTTGCTCCTCAGGCCTCCCAGTGAAAGTGGAAAGAATCAGATCAGTAATGTCCTTCTCCATTTAAATTGTATTGAAAGGGTTTTTCCAGAACCTATTCATTGCAGCCTTCAGTTCAGTCTTTCTACTGCCTTCCTTCAAATTGTTTTAGCCAGTATCCTGTGGCTATGCAGTAAAAACTGCTCAGATTTTAGTATCTTTAAAAATCAATTTCCACGTCAATTCTTTACTCTTTCTATCCCTTACCTCACATAAAAAAAAAAAAAAAAACTCCCAAATTCCTAATTCTCCTGGCCAGAGGAATGGGGAATTGAATAACATATTGCAATATATCTTTCAAAGTACCCTTTCAGGGGTCTCTGACATTATGTGGAATGACTATGTAAGAGCAAAGTCAAGTTTCTGGAACTGTTCTCTGCTGTAGAGTGACAGGTAATTTAAGATTTTAAAAACTTTTGCCCTCGATAATACTTGAAAATTCAGCCTCATATAAAGACTTGCTTTCTCCCCCTTTAAATCTGTTCCAGGGCTTCAATTCCTAGTTTCACAGCCTACTTATGCTATCATATATAATGTCTGTGGAAAATATTGATTTAAAGATCAAGTCAGTAATGGAATTGGGTTCTTTGCAAGTTACCTTGGTTTAACTACTGAAAACCTCTGTAATTGCCTCTGAGACTTGAGTCACTGAAACTTTAATTCACTTGTGCTCTCACATGCAGGAGCCTAACCGCTCACTCTAGGCTACCGCCTTCCCTAAGTACCTTTGGAAGGGAATGACAAACCAAGCAAACTGCCTGTTTGTGGGCATAAGGAGCGACTCTGGTAAAATCTTAGTCACAGAAGAACATTCTGGGTAGTATCCATCTGTAAGCATGGTAATTTGCCACTGTTGTCTTGGGAATCATACACCCTACGACAGTCATGAATTTTAAAAAGTACCCATTGACTTTTGACCTGTTGGTTTTGAGAAGGTGAGTAAGCAAACAGTTGAGATGGTGACTCAAAGTTAAACATATTTCAAGGAAAACCTGGAGGAGAGGTCAGAACAGTGAAACTTTAAAGCAGAGCAATGGTTTCTCCAGAAGGAACATTTAGTTTCCTGGTGGCACACACAGACTCTCCATGCCTTCCTATGAAAACAATGCAGATTATATCCTTAATATTTGTCTGTATGTTCCTTGAATTTAAAGGGCACTTTTCTATAAAAGCCCACAGCATTTTCTTCTTTAGAGCCATACTGAGACATGAAACTAATTTACTAGAATTTACCACTAGAACTAATTCACTGGACTCTCTACTGAGCACTTTTTCAATCAACTGTACTTTCTATGTATATATGCATAAATATGTGCACGAGATGTTAACATTGTTTAAGCCCATGTAGTGATGAGGTTTTTAATGTTTTCATAGGTATGTGTGTATATATGTATGTATGTTTCCTGTCTAGATACTTAAGGGAGTTATCTCTGTCGGTTCATCAGTAAGAAACAATAATGAGAGTAATTTCCTTTTCCTATTATTTGCACTGAAAACTAAAAGTCATTATGTAAAAAGAAAAAGAAATAACAGTCACTCCTGAATTTTTTTTGCACTACTATATATTTTTTCAGAATTTAAACCCCATGAAGTAATAAGAGTTCTTTAGAAAAACAGAACAAACAGGATGCACATATACAGAAAGAGATTTATTATAAAGAATTGGTTCATGCAGTTATAGAGGCTGCGAAGTCCTCAAGATCTGCAGTTGGAAGCTGAGGTACCAGGAGAATCAATGGTGTAGTTCCAGGCTCAGTTCAAAGGCTTCAGAACCAAGAGAGCTGATGAGCATAAGATCCAGTTCAAAAGCCAACAGGCTTGAGATTCAAGAAAAGCCAAAGTTTCAGTCCAGATCTGAGGTAGAAAAAACTGATGTCCCATCTCAAGCAGTCAGGCAGGAGTTCTCTCTTACTTAAGGGAGGGTCTGACTTCTTGTTCTATTTAGGCCTTCAACTGATTAGATGAAACCCGCCTACATTAGGGAGGATAATCTGCTCTAATCAGTCTACTGATTCAAAGGTTAATCTTATCTCAAAATATCATCATCACACACACCTAAAACTATATTTGAGCAAATATCTTGACACCCATTGGCCCAGTCAAGATGACACATAAAATTAACCATCATATCCCACACTATAACCTTTCAGTTCATTATTTGAGTCAGGCCAATTTCAATCTATTAGACATCTTACTGAAGTTTACTAAGATAATCAAAGATATTAATTAAGTTTAATAGCAATATTTATGAAATATTTAAGAGGCAAAAGTGTTTTGAGTGATAATATACCATAAAGTAGGCAAAGCACATTATTTTTCAAGCCTGTAATAGGTACATGTAAAATAAAATAGGAATCTTGCTGAATGCTTATTAATGTTAGCAAAAAAAGATTTTAATAAAATATGATGCATTCTTCTACATAGTTTTGTCAAACCAATAGGTCTGAAGGATATAGAGAGATTTTCAGTATCAGGAAGGTGTCTCCTTCCAACTTACCCACAAACACTTTGGTCTCAAAAGCTTGATGGTAGAAAACAAAGCTATAAAGCCTTGAAGATATCACGGACATTCTCAAATGAAATTCCAAAATGGCAGAGCCAATTTTCTCGAGTTTCCTAGCTTAGCAAGCAGAGTATAAGCAGACAAAGAAATATTTCAGAATTTCTATTTTCCATAGAAATACAGAAATCTTGTAATTTATCCCAAGAACCATACATTATTTATTTAGTTGCATGCCTTACTGAAGACTCAGCATTTATCATATTAAAATGCGAGGGTGTGGGGTAAAGGTGGGCAGGGAGGAAAAAAGCATGGTTCTTTTTTTTAACGAATCTGGCCTTAGGTTTCTTCAATTTTTTTTATCATCAATTTTATGCTCTACAGGTAGTAAACAAAAATGGTGACAGCCAACCATGTAGTTTGCATCATAACAAACCCGTCGGATCTGCAAACAGTTGTTTTAGGTGCTCCTTTTCCATCAGGAAAAACAATAGCATTTATTAGCAGCATTTCGCTACACACATGATTTGTGTGTTCTTCACTCTCAAAGTGTCAGCTGTCAAATGAAATGATGGGGACTGACAGTTCAGAATTTTAAAAGTTCAGCTCCTTTCAAATGCACTAAATGAACAAGAGCTGCCTAATTTGGGCTGAAGAAAAAGCAACAAAAATCCCCTGTAAGTATGCAAGGTTTTATTCTACTTTTGCATGCTTAGTATGCACAGAGAATGTTAAATACTTTTCAGCTGGATAGACTGTTAATTCTATGAGTGAGAAAGATTTCATTAGGTGAGCTTCAGGCAAGAGTGAGCTACAAATGAAATTTCCTTTTATTTTCTGAAATTCATAGTATATGATCCATATCCAATGATAAATGGTCTATAAACTCTCTCGCTGTATTTAATTGCATAAACTTCCATTACATTCTATTATTAACACGGGAACACTTTGACACAAGATGTCAGAAGGGGAAAAAAATGAGTAAAAAGATAAAAACTTCATTCTTAACAAAACCAACATAATCTTAGTATCCCTCAGAATCATGTTCAGCATTTAAGTTCCAAACACACAATTTTAAAATATTTTTTCAACTAATTAGTTACTTTTAATTTTGGTCGCACAAAAATCTATTAATCACTATTTAATTATCTGGAGCTCTTGCTTGCCTAATTAGTGCTTTCCGTATTGCATCTTCTACTAAACTGAGGACCCTATCAACTAATTTATCTGATACGTATTTGGTGTACTGGTGAGTTAATTAATGAAAGAAAAAAGAAACTCGTTTAAATGGTTCATTCAAAAAAAAAAAAAGGCTTATTAAACACTTTGAACATTGCATAAGCTGACTGGTTTTATTGAGTTTTCATTGCCCTAAAATGCATTATATAAATGCAAAATCCCACATGACATTTTTGGTAAATATATGTGGTAGAAGAAATAAGAAGCAGCAATATTCAGTTGAGTAACAATCCCTGTTAAGTACACTGCCTGAGGCAACGGGCTTTTGAATTCTTTAATACAAGAATGGGGACAATGATTAGACAGAAGATTTTCTTTGGAATTTTCTGGTGTTAGGAACACTAAGTGTGATTGTAAATGAAATTACATTGTTATATTCTAGGTAATGTAGTGTAAAATGGTCTATACTATAACTATGCTTATAATACTGAAGAAAACAAAGACAGAATAATTTCCTGAACCCAACCCGTCCCTCTACCACATCTCCATTTTTCTTTTCCTTGCCAAGGGGGCTGTGTGCCTGTTCTCCAGCATTGCAGCTCATGTATCACCCACAAGAAGGCTCTCCTAAGCACCCCCAGACTAGGTTAGGAGAAGCGCCTGGATATTCTCATAGTCCCTGGGCACAGACCTTTGTCTTCACCCTTGCCATAAGGAAGCAGCAGGGTAGAGTGGTAAAGAATACAGTTTTGGTCTCAGAAAGACCTGGGTGCAAGTCTAGATTCAGCCACCAGCTAGGCTGTTAGCATTAAGTGAAATGGTATAAGTAAATCATCTAGTGCGATACAGTACATCATAAATGTATTATAACAATTTATTATTTTTTTTGAAATGCACTCTGCTATATTTCCCTGTTCAGATGGTTCTCCTATTAGATCCTGAGCTCCTGTTGGAAAGAGATACTTGATCTATCTTCATATCTCCAGAGCTTAGCAGAGTGTCTGACAGACAATGAGCATCCATGTATACTAATATAATAGATGGACAGAACAGAGAATCTTCAGTAAAGAAAGCTAAGGGATTTAAGAGTAAAATAAGCAAACTCAGGTCAAATTTCCCCTCCTTCTTACAGAGGGCAGTAAGAATTCCAGGGCACAAATCCATATATGCCAAGTGCTTATAACATAGTTCACCTTCAAAAAAAATTAGCTATTTAGCCATTAATAACACCTACATTGTTTTCTCTGGCTCTCTATTAGACTGTGAAATAGAGACAGGTGTCTGATTCTTCATCTGTGTATTCATTTTGTGAGTCTCACCAGTTAAGAAGTTGGAAATCAAAAATTGTCATAGCATGAAAATATTCACTAGTGAACAGACCACTTATAAAATTAATTCTAACTCAAACTACCTTCTGCAATTAACATAATACTTATATTAATCCATAGAACCAATATCTTGATCAGTTATAAGCCTGATGAGAATGTGAGTTTTACAAATTCCTTTGCAAATAGAATGCAAATTTAAAAATTAAACTGAAAATCTTCCCAAAATGCTGGATTTCAGAAAGTTTATTAAAGTAATATTAGAGACCTGTTCAAATCACAAGCAAGGACTCTATCTATCGAGGTCAAATAATTGAAAAACAGGAAAAAAATGAAAAAGATGAGATTCAAAAGAACAATCTGAAAACAAAAGGATAGGAAAACCCATTTGGAAATTAATAAAGCTGAGGAATGTTTTTGAAAAATTGATTCCTTTTGTAAGCCTGTTCTTAAAGTCAAAGATGAAGAATATCTTAAAATTATGTTGAAAAGGGTATTCAAAATCTAAGATTTAGTGAATTCTTCATTTGTTCTAAGGAATAGAGAATAATTTTTATTGTAACATAAATTTTGTTTTCAATGTTTTTCCTTATTTTTTATTTTATATTTCTAGATAAAGTTCCACTTAATTTTTTCTTTTTCCCACTATTGTCAATGAAATTTTGGTTTTAATTTTAAGTAGGTTCCATTCTAAGTGATCTTTTCTGATACTAGGTACATGTTGGTTTGAGAGAGAGAATTTTTTTGATGTTGCCACCATTATAGTCCTGCTACCATGTTCCACTATCTTCTGATGACTTCCAATGGAGCCCCAGAGGCTAATGTGGAGTGGGCCATTCAATTCAAGTTCATAAGTAAAAGAGAATAACAAGCAGAGTTCTACAGAGAGATCTTAATGAGGTAATTCTCATCTCAAGAAAGATTCCTTGGTGTAGTCCAAAGTGGGTAGTAGTCACATTTTTTAGGATCCTCTTTCTCCAGAGAAACAAAGTGATGGAAATATCCAAACTCCACTGCACTAGGAAATGGGTGTTTAATCCACAAAGGCTCCGTAATTAAGTCATGTTTAATGCCAGACACTGTAATTCTCTAAAAAGTCAGTGATGACCATGCATTGCTAGATATATTATATACAATATTCCAGAAAGTTTTAATCCTTTCTCACATTTTTCTTTCCTGATATAACCATTGGATGTGTAAGAAAAGAGGATTTATAAAACAATTTTAATCTAATTATCTCTGAAATTTGAAATCACTAAAATGAGAAATGTGTAATACTAAACCATTTATACTTTATTAAGTAATACTTCTAAAAGCATATTAAAAATCAAGATTTTTAAACTATTCTATGGTCTGTGAATACCTTTTGCCCAAGGGTATTTACTTTATACAATTGGTAATTATGTGTTATATATCCTTTGTTTTTCAAATATGGCAAGGTGTTTTTATTTCCATTTCAGAAATACATTTAAATAAAAATTCAAATACATTTATCAGAATACCAAAGGTAACTTTTTTCTCAATATCTGTCAAATTAGTTTACTTCTAATTCAGGAAAATTTCTGACAGATATCAGAGTTCTACTTACTGATTATCTATTCTTCCCTTTAGATCATAAGATTTTAAGTGAAAAAATTGAAAAGATTTATTGCTAATGGGATTCTACAAATGTTATTTTTGTTCAGAGTAAAGTAAAATATGATGCTGGCTTTGCAGAGTGTCTTTAATGGTCCTTTTTTTGATTATGTATAATACATTTAGAGTCCAAGAATAGACAGTAACTCATGATTTCTGCTACCTGTCTTAAAATGTCTGCATTTTGTTTGTTTGAAAATAATATAAACTGGTGATTTAATTGATGTCATAACGTCGATTCATCACCACAATTATTGTAAACAGAGAGGCTCTAAATAATAAACAAAATGTTTGCTGTTCACCAGAAGAAAGGTCATAACATGTTATATATTCATTTAAGTCATGCCTTATTACTAAATCTGTATAAACCATCTTCCTTTATTATTTCTGAATGGGAGACTGATGATAAGTGCTATTTTCAAAAAATTTTCAATTCTTTTTATTTGTCAAGCTAATTTGTGTGCTGAAACATTACAAAGCTAACTCTGTTTTGCTTGTTATTAGGGATTTGTAACTCCCAAAAATCAGGAACGAGTTCCTAAATATAACACTTGTATGGGTCGACAGCTTCGGGAGAGAGAGGTTAGCTGCCCAGGGAAGGAAGAAGAAATCTGCCTGCATGATCCTAATTTGCTTTGTATAATTGACATTGGGCTTGGAATTGGGAATGATTTGTTGTTAAGTTAAATAGCAGGGAAGCTTATGGCTTATTATTTTTACTTCTGATACAACTGAAGCAATGGATGAGTAATGAGAGGACCATAGATAATCATAATGATATTAGGCAATGAATTGTGTGCTCCTGGATGATAGCGCAGATTTTATCAGACCGTGATGGCCAGTAAGCTAATATAAACTATAAATATGCAGATTAGTAGAATCTTTATTATATCTGCAAATAGCTTCTGGCATATTTTTTCTCTTCCACTTTGTAATTTTGACGATTCTGACTCTATGCTCTACCTTATATCCAAGAAAATTAAAATTAAAAGAAAACATATCACATTGTGATAAGGAAAAGAAAATGTACCATGACACCTAACAGTCACACAATTAAAATACCGACATTGATACTGTTTTTCTACTCCTGGAACACCTAGAAATTGATTCCTTACCTAATACAAGTCTATCCAATTTTCACTCCATCTCCTTCCCTCCCCACCCATTCCTGTGGACTTAGCTCACCCAAGATTTCTCATTTGCTGTGCTCTGTCCCTTGTTTAAACTAAAGAGAATACAGGATCAACCCTCTTTTTTCTCACTATAAAGTCTCTTCAGAATCTAATTCAATGAGATTGTATTTGTTACAATGAATGCAGATTGTTCAATAGGGCAGATTTAAGAAATGCTGAAAAGAGCTCAGAGTTTCACAGGGTGGGGGCTAGCTGTATGGTGGGGGAAGTGAAGTTTTATACATTACCCTATATTTGTTAAGGTCTAAAAGCACTGAAAAGGATTTGTTCTGTTTGTGTAAAGGGCCTCCGTGCTCTGGGTCTCTAAGATATTATGCCCAGCTTTTTAGCACATGAGTTTTCTCTTGATCCTAGGCCTGACATGGCCAATATGCAGGGGCTCGGGCACTCAGGGAGTGACTCCTATCATCACTCCAATCCTGCATCTAGAAGTCTGCTACCTAAATAATTGGCTTTCTACAATTAACATGTTTATTTAATACATTAATTTGGAAAATCGTTTTTGTGTATCTTATTATTTCAAAGAACCATTTTGTTTACTAAATGTTTTCACTTATCAAATTAACTATTACTAAAAGATCTAAGATCACCCAGGAGAACAGAGATCTTTAATCACATAATATGAATTAAACAATCACTTGTAAGAGTCACTGACAATATGAACAGCCCTAGACAGGGTTCCAAACCACAGGGCTACATACTCTAGTTATGAATTGTCAGTCACAGACAGATTCTACTCCTTGACTCCATCATTGCCTGATGTTGCATTATTGGAAATTACATACATTTCATTTCACTATGTGTTATGATGCATAAACCCAAGAACTTACTGTTATTTATTCGACCTATATTGTGAAAATATGTAGATCCAGACATGTGTGTGCATGTGTGTATGTATTAGAATAGACTTGATAGGGGTACAAACAAGATTTAGTTTTCTTCTTCTCTACTACCATTTTCAGAAATTCTGTTAGATCTTCTTTCCATTCTCTTGGAAAATATCTCAAGAAGTTCACTGTGGTTTTTCTAGTCACTTTTAGGCATTAGAGCAGTATTATTTTTAGATGTAAAAATATCCAATCCAATCTAAATCAAAACTCAAATCATTTCAAAGCCTTCTCCCTTACTGCAACACACATAAGACTTGCAACTTGAGTGTCAGAAATGGAAAAATTAGGAGTAGGAAGCAGCCTGAGTATGAGGATCTATGGAAAGAACAAAGATTTACTTGATAGGTGCTTATATAATGTGGGCCTTTCTTATCATTCTCTTTGCCTCATGGACTACTTTGGGGGATCTTCAGAGATCCCCAGGATGAGACTTGAACACTGCCCTGAGCACTACAAAGGCAATATATGCTCAGACTAACTACTTGATTCTGCCTCAGCTTTTAATATGATGCTATATTCCTGAGACTCCTGACCCTGTGTCTTAGTCCATTTGGACTGCCATAACAAAGTGCATAGTCTGCATGGCTTATAAATAATAGAAATTTATTTCTCATAGTTCTGGAGTATGAGGTGTACAAGTTCAGGGTATCAGCATGGCCTAGTAAGGGTCTTCTTCTGGGCCACAGACTATTCGTTGTATTCTCACATGGTGGAAAGAGCAAGGGAGTTTTCTCGGACCTCTTTTATAAGAAAAACTCTTTAATAAGGCTCTGCCCTCATGAAGTATTCACCTCCCAAAGGCTCTACCTCCTATCACATTGGGCATTGAGATTTTAACATGAGTTTAGGAGTTGGGGGGACATAAACATTGAGAACATGGTTGGCAAGAATGTTCAGGGTCTTATCTAAATGGCCCTAGCCATCAACAAGACAAGTATCTACATGGTTCATAGTAAAACTAAGCCTCAGTATACTCTCAATCTCTTAAAAAGCCACTCTCACAATTTCTCTGAAGGCTTTGCTTTAATTCAACGAAAGTTCTCAACCTAGAAGTTTTGAAAGGTTACAAAATCTCATCTGGGAAATGTTAGTCTTTTCTTTTGGCAAACACTGCCAATGTCTGTAGCATTCTTTGGGAGCTGTCTCACATAGCTGGAGGAAACCAAGAATATAACAAACATTCTTTTACTACAAAATGACAGATAATCAGTTAAAAAATAGGTAAAAGATTTGAATAGATAGTTCTCCAAAGGAGGTATATAAATGGCTAGCACAGGAAAAGATGTTCAACATCATTAACCATCTTAAGAATGCAAATCAAAATTACAGTGAGATACCACTTCATACCTACTAGGATGGTTATCACCCATAGAACAGATAATAGCAAGCGTTGGCAAGGTGGGAAGAATTGAAATTCTCATACATGGCTGATGGAAGTTCAAATGGTTCAGCCACTTTGGAAAACAGTCTTGCAGTTTCTCAAAAGGTTAAATTTACAGTTACCATACTAACCAGCAATTCCATTCCTAGGCACATAACCCAGAGAAATGAAAACATATGTGCACACAAAAAATGTTGATACAAATGTTTATAGTAGTATTCGTCATGATAGCCCAAAGTAAAAACAACTCAAAGGCACATCAACTAATCTATATAATACATATTATTAGCCAATAGAAAGAAATGAAGTACTGATATATTCTATAACATGGGTGAAACTTGAAAACATTATGTGCAGTTAAAGAAGGCAAGTTAGAACTGATCACAAATAATACGATTCCATTCATATAGACTGTCCAGAATAGGCAAATAAGTTTATAGTC
This sequence comes from Macroglossus sobrinus, assembly GCA_004027375.1. Taxonomy (NCBI): domain Eukaryota; kingdom Metazoa; phylum Chordata; class Mammalia; order Chiroptera; family Pteropodidae; genus Macroglossus; species Macroglossus sobrinus. The sequence goes on along the minus strand of PVKZ01000146.1, from coordinate 297,679 downwards.
AGAAAGTAGATTAGTGGTTGCATAGGATTGTGGGGTTACAGGGACAGGTGAAGATTAAGGGAGTGATGGCTAAGAGGTGAGGTGTTTTGTTTGGGGATAAATTAAAAAAATGTTTTAAAATTGATTCTTGTGATGGTTTCACAACTGTGAATATATCAAAAGCTATTAAATAGTATACTATATACTGGTGAATTATATATTATATAAATTATTGCTCAATCATGGAGCTATGTTAAAAAAAACATATTCTCATTTTATTCCTTCAAAAATCTGTAGAATTCTCTCCTAGAAACTAGAAGAAAAGGTTAGTTGTGCACAAATGAGTCTCACATCTTTCTTTAGAATGTGAAGCAATTTTCACTGATTTCCTCAGTTTTTAGGTCCTACTCAAGACTCCAAGATGGAAAGAAAATCGCATTTAACCATTTGTTAAATTAATAAGAATGTCAAACATTACTTGTAGCATTTTGTCTTTTCTTAATGCTCCATTTTTAGAATGATTATTAAACTTCCAAATTTTGCAATTGGCACATATATTTTAAAGGCAGCATTATACCCCCCAAGTGATTCAATTTCCCATAACTCTGCTAGTTATGTATCTCAATGAAAGGATTAAGTGCTAGTCTTATAATAAATTCAGTAAACCTTTGATGACTGTCTAAATGACTATTCTAATAAGAATATAGTTTATTATTTATTAAATTATTATATTTTAAACTTTAAACAACCCTATAAGGTAGGTGTTGTTAAATAATCATTTTACAGATAAAGAAACTAAAGCTCAGAATAGTTAAGAAATTTATGCAAAATAATCTGTTAATGCATGACTGAGCCAAGACTCAAATATGTAGCTTTGGTCTTGCATGCAAAGTTTCTGAGATTCTTTGTCTTTTTGGCTATTCTTTGATTAGAGAAATGTTCACCTAATTTTTAAATAAAATGCCAAGCTGCCACTTCTAAGGATGAGACCTGATATTACACAACATTGTGCAATATAAATTTGAAAAAACCTTGACCATTGCCGTAATTTATTTTGATGAATTTAGAAGTTGTGAAATGGGTGGACATTTGGTCAGGTGCTGTCCATTTTTGAGTGTGTTCTATACTGGATATTGATGTCTGTTTAATTTTATTTTGGAAATATGTTTTCACAATAATGGTGGACAATGTGGCAGAGAGTATCATTAGAATAACTAGTGAGACTCTAGATTCTGAGAAAATGAATGAAATAATTTGAAAAATGTTAATAGCCAGTTGAGAAATCTATATCAATACTCACCTCAGAGTACTTTGCCATTTCAGTACTACCTTCTATAAAGATTTATCCACATGCAAGGTATGGCTTCACAGAAATTTAAGATGTGCTTTTTTATATAAAAATAATTATTGATACAAAAGAAAAATCATAATTGTTGTTTTTGATAAATCTCTTCTGCCTATTTCCTTATCTGTATAGTGTAGTGTTCTGACTACAGTTCTAAGACTGCTCAAGTTCTAGAAATCTATGTCTACTGAAATGTTTGTTCCAGTAGATGTGCTGTCTTCTCATTGTAGCCTTCACCCTCCCATTCTGTTTCCTCCTGGAATCTACTAAAGAAAATATAACCAAATCATAGTATTAAAATGTACTTACATTGTATAATTTACAACTTAAGAGTACATTTAATTAAATTAATTTTTATATCAATTAAATTGCTCCATTATTTATAAATATGAATTGACAATCAGGAAGCAGCAGCCATTTGGGGAAAGCCAATGGCATAAAAGAGAAGAATGATAATGAGAAAGGAAAAAAAATCTGACCTCTGAAAAAATAGGAAAATACTTTTTAAATATTCTAATTAATTTCCACAGAGGACTAAAGAAGCTGGTATATCTATAAAATTAGAATACGTGACAATAAGAGCAATATGAGGCACTAAATTATCATAGATGATAAAGATATTAGAAACATGAATGACAAAATTAAAATGTTATTGTAAAAACTAAACAATAGAAACAAAAGTGCCAATAACCAAACCAATGGTCAGGAGTACAGAGTTGAGAGAATTTCCTAGAACTAAGAGCAAAATAAAAGATAGATAAAAAATATGAGTAAAGTGTTGAAAGATGTAGATATACAACATCCATCTAGCCAGAGATTGAAAGACAGAGAAGAGTGAAGAGGTAAAGAAAATAAAAGGGTAAAGGAAATTTCTCTTTTATAAAGAGAAAAAAATCCATGAACTGAAAGAGCCTTAAAAAATAAAAACAAACAAACAAAACAAACAAAAAAACAAGATTACCATCAAAGAACAATAATTTGAATTATCTTAGAATGCTATAAACAATGGAGTAGTTCTTCTAATGGCCTGAGAATAAATTATTTTGAACTCATAATTTTTTTACTCAAGTGTAAAAGCAAAACAAAAAAAAATGTCAAGCAAGGACTTGAAAAACTTACTACCCAAGCTACTTCTATAAACACCATTTACGGAAAAGGATACATAAGAAAAATTTAAAAGACTACAAGCTACATGATGACATAAGGTCAAAGGAAAAACTATCAACTGAATATAAATGAAAATGAAGAAAACTAAAAAAATTTTAAGAGAACCTACCATCCCTTTATGCATATAAGAATAATTTCCTTCACAGGGGTTTGGTGACTTAAAGTTTTTATATTTCTTCTGTGTATCCATTTACATTTTATTTATTGGTTATAATAAATAATATTCACATAATCATATTATAAAGGTTGTTTTATAAGTTTTAAAATTTTAGTTTCAACTTATAGACAAAACACAAAGTCTTTTAGTTAACTATACTTATATAATATACAATAGAATGTTACAAACTTGAAAAGGTAAAAATAATAATATAACCAAAAAAATCTGTAAAATCACATCTCCTTAGATACTGTCTAAAGTTAATAATTCATAAAATGTCTAAAGTCTTAAATACAAGCATAATACAAAATTAGCAGAAGTCAAGAATAAAGGTAAAATGTACTGATGAGTCACCAGATTTTTTAAGTTGGTAAGAAACTGACAAAATATTTTGTTTACATTTATAATGATAACTATCAGAATGCCAAAAAATGAAAACTTAAAAATGCTTCTCTTGGAAGATGAAGAGAGATCTGTCCTTTTCACCTTGTACTTTCTATATGGCATCAATTTTTATTAAATTGTCTAGATGATACTTTAAATTTTTTTTAAAAAGTTTAACATCTTTAAATGAAGAAAAAGTAGAACAGAGGTACACCAAAGTACTATAGAAATTTTCTCTGAGTGGGAGAAATTCTGGATCACTTTTTTCCTTGCTTACATGTTTTGCTAGTTTCCAAATGTTCTATGCACAAGAATTTCTTCTTCAAGAAACATAAACTAGACTTAATTTTTAAGTGTTTGATAAAGCCAATTATGATGATTTTTTTAATTCAAAATCATTAATATTTTAGAATTCTTTAACCTGCACTCTGAAGTCATGACAGCATGAAATCAGGATAAAATACAAAGTTCCTTCAAAAATGTATCTATTTACCCCTTCTCTAACTCTTCAGTAAGAGAAAGTGTCTCTGTTCACCATAAAGGTAATAGCACTAATAGCCAAAAGTAGTCCTGACCACTCAGGTATTTCACTAAATGTCTGTCCTTGGTGGTTCCCACTAGGCCATGTTCTTTTCCTTCACTTTATATATTCAGGAATCTAATTTCCCATCTACTAAGGAATAATAGAATTCTAAGCAGAGTAACAGAATTCTAAGTGGCTGATTCTAACTAACCTAGCATTAGAAATTGACAGATTATTTAAAACAACAGGTTACTAATATACATTCAGGAATAAAACTCCCAACATTTCCATCAGCGGAGTTGAATACCCTCTCCCTAATTATGTCTGGAAATATACTGAGAAGGATAATAATGAAGCCTGGTACCTGTTGAGCACCCTATGTGCCTAAGTTTTATGCATCAGATTCTTCTTTGCCTTTTTTAGTTCATCCTTCATATCCCCTTTTCATCTATTACCTCCCCCATTTTGTCAGTAATACTTCCTTGACAACCTTTTAAAATTTAATTATCTTGTTTATTTTACTTTAGTCTTCATTACAATGGTATCTCCCTGTGGATTTCAGGAAAGTTTTGTGGGGTTGGAGGGGCAGATGGAGAACACAAACAATAAAGATTTAAGAAGTTATTCCAGCCTACCATATACTCATCATGCATGCTCCTCTTGCCAATTATGAACCCAAACCATTTCATCTCAATTCTTATTCACTTCAATTCCAGACAGAAGCAATTTCCAATCTTGCCTTATATTCTAGGTGTTCCTTCAACCTAGCATTCAGAATGGCCTAACAGTGGCTGTATAAAACAATCAATGGATTTCCTGCCCTTGAAATCAGAATGTATGTTTTAAAAAGTATAAGTGCTGCCCATCTGCAAAGGTATTGCTGTTATGGTTGTTGTCATGTCTAATAGACTATGATAGGAGAATTTAGTTCATTATTAAAAGCAGAAAAGAATTGCTTATGTAACTATGGATAGTTCTGACAGCTGAAAACAATACGTGGTAGCCATTTCTTCAGTGAGACTGACAGTAATTTCAGAAACGTACACTGCATCGTCTAAATGAGTTTTCTGCCTTATATTCTGTGAAAAGATATTTAATATCATTAATTCATTAAAGAAATGCCTTGCGGTTTTTATAAATGTTCGTGAATATTTCATAAAGTGATTAAAATTGTTAATCACTGCTCCCAATTAATTTAAAGTAATTCTTAGAACACACATGTAAATAACAGGTAATTATGATGTTTTATTATGTGTCATTTATATAAGACCATTAAAATTGCATTTTTGATGCAATACCATTCATAAAGCCCTATGTCATTTTTTTTAAAGCAACAGTTAAATCATTTTTACTTTATCTGAGCCTACACTAATTTTGAGAGGATTTGAGGGAGAAATTCTGAGGAACTTTAAGAGAGGAAAATAGATTCAAAGGGTGCAAAAACTAGTTCGTCTGTGAAGTATCATCACCAAAGCTCTGGGTTTTCCTCCTCCACCAATCTTCTCAGGTGGTATTCGGCATATCTACTCTGAGGAAACTATCATCTATGAATTAGACACAAAGCTAATTTTACTCTTTTTTTTCCCCACCCTTTCTTTCTTTCCCCTTGTTTTTGCTTTTCAATATGCTTGACCACTACACGGGATGAAAAAGAACTTAAATCTTGAGGCAATTTAGAATAATGCAAAGTTCACAGAGTCAAGAAAGAACTAGCAAAAAGGGATCATGACTTCTTAGCTGCTAGTTACATGGTTGTGGGCAAATTACCTCTCTGAATTTCAGTTTTCATACTGGCCTATTTACATGTTTCTGACTTTAACTTTCAATTTATGGATAAATTTCTTGCCATTTCAGTGGTGCAGGACTGGAAGAGATATAGGAGATGAGATGTGGTCCAAAGGTGGTCCAAATGTCATGGTGAGGTCTATGGCCCTTTTGTTTAACGGCACCTGGTAGTGATTTGCATATTTGGACATCTCCTCAAACACTTTCTGAGCTTATACTCGAGCCACAGGGCTTACATCCCGACTATTCATCATTTCCAATGAAATGCTTTTGTCAGTGGCTTGACTTAGTCTGGGGCAGATTGTTTCCACCATAACTAGCCAAGTGAAGTTTTGTTTGCCTTTGCCTGTTGTGTTCTGTGAGAACTAATTCCAGTCTTTGACACGGGGAGGCATATTTATGACATTTGGCTTCTTTATTCAACAGATTTTTCCTTTCTGTGTTTATAAGAGTTAGCATTAAATATTAGGACTCCATCCCACTGGGTTTCTTTTGTTTAAAAGCATTTGTGTCCTTTGCACTTACTTTGGCCATTGTTATGAGGAGTTACATGTGTAGAAGCACAGCTCCAGAGTTGCCTGACTGCTTTTATGTCCTTATGTAACAGGTTTCCAAATCAGGAGAATGGTGTATTTGTTATTTCTGGGTCCATTAAATGCCCAAGTAATTAACATTAGCCATTATGCTAACAAAGCATGGACACCACAATGTTTTTGTGATGTACAGTTATTTCATTGTCAGTTTACAGTTGCACAAGCCCATCTAATCACCTGAATGACAATACATTGAGACAGCCGCCAAGATTATATGGCCAGGCATCCAAATTACTTACATTTTTTGGAGATACACAGACTCCAGGCAACCAATAATATGTTATTTTTAGGTTTTTGAAGTTGTGAAAGAGAAACTCTTAAAACACAGAGAATAGTGGTAAGGGTCTGAAAAAGTGTCTAACCTGTACCCAGAGTTAACATAAACACACGAGAAAGTTACATCTCATAGAGATTCATAACATAATCAGAAATCAGGGTCTGACATTGCATATTCTGCATTTGCAAATGCATTCCTTTCTAAAAAGCTGCAATTAATTACAAACTAGTTTTGATGCCGTTTTTGCTTTCCTTAAGTATGGAGTAAAATCACCCCATAAACTAATGAACCAAAGTGGAGCCAAATAGAGACCAGCTGGCTGGATGGCTCAGTAATTTCATCCACATGATTGACTTTATGATCCTTTCACTGAAGTAACTAGTCTTTATTCCTGCAATCAGCACCAATGACAATTTGGGAGGGGTGGGGAATTATTAAAATCTAAAGAAAGAAGAGGTGCGATTTGTTTGATGTGGAACAACATATTCTTTCACACACTTCCCTAATATTATAGGTGCCTCATCCAGGCCTCTCTGGCTTCCAAAGAAACACACTGATTAGTTGCCACAGAGACATAATAAGCAACCAATGCCCAAATAATCATTATAGATACTCCATTAACAGCATCTAACTGTGTGGCTTTTAACCATACAAATTGGTTTTTGACAGCTTGTAACCTTTTCAGATAGTTTCCTTTGGGTATTACACCACACTCAGATCTAATTTTAACTTTTGCTTAGTCTATAATTTATGAGTTTCTTTGTGGATGCATAATGTATTTGAGGAGAAAGGATACATTCAAATAAAAGCTAAAAACAAAATCAGTTGCTATTTTAATCCAGGAAACCTTTGCTCACCAAGAGAACTACAATAGGATGAAACAAAGGGGAGGGAAGGACTTAAGTGATCTAGAATTCCCAGAGAACCTCTTTTGAAACAAGCAAGTTTAAGCCATTTAAATAGGATCATAGGTGTACAGAAGTGAAGCATATCACTTGTACATTCAAAAGTCTATCTTAAGATCCATGAAATTCCACAACATAAAAATTGAAAATTGTAAAATGACTTAATGGGGGGCTGTCAGTAAAGAACTAAAATATACAACACTCCTCTAGCAGAGAAAATCCCCAGGTTTACAATGTCCAGACACTGGAATGCATCCGCTCAAGGAAGATAAAGTGTATCATTCCAAATTCTGGTCAAAAAATGTATTCCATTTAAAAATCATGATCACAAAATGTTGGCACTAAAAAGAACTTTAGAAATCATCTGGTCTGGCTCAAAATGAAGCCCAGCACTTGACTTTTCCCTTTCCTCACTCTCAACACTCAGCAAGATACCTATTCACCCAGCTCTACCATGGAAATCATATTCCTCCCACCACTGCACCCTCACCTCCCATCTGAGATACTGCCAAAGACCCCTGATCTGGGGTCAGAAAACTTCAGCTCACAATTCCACTTGCTGCCTCTTTTTGTACATCCTGTAAGCTAAGAATAGTTTTACATTTTTAAATGATTGTAAAAAAAATCAAAAGAATAATATTTCATGACATGTAAAATTATATGAAATTCAAATTCCAGTGTCCATCAATAAAGTTTTATTGAAACAATGCCATTCTTATTCTTGTATATATTGCCTATGGATGCTTTTGCTTTACAATTGCAGAGCTGAGTAATTAAGACAGAAACCATATGGCCCACAAAGCCTAAAATATTTACTATCTGACCCCTTTTTATTATTTGGCCTTTATAGAACAATTTGCTGACCTCTGTGTAATCAGTCCTTTATACCATGCTTTCTCTGTCACAGTCAGTTCTTCACACAGCAACCAGAGATCCTTTTCAAGCAATTCAAATCCTGTCACCCCTCCTTAAAACCCTTCAATGCTGAGCTGTCCAAAATGGCAGCCCCTAGCCACCTGTGTCTATTGAACACTTGTGTCTATTGCAACTGAAAAACTGGATTTTTAATTTTATTTCATTTTAGTTGCTCTAAATTTAAAAATTGATACCTGATTTAGTTTTTGGAAAGCATTTAAGTATGTTTGGAACAACTTGGGTATGAGAATCTACTATCTCAAATGTAAGTTTTATGAAATTGCAGTGTGGATTAATTATTTCCAATGAAAATCTGTCATCCAAACTGAAATGTTCTATAAATGTAAAATAAACATTGATTTCAAAAACTTAATCTAAGAAGAGAGTGTAAAATATCTCATTAATAATTTTTAATAGTGATCACATGTTGAAATATTTTTTATGTATTCTATTAAATAACATGTTATTAAGTCTAATTTATTTCTTTTTACTTTTTTAATGTGGCTACTAAGCAATTTAAAATTACATATTTGGCTTGTATTATATATCTTTTAGGTAACACTGCTTCAATGGGTTTACATATTAAGAATAAATTCAAACTCCTCACAATGTCAACAGTCTTCCATGGCTCCTATTCATCTCTTTAATTTCATTCCTTGCCACTCTCCCTTCATTCTCTGCATACTGGCATTTGTCAGTCCCTCTAAGACACTAACCTAATTTTTGCCTTCAAGTCCTTCTTTGCACCAACTGTGCCTTGTCTCTGGAAACTGCCACCCTATATCATGACTCATTTTCAGAACTCAGGTACAGTTTAAATGCCAGTCTCCTAAAGAGAACTGTCCTTTTCCAACTGGAGTCACTTCATAAGATATGAAGCAGTTAAAAAAGACAATGACAGAGCTCAGAATGGAAAATAGGTCATAGGTTCTCCTTCCAGTTCAATGTTTTGAAGGAGTGGCATAGCTCAGTGCTGCTCCTGGTCAGAACATAGAGACCTTCTATTCAGTTGTCTGGGTGCCAGTTTCAAATGTGAAGGGTCAGATAAGTCAACAATTTCATTTACCCATGGGCACTAAAACCTTCTCCGTTGCTACTTCTGCTCTCTTCAGTGCCTTGCCAGATTGTTATCAGCTTTTAGAATTGCTTCTCAGATGATGTTTTCCTTTAGGCATGGAAATAGTCACCAAAATTAAAGAAAGAAATCAATGGCATTTAGCCTTTTTCTCACACTAAAGTGATAGTCACAAAGCAAAAAGAACTAGGTCATATGGACGAAAAAAAAAGGCCAATTAAGTAGTATGAAGTAGCAGTGCAACCACCACCAGTGAATATGAACAGAAAAGTAAACACTAGGGGTCAGGATTCCCTTCCTCTTTTATCTTTTTAATTTCCCTCTTTCATTAATTAACATTCAAACTATGCTCATGTTCCTACAAGTTAAGCAAAGGGCAATATTTGAAAGCAACTTAAAAAAACAGTTACTCCACTCCTCAGTTACAATCTAAAATGTCATTCTTTGTCACATTATATATTTTAGGCTTTAATTCTCACTCAAGTTGAGTATCTCTGAGAGACATTTGTACCTTAAGTGAAAAGTATTAGGAGAAAGGAGCTGGAGGAGGCATCTGCCCTGTAGTTTTGTTTACAAGTAGACATAGCATGGTGAGCAGATTGTTTTCAAAGGTAATAAATGTCCTAAGAAAAGCCTTTTGTTTAAATTTTCATTGACTCCCAGCTAAAGAAGTCTTGGATTTCTCTCTTTTCCTTCCTTTATTTTTTCACTCATCACTGGATAAAGAAACTATTTTTTTGTTGTTTTTGTTTGTTTGTTTGTTTGTTTACCTTTACACGCATTTATCCACTATCTTTCGAGACGGTATTATATGAATTGTACTATCAGGTATGTTCAACAACATGAGAAGAGGCTTAGGATTGTGGGTGAACTTAGCAAGAGAGGGCTGTCCATGAGCGAACCATTATGGCTAAAGTGGAAGCTTTATGGTATGTCAAAGAAGAGGGTATATAACTGAATGAATGTGGTAAGCAGACTTTAAATGTCAGGTTGAGGTATTGGAACTTTATTCTGTCAGTAACATGAAACTACTAGAAGTTTTATCACATGGATAAAATATTGTCATTTATTGCATAAAATGACATATTTAGGAGAATATTAATAGTTAGCATTTATTGAGCATTACATGCTAAACAGTATTGCTAAACACTTTATATGCTTGTATATCATTTAGTCCTCACAATGACCCTATAAAGTAGATAGAACTTTTATTATTCCTATTTTACAGATGAGGAAAATGCGATACACATAGATTAAATAACTTGCCCACTGTCACACAATTAGTGTGTGGCAGAGTTAGGACTCAAACCCAGGCAGTCTGCCTCCAGTGTTCTTCAGAATGGCTGAGTAATATAACACAGCCACCAAAATACTCTTCTACACAGGCAGTGCTCTGCTAGTCTACGTGGAGCCTGAATTCAAAATCAGAAAAGATTCTACCTAGATAAGCTCAGTAAAAGCGTTGGTAAGTGGATGGCATGGTGTCTTTGCATGAGTTTTAAAAGGTCATCCTTCCTGTGGACATATACAGTCCTGTGCTTCAGTTAATGCCTTGATTTATGGAGCAACAAGGCTAGATTCAGCCCTCATTTGTCCTTATTGCACAGACTTTTAACATCTCTTATTTTCAATTAAATTGCTCAAATGTTTTAAATCTTCATGTCCCCAAATCATCAGTAAAATTAGCTCTACACCAGAAAGCTTTGTTTGAAAGTCAAATTTTTTTGTGACTATTTGAGCATGTGTGTGTATGCATACATGTGAAGTAAAGAAAGAGGTGAAGTACCACATTTGGACTGGTGCCAGACCAAGATCGATGAACAACCACAAAGTCTTGGAGTTGAGAACATGAACCCTGATAAAACTGCTCAGGAATTTACAAAGATCTTCCTCAAATACCAAGGTCATCAATGGTCATCAAAAATTCTACTGGGGATTCAAATCATCTTTCTCAGTCACATTACTAATAATTTTGATTAGGGAAAGCAGAGTGACCTGGAAGATTTCTACAGAGTAAGTGACATTAGATCATGCCAGAATTTGCCTACTAATATAGATGACTTCACTTAGATACAGATAAACTACCTAGGAAATTGCAGGTGCTTTTCTAAAGGAATCCATCACACTTTTCAGCCCAAATTAGCAGTGGTCTTCTACCCTGGCCAGATATGCAGGCTTGTTTCTATTGTAAACTCAATCCAGCCTACTTTCTATACCTATACTAGTAAAAATACATAAAAATTGCCTACCTCCATAGATCAAGATTCAAGATCAAGTCAGCTACATGCTTATTACTTAGTCATTTCCCCACCCCCTGCTTGACCAACCATCCTCTAAATCCATTGTGCACTAGTTTGGTGCCCAGATTCTCAGAACCTCCTCTTGTACCTCTGGAACCTTCAGCCAGATCTGTACATGTAACCCCACCAGCCTTGATGATATAGCAGTAAATACCACTGGATACTCCTCTTGATCTTACCTACGTACTTCAAATTTCCCTTGTGAGCCTGGTTCGGGGAAATCAGAATATGCTCCTTTACTCTGTGTTCTTTACTCTGTGTCCTAGAATTAACTTCCCATCTAAAACTTTCTGCTCTGTTTAAAATCTTAGACTTGAGCAAAAAAATTACTTAGACTTTATCTGGGGTTAGGGTATGAATTGGTTAAAATTCAAAATTATGCTGTGTCCCAAATAATTCATCCATTACAATATGGAAGTACCAGAATCCTAAATCTCTTGAGAAACCAAAGTTCAAGTGGATTCCATTAGTGCGATCCAGATAAGAGAGCCACAATGTTTAAAGAACAACAGGTTCTTAACCTTGGGAAGCTCATGAATGGGCTTTGGAAGCTCTATAAACTCTCTGACATAATATAAAATATAAAAAACTGTGTGTGTGTGTATTTTTAAGGAAAAAGACCATAGCTTTTATCAAAATTTCAAAGGAGTCGGTGAGCCACAAAATATTCAAGTACGTTATCTGATTCATCAACCATACTTCCTTCAGATAATCAGGGCCCCTAGCTGTGTTTCTTTGCCTATGTAAAAAGCTAAAATCTTGGGCAAGCATACATGTTTATTTTCTTTCTTTCTCTTAATTTGTAGTTTGCAATGCTAAAAAATGCTTTAAAATATTTAAATCACTATCATTGATGTTTTTTACTTATCTTCTTCAATATGACTTTAAAAAGCTTAAAAATTGTTTTATTTTTATAAATATACCTTTAAAAGTCTGATCTTATGAAACTGTTAATGAAGCTATCATAAGAAAAATATTTAGATATATTCGTACTCACATAATAAACTATATGACTTAAAAATTGAGAAAAAATTTAAATGACCATGCTTTTTTACAGTCTGAAAGTTTTATGTCAGGTTTCACCCATGAACTATACAGTGGAACCTTCTTATTGTACAAAAATAGCAAGACAGGACTATCACCAGCACCATGGGCTAATCCTAGTAGATTTGCACTATGCATTTGTATATTTGAATCCAGATGATAAAATGCTGTTATGTCACAGGTCTTCCTTACTATGATGTCAGAAAACCTTGCCATTTCTTCAAAAATAATTCATTCTGATATAGATAATGTCAATATGTTAAGCGCACACAGAGACTCTATTTATTCTATTAAATTGAAAAGGTTATTGGTCATGCAAACCCAGTCGAATCTCAACTTTATCTGACTTTATTGTCCTATTGGGGTTACTTAAATCACATTCAATCAGAGCAAATACAACCCTTTTGACAGCAAAACTATTCTTCAACCAATAGTGGATAATGGAGTCTTTTTTCCACTAAGTTTGACTGGGTTAAGTATATTTATTGACAAATCTTCCAAGAAGTCTGTCTGTCTCTGTCTCTCTGTCTCTGTCTCTCTCTGTCTCTGTCTGTCTGTCTGTCTGTCTGTCTGTTTGTCTGTCTGTCTGTCTCTCTCTCTCTATCTCCTATCTCCCTCCTTCTCTTTCTCATTATGTTTAAATAGCTAACAACAAAATTAAAACTTGTTGGTCTTGGAAGTGAATTGCTTTTATCTGTCAATTAGTCAGCTGTAAGTTGATAAAATGAGATAAATTTTTTAAATTAAGATACATTTAAAAAATAATTTATTTAGTCCTTAGCATTTGGTATAAATAAAGCTACCAATCTTACAAGCATGTAGCCAAGGAATGAGTTATGTAAATCTCCCACACATGCTCACCAAATTTGAGTATCTTTGTGCTAAGAATATGCTAGTTATTAGGAAGGTGAAGGTGAACACTAATACCTTTGCCTTTAGCTAAATCACAATCCATTCATATCACACCTGAGAGAAATGAATTAAAGTCTGATCTGGGTAAAGTCTAATACCTTCTTGTATTCATTTTCTATCATTACTGTAACAATTACTACTAATAAAATGCATAAAACAACACAAAAATGCTGTCCTACAGTTCTTTAGGTGAGAAGTCTGAAATGGGTCCCACCAGACTAATATCTGCATCAACAGGGCTGTATTTCTTTCTAGAGGCTCTAGGGGAGGATTTGCTTTCTTTAGGGAAGAATCCGTTTCCTTTCCTTCTTCAGCTTGTATAGGCCACCCACATTCCTTGGACTCTGGCCTCTTCCTCCATCTTCAAAACCAGCAATGGTGGGTCTTCTAACCATATTATATCACTCTGACCTCTTCTGCTTCCTTCTTCCACTTTAAAAATCTTTTTTATTACATTGAATCCATCTGGATAATCTAGAATAATCTCCCTCTTTTAAAGTCAGACTATCAATAATCTTAATACCATTTGCAACTTTAATGTACCTTCATGATCTAGGGTAACATATTCACAGGTTGTGGGGATTAAGACATGGACATCTTTGCAGGCTATTATTCTGCCTACTATACCTCCTGAGGCCTAGATACATATTCTGATTTTTCTATTTGCTCTTCAAAAAGAGATATAAAAATTTGCTTAAACCACACTGCCTAAAAGAGCTACATGCTATTTCACCTTAGAACTGATGCCTTGTATAAAGTGGGCATAATTATTTCATTTTCAACCTGATTTTTTATTTCAGAGAATTTTGGAATAAAAGTAGCTTTAAAGGAAGCAGGGAAACTGATCATTCCAAGGCAGACTAAGGCATATTTTTATAAAACAGAAATCAGACTTAAGGAATATTTCTGAATGTAAAAGGCCCAAAAGAGCGAATTAATTTTTTGTAACCTTCATTGCTCATAAACAAATCCTGGTGGTGTGAATACAAGGGAAGTTATAAACGAACATTGTATGGTTATGGGATATATACGTGAAAAAGCATTTGCAGAACCAAGTTGGAAGATTTATTTAGCACCTATTTCCTTTTAATTACATAAGCAATTTTTATGAATATCATTTCAGGCAGGTCACTATATAGAGTCTTTCTCTTACAATTAGAGATAGTCAAAAAGTTCATCTTAACTCAAATGAGTAGGGAAAGTAAATTGTGGTCAAGTTCCTAGTAAAACTACTATATCAGAGGTCATAAAAACAGTAGGTCTGTTCTTGAAAGATAGGAAAGATAGGAAAGGCATATTGAGAGAATATAATCCTCATGAGGTATATTCTGTTGAAAAAAAAATTTGACTCATCAATATAGATTGTGCCTAAGCACACAGCAAGTCTTTTAAAATCACATATTTAAAAGAAAAAATACATAACTGTTATTAAACATTGATACCAACATTTAAGCATTAACCACAACAATTTGCCACTCTAAAAATAAGGAAATCAAAATGCTGAAGGTGAAAAATATAGTCCTGAATATTTGACCATATTATCTACCTGCTTCATTTGTTTCCATTAAAGAGATAGGATTCCCTATAACTTTATTAAATTCTAAATTTTTCACAAACTTCATACCATCTCAATGTTATATATTTCTGTAGTGATCACTTACAGTTTTTTAAACTTTTTCTAATTACTAAATCTAAGAGCCACTTTTTAGATTCATTCATCTCCTAATAACTATACAGTTAATATAGGATAATTCCCTTCTTAATATATTTAAACACATACACACAGGGATGTGCACACACACATACACACACACTAACTGCCTTCAGATCTTGCCTTGAGGAAAAAAAAACATAGCTTGGAATAAACTGACACTAGAATTACAAAACAAGGAGACAGAATCTTTGACATTCAAAATGCTTTACGGTCTCAGTTACTGCTGAACTCCTTCCTAGAGGCTTATGGGTCCAGCACTGAGATTCTTTTTTCTTCTTCTTTCCAATAAATATACTTAACTCTCTAGAGAATTATGTAAACTATCTATCTATCTATCTATCTATCTATCTATCTATCTATCTATCATCTATCTATCTATCATCTAATTTTAGTAATGCAATGGTTTGAGTTTATACATATGTAAATTTTTAGCAAAACTGAATTTTTAATTATTTTGTTGGGATTATCAATCCCCAGAAAACTTAAGAACCACTACTGACACTACAGCTCAGAAGATTTTTAATGTGCAAAATAACTCAATAATAGACACACACCAAAGTCTGATGAATTGTGCACTTGTTGATTTTGCCATTCCCACAAACCTATTGTTAAGTTAGAAAAGTGCTAATTGCTCACTTGTAGCTGAAGTTCATGCATAGATTAGAAGATGCCTGGTCATCTAGACCACAACACAAAGGAAAGATACTCTCCAAACAGTTCAAGTAACTCCAAATTCTATTTATTTAGTGTTCTGGCTTATGATAAGTAATTCGTTATAAAACTGATGAGAATTCATTAAATAGTAACATTTCCTTTCCATGTTGTCCTCCTAATGTGAAAATATTATTTGCAGTCACAGAACATAAATAAATAAGTTATTTTACTAGTAGCTAGGATAAATTTATTCTTAGATTAATACATTCTCTAGAATATTTCTTTTTAAAGGCCAGTGATAAGTATTTTCTAAAAAGCCAGCATGGTTTAGATGTAGACGTGACCCTAGAACAAAATGAGGCCAATTGGCTTGTGTGAGAACTCATATCAAAACATATTTTGATTAAGCTCAGGGGAAAGAAACTCTTTAATGTAAAGGGACATAATTCAGCCAAACTAAAGATGAACATTATCTTTAGGTCACTTTGCTCAGAAATATAAAGGAAAGAATTGCTCTAAGCAGAGTACAAGCTCCTTTCCTGATTTAAAGCCCTGCAGTGATGTCATTTGTGAGTGGCTGGAAAGCCAGGAGCAGACTAGTAAGACACTTCACACACACACACACACACACACACACACACACACACACACACACACACACACACACCACACCCAAGGCAGTGCTGTGATCACCACACAAACCAAATGTGGACAAATTTAGGCCTTGGAAACAAAGCAGAATCCATCCTAAGAAATGCTCTCATTCAAATGGCCTCCTGGAAAGTATAAAATACAGTTGACTCTTAAATCAACATACATTATTCACAATTTACAGCTCAATCTCTACCCTGCCCCCCTTCCCCAAGAACTTGATTTTAAATGACAACTTCAGTTTGGATTTTAGTATTCCTTCCAGTGGACGTTTCCCTGATGGAATTTAAATGATTAAAAGCAAAGAGACCCAGAGTCATTAGCTCCCATCATTCTGGTGGCTGGCATTTTGTGCTGCGAGCATGTTTATTTTTCTGAAATCAATGGAATAGACCCATAACATCCTAATTTTCTCTTTGCCTTTTTTTTTAAATGTATGTTTCTTGTGTATAAATTAGATACTGATCTTGGGATATGCAACTATTAGAAACTAAATAGACATCAACTAAACCAAATTGTTCATGATAAGAAAAGTGGAGGAAAAAAATTTTCTTAGATCTGCCTTTTGTGCTTCCTTGATTTATTTAATTGATAAGAAATAACCCTAACTATAACTAGCTACAGAAAAAAAAGTGTTTTTGTAAATGAAGTATACTATTTTTCAAAAATTTATAGAACTTACAATCTTTGATTTAAGATTTTTTCCAGCAACTGATGTTATCCTGAACATCTGCAATATTAGTTTCTCCTCTCATTTTGTTAAAATGTTTTTTATAATCCACAGGAAATTTCTACTCTTTTTTTTTACACACTGACCCAAATATAATTCTTGCCCTTTCCATCATCTCAAAAAAAATATGTAAACCTATTCATTGCAGCTAAGAGAAGGTTATGGGCTGAAAAAAACCTAAATCATATATATAATAAAAAAAGACATTATAAATCTAAAACAAATTAATAATACCAAAGTGTTTGTCCTTTAGAACTAATGCATTTTGTTGAGAGCATGTCAAAATCTATGGTATGACTTTAAGGAAGTAAAATATCCTGATAGATGGTGTGCACATTTCTAAAATATATATCACAAGAGAACTCATGAAAACTAAGGTTTAATTTTCCACACAGTGCCTTCTGATCGTTTTTTTTTTAATATATAAAAAAATCCACCATACTTTCAAAATAAAAGCAAAAAGTTTTGTTTCAATTCTCTAACCACAGAAAATATAAAGCATTGACTAAATTGGTATAGGGCCTATTCACTCAAAAGGCAAAAAAAATTACAAGTAAATTTCAGAGATTTTCTGTGATTTGGGCCTCAGTCTTACAAAGTAGCATCTAAGTTAGTTTCCTGATGATGTAGGACATCAAAGACCTTGTAGAAATAGCTCAAAACAGTATTACAACTCCTTTTCATAAACTTGCTTCAAGAGGCTATGAGGATAAATTCCAGCCTAGCTCAGTTTTCCCCAAACCTGGTTGCACATCAGTATCATCTGGAGAGCTTTTTAGAAATGTAGGTGCCCTAGGCACAGCCCTTAGTGATTCTTATTCAATGTAACTGGACATAAGCCCAGGAATCTGAATTGTTAATGCTTCCCAAAGGATCAACCAGGTTTTTTAGTGTTCTGAGTAAGTGCTATTTCACTCACTGACAAACCAGCCACGTTCAGATTTATGTTCATTCTTGCAATTTCTCTCTTTGATAACTATCAGTTGATAAGATTCCAATATGCCCTACCCACTATATTCATGCTGTATACAAAATATTGTATAATTAAAAGAGAGATCAGATATTTCATGATATTCTCTAGATTTCAGGATGGTGTCTACTTATATTTCCCAAAGAGAATTTTTGAACTCTTAAATTATCTGACTTTTAAGTCTACTTTACAAAATGAATAGCATGGATCTGATTTGAGTAACACCACTCGCCCCCACCAGCCACCCTTCAACTCTTCAGATCTTCTAAGGTTTGTCTGGGGTTTGGAACTTAATTTAAACTTGTCCTACTGCCTTGTCCAAAGATTATGAGATAAATAACATTACCTAACATTTGGCCTAATGAATTTGAACATGCCAACCTAAAATCAAATCCAAAATTTAAAAGTAAATAAAATACTACCAAATTATCCAACAAAGTTGGGTATGTCCAGGCATCCAACTGACAGTAAAAAAAACCTTTATTCCTGGAATTAGGCATACTAAGGAATGAATCCTGACTTTCCCGTTCTACATTCCTCATGTCACTCTTGCAGATTTCTGAATTTGTTAAGCTGCAATTCCTTCATCTTCATAATGGAAATAATACCAGTCTTGCAGTGTTATTTTAAAGATTAAATGGGATAATGTGTGTAAATTGCTGTGATCATAATAAATGCTCCCCAATTATGAAGAGTCATGCTTTGTTATGAGAGACATGAACTTTTATTTCAGCTCTACCTCTTGTGACATTGGGAAATTCCTTATATGTTCTATCTCAATTCATCATCTATAATATGAACACAATAATGGTACCTACTCTCTTTAGTGATTACAATTAACTATGCATACAGAGGATTTCATGTATTCCTCCGTGTTCCTGACACAGTAGGCATCATTAAATGGAAGCTATTTATTTTTATTTTCTTTCTCAAGTTGTATTCTGAAGATTCAGGAATAAGTTTGGGTTTGCAGAAATAGAGATCTCAATTACCCTTTCACAGATGAGAACGCTGAAATCAAAGATGTTAGGTGACCTGCTTAAAGTCATGTAGCCAGTTAGTGACAAAGCTGGGTCTTTAACCCTTTGTCTAGTAGTGTTCCTACTATCATGGCAATACTTCTCTGACCTACCTCAAGAGATGAATGTTATTTTTGATAAGCCCAAATCACTGAGAAAGCCATTATTTGTTACCCTCATGGCTAAAGAGTATTGATTGTCAATGAAAATAAAAGCAACAAGATCAGTGTCGTTATAAAATACTATTACCAAATATAACAGCCTAACTCTATGAATCTTCATTGCTGAGTAAAAGGCCAAAGAATGACTAAGTCTGGTTAAGAATCAGAAAGAGGTATTTTTGTATTTTTTTCCTAAATGTATGTGAACATGAACTCTCTAAATATGCTGCTCATTCTTGGGTTATTGGGGTATATAAACAGAAAACGAACTCTCCTTGCCTCCCAACAAAAGGAAAACAAATCCACAGGGAGCACAGTGAGCACTCTCAGGGAGATCGATGACAGATATACAGTTGGGAGCCACTTTCCACACTTCCAGCAGGAAAAAGTCCTCAGGGATGCAGGCCCAAAAAAAGCTGTGCATAAAACTTGAAAAGAGGGTAATGCATGTTCTGGAGTCCTTTTGGACTTTTTCTTTCACTAATAAATGATTGCCACCTAAGTGGTTTCTGGCCACAGCAGAAAACTACAAAAGGCTGCATGGCTGATTTTTCTTAAGTGAAAAAAAAGAAGTTTATGCTGTTTAAATTGCATGGTCCAGATGGTGTTTTCCATCCTTCATGCTCTTTTGGTTGTGGCCATGACTTGCCTATGGCTTTTGTGGCAGGATACACTCACCAGTCAGCAATTTCACCACTGCTTGGGTCCAAATGAGCTATGGAGAAAGATATTAGGGTGAGTGGAGAGGCCACAGCTGGGAGAGATCAGCCACACTCAACAGACTTCTCCCACATACATAAACAGAACAGACAGAGGGAAGGAGGGTAGAAACAGGGGCCTGCAGGGTAGTACTTGGGGCCTGCAAAGCACATTTAACCACATGACATGTGCCTTCAAGTTCAAACCCAAAGCTGAAAATCCCTGAGTGTCTTTGAAAAGGTGACTATTAAATTTCTCAGCTGAAACATTCAGATGCTTTCTGATACCAAAAATATTTTTTCACGCACTTAACTGTTCCTTAAAAACCTAACTGAAAGGAGAGAAACATTTAGTAAGTTTATTCTCATGTAGGATAGTGTCTCCTTTAATAATGGACTGCGTTAGCTGGCTTTTGAGTTCCCGCTGTGCTTTTAATCTCTATCTTCGCTGCATTTTCTAGTTGAAATTTCTAGGATTCAAAATTCACACGGACCACAATTCTACCCTGTTTATTGGAAGATACATTAAAGAATATAACGTCTTTCATAGCATATTGCATTTGCACCTGAACTGTAAAAGGAAACTAATGCCTTTAGCAATGGATTATGGCTTTTTAAGTACCACTTTCCTTGCATAATACTGCAATAAAAAAAGAAAACATCCAAATGAGATATCAGTATTTTTTTCTACAGAGTGAAGGAATTTTTTTTAACCTCATAGTTGTGGTTTATGTTCAGCCACCTGCTATTGAAACACTAGGTTGTGTGAGGTTTTCTGTTTGGGGGAGGTAGGTTTGACCAAAAAGAAAGGGTCCCACTTCCATTTCTCTTTTGCTTTCCTCCATGTTACAAAGAATGTGTGCCAACTCAGCCCCCTAACATAAACAAAATCATGTGTACCACAGTTCTACCAATCTAAGATGCTTTTATGATATGTAATCCAATTGAGTCCTCCCCAGAAAAAAATGTGAAATTGAAGTTGTGGCCTACATCAATAGAAAAAGCAAAAAAAAAAAAAAAAAAGGCAAAAAAAAGAGTTCTGCCTTTTTTCACAGTGACTATTTAGAATAAATAGTTCTTGAAAATCCTGGACATAGGCTTCTAAAACTCAGTTAATTATGAGGTCCATTTTAAAATCTTTTTTTTAATGCTATTAAAATGATTTTTTTCCAAAAAAATTCACTCTCAAATAATTCTAGTTGGAATATGCTGATTTACTTAAAGACAAAATGTTTTGGGAGATGAAGTTGCTCCTAGGCTTGGAACTAGTAATTCTATGTGTAGAAACTTATTCTAAATCAGAGATTTCAGCTAAGATTTCTGCAACTTTTTATAAATATAATGATGACACATAAAAAAATAGGATCACTATCCAAAAGTAGAAAAAGGATCAAATCAATTTTAGGATAAGTTGGTTTGAAGAATATTTATTAATATTGGAAAATACCCTAAGGCAATGCTGTTTTTCAAATGTATAAACTATTTATAAACTTGATCCTAATGTTTTAAGTAAATATTTATACTTTAAGTATATATTTAAGTATATATTTATATGTGTGTGTTTAGATGTGCATGCCGATTTACATTTATATATACAAATAGAATCTAAGAATGAAAGAAAAACATATTTTTGTTTTCTACTTCAACATTGCTTGTTATTCCCAAATTTTCTAGAATGAACAGTTGATGTTAAAATTAGAAAAAATAACTGTAAAAGTTATATTAGAAATTACAAAATTGAATATCCTGAAAAATTTTTAAATCATGTATCTTAGAACTAAAATAAATCTACCTGGCCTAGATTTTTTTATCAAAACAGTGTATATTCACCACCCAAAGTTAGATTTTCTTCTGTCACCAAATATTTGACACTTTTTATTCCTGTCTACTTGCCCCTCTCTTCTACTGCCTTCTGGTAACCACTAATCCCTAGTCCATGTCCATGAATCTCTGTCACATTTGTTGCTTTCAGTTTTATATCTCACATATGAGTGAAATCATATGGTTTTCAAGTTTGTCTTTCTCACTTATTTAACTTCGCATGACACAATGCAATATATATATATATATATGACACATTGTTGAACTGTACACTTGAAAATTATGTGATTTTATTAATCAATGTCACCCCAATAATTTTGGATAAATAAATAAAATTAAAATAAAGAAAAAAGAAAAAAAAATTAAATGAGAGTGGAGGGTGTAGAGGTAGGACCAGATGTTTTTGCAGCCTCTTCTGTGATTCATTTAGATCAGAGAAATAAATGACAAATTGCAAATAAACAAATAATAAAAAAATAAAAACAATAAAGTTTCCAGATGAAGCCCAAAGACTTTAATTGATTTATCTTAAGGAATAGCTTAAAGATCCCACCTAATTTGTAATTTAAAAAATACAATATACTTATTATAAGAAGGCCTGACAGTGCTACTTCAAAGACCTCTATTCACCCACAATTAGCTTGGATTTTCTTCTAGTTACCAAGGACAAGTTCTAAAAATTGAGATGAAAGGAAAAAAAAAAAAAACACAAATGATGACATTACAATTGGGTGGGCCCCAGGGATCATCCATTGCAGAGATTTACACATCATGTTCAACGGAATGACTAGATCAGTAAGTAGATCAGAGGAACCTCCTGAAGTAAACAAGAACACTGAGCATGCACAGCTGCTTCTACTAAGCAGTGCCATTTTCATTTGTTTCATATAGTAGGTCTTAGAATCTTCCAAAAGAAAACCCAGATTTGAGTGCAAGTATTTTATTTAAGATTGAAACCCAGGAAGTACTATGAAGGTAATGGGAAAGAAAAATGAGGAAGAGGGGGAAAACTAGTAAAGGTGTGTTAGTGTGGAGGTTATCACTGTGCACAGATGGGGCTCCACTCAGCTAGGGATCCTGAAAGACTGTGGAACATGCCTTAAAATTTTTCACTGCATGCGAGAAAGTTGAACTTGTATCAACCAAGTCTTCTCCCACACTGATTGAGGGTTCATCCTGGAAGATTAACTCACCAGACCTTGCTGCCTAGCTAGACTAAGCACTCTTAAAAAATCTGTCCTGGATTGAGAGATACAGCTAGCCTTCAAAGAACATGTACTAATTACTTACAGTCATGGAGTCATGAAGAGAATGTAAGCTGAGAGACAGGTTAGACCTAAGGGTGAATCGTGGCCCTGCCACTCACAAAACTTTGGGCAGTTATTAAATCTATCTGAAACATGTTTTTTATTGACAGGGAAACAATACTGTAAATATTTAACATGGATAGTTTTTTTAAGTATTCATTCTCTTCCAACCACCTTAGAGTATCTAGCAATTTTCCATTGTGCCAGGCAGGGCTGCTAAACGCAGTCATGTCTACCATTTTAATAAAGCTCAAAATGTACATTTTAAGCTGTGCTCTATTACTTGACATTTATGATATTCTAACTCTGAATACTCATTTATCTTTTATGATAATTATTCTTTTTGGTAATTTGGTAGGCTCCCATACTGTTCAGAAATATTTTAGAACAAGTTTCCATATTGTAATAAAGTAATGAATAATAAATATTGAATACTTACAATATGCTAAGCAGTCTTTACAATAAACTTCACATGCATCATCTCAATAAAGTTTGAGAATCATACTTGTTAGGTACTGTTACTAAGCCTATTTTACTGATT
Source organism: Macroglossus sobrinus (assembly GCA_004027375.1). Taxonomy (NCBI): domain Eukaryota; kingdom Metazoa; phylum Chordata; class Mammalia; order Chiroptera; family Pteropodidae; genus Macroglossus; species Macroglossus sobrinus. Next base: position 274,052 of record PVKZ01000146.1, on the reverse strand, counting down.
GTGTAACTAAAATGCAACATAACCTGTGCTCCAATCTAGATCTGAATGACTCCAGAACTAGTGCTCTCTCCAGAACAGCTATATTCTATGCCTTTGCATTTTATTGGCAGTTTAGACAGATTGCATGCTTGTAAGTGAACATGATCTTACAACTGTCTAATCACAAATAGGCTTGAACAGCACTCTAGTAATCAGTAGTGATCTACTAGAAATTATCAAGATTCTGCCTTAACAGATCTCCATGATATATACCATTACAAGCTTGTCATTCCCATTCTCCTTTATCAGATCCTTAGAGCCAGACATATCTGGATTCAAATTCCAGTCCAGTAGTTCATATGTATATGACGGACAAATGGCTTTACTTCCATGTGACTTAGTTCCCAAAAAAGTCCAACTTGCAGAGATGACAGAATATAAAAATTAATGAAAATGTGTTTCAAGTGTCTGACATACAGTTCATACTTACAAAAGTATAGCTGGAAATTACTATCAAAGCAATCACTCCATGTCTATTAACTGATTAGAATGCTTTTGACTCAAGACTGGTATTGTAGATGTCCTATTGCTCAAAGTATGTGAAAATGAAACTATCATATAATCTTCTCTGTTATTGTGAGTTTTCATAGCTACAATGTTGTTCTAGACTTTTCAAACTAGGTAAAATTGGTCCTATATCCCTGAATAAGTATCAGTTTGTAGATTTATAAATATATACAAATAGAGAACAAATAGTTGTACATATATAATTGTGATATGTATACATGTGTCATGTATATATTTGTATTAATAAAATAACATTAACTCACTTTATGAGGTTGTTAGATAAAATTTTACTGTTCCTACAACATAATAAATTTATTAACTTACCTTGGTGAATGGATGATGTGATATAGCAAAGAGTTAAAAGTCAGAAAAGGGATGGAGAAAATAAAATTAAGAAATGAAAATCTATTCTGAAAATTCTGTGATTGCCCATCAGTGAAGTCATTTTGGAAAAATAGCCTGTGGATAAAATTGTAAACACCATATGTTTTTGAATATTGAAGTGTTGTCTAAGAAAGTTACTGAAAATAAGAAATAAAAAAAACTTTAATCCCAAGATTATTTTGAATTGGCAGATACAGCTATAATATTAATAACTCTTTTCCTTTAACACCCTGCTGGTTCTGCAAGTAGTTATTTATACTAACTAAAATGAAGGCTACAAAAAATTTATGTATTTATTGAACTTTACAAATTCCATACTTATTGGAAAAGAAGGAACTTCTCACACACAAAAAAAAAGCCTGTATTTAATCCACAGCTGTGTTTTTCAATGTTTCTGTCATTAACACACACTGACCTTTCTGTGTCTGAGATTTCTCACATAAACCCAAGTAAAATGGTGCTATTTGTCTTCTAAGTTCATTACAAAAAAGTTATGTATAGGACTAGATATTGTAAAATAAAAACCATCACATATCTATAAGTAGATCATAATTTAAGTTTTTAGTTTCTTCAATGATTCTTTAAAAAAATGTAGACAGTTTTATACATTAATACTGTTTCAAGATTATTTTGTAGAGCTGGTATTAAGTTACAGTAAAAAACCTTTAATGACTGGGTCTAAAGATAGTAGAAGGGAGATGACTGGCATGATCCACACCAGTGTTCGATTAGATATATATAATATTTGTAATAAAGCATGTCCCGATACTACATTCTGAGAAAGTGCCAGAAGGAATAATATGGAATCCAAAAGGCATTTTCACACAGTGTTAGTGTATATATCAGTCAACCATCACATGGCTTGGGAGTTGTATAAGTTTTCATGCATCAATTTGAGCAAGTTTATCAGCTTTAATGCTTTCAGCTGTTGAACAAAAACAGATTTATTGAATATATCCATGTACAATTTAATGAAGATATAAAAATGCTTAATAAAAGGTGGTTTACCACTAGTTAATAGACTCACATTAACAACCATTTCTTGTGAATGCCTATTAATTAGGCAAATAGAACAAGAACAAATAGAACTGCAGTGTGATTTTGGCAAGTTCTTCAACCACTCTGGTTTGTAGTAACTTTATGAAGAGGGCATGGATTGGTTGATTGCCACTGTTCTCCTAACACTAAAACTTCATGAACTATTATTTTGTATATTTGCTTTCATAAATTAAATTCAATTTGAGAATAGAATTGTATTGAAGTAGAAATATAAAAAATTGTGCAATGTCTTTTGGAAGGTTTTGGAAATGTGTTTTTCCTGGATTTTTTCCATTCTTGCTTTCAAATTTGTCCACTAACATATTTACCTAACCAAGTGATAAATAAGTCTATTTTATCTTACCACTTAATTTAGGTATGACATATATTTTTCCACTTTTTATTGTATTTCCATTTATTTTTCTATTCCTTTAGAAAGTAAGCTTTTTGAGAACAAAATCTATTCTTTTTTTATATTTTTCATTGTACTTAACAAAATGCTTTGCTCATAAGATGCATTCATTAAACATTTTTTAATAAATTAATATTGCCTGAGGGTATCAATTTAGTAGGAGCTCTAGTGTCTGCCCCTCCTGGCCACTGCCACACTCACTGAGGCTGTAGATGTGGCATAATCTGAAATCCAGATTGGAGAACATCTCCACTCTTTCCTTAATTCCATTGCTCTAAGCCTTTTCAGAAATCATCTGCTCTTACCTTCTATACTCTTGGCTTTGGGAATGAGCTTGCTCTGTTGTTTTGTTCCATTTGGTTTTGGCAACTGTTCTCAGACTGTTTACCTTGTGTACTGACCTTGGAAACCCCTAAGATTTGCCTCTGCTAATTGCCTCCTCCTTCTTTGGCTCCAAATTCCAAATCATTGCCCAGACAAGGCCTCTGAGACACCACCTGCTTCATCTCATGGAAAAAAAGATCCTATTTGATATCTTTGGACAACATTCATCTTATCAAGTTCATCTAAAACTCAGATTTATTTGTAATGGGAACTTAAACTCAAACTACAATAATGTTGAAAAGTTTTTAGCTGTGAAAGTGAAGAAAACAGTCATTCAATAACAAATGCCTACACTGAAATCACTCTCTAGTAGAGGAAAAGAAATGCACTTCTTAACAGGGTGTGTGAAGAACATAGAAAAATAATTAAGAATTAGAGAAGATAAAAAATAACTGAATTATAAACCCTTAAAGTTAAAAAAACTCCATAGTTTTAAACAAATAGAAGATCTAATAAAAACCTTCATTAAACATAAATCTCCTTTATAAAATATTTCTGATACATGATCATTCAGACTCTATTTTAATATTTCCAGGAATAAAGAGCTAAATAAGCTAATATCTTAGCAATTCTATATCAAATGAAATTTACATTCACAATTTCCACCATGTTTATCCTAGCTTGATACTTTAAAATCATTAAAAAATGTGTTCTTTCTTTTCCCCAAAACTCTTAAAATATTGTAAGGTGACCATGACAGTTCCCACTACCACCATCACCTAACTTTGTGTGTTTATGTGTGTGTGTGTGTGTGTGTGTGTGTGTGTGTGTGCACGTGCATCCATGTGTATAGCTAATCATAAGAGCATTTTACTTGTTAATACTGAGGCAAGTACTTTACATATATTATTTTATTATACCTTATGAAGTTATTAATATAACTGTGGGTTAATGTTTAACTTTTCAGAGCATGATTTTTACCATGCACTTATAATATGGCCTTTAAGCTGGAATTTTAAAATAAGAATGATTATATATACTTCATACAGTTGTTGTGAGGCTTAGGTGAATTAAAGTTTGTTGTAAGGATTAAGTGAGATAAAGTATGGAAAGGACAGAATTTTCAACAAACTGTGACTTTCATTAGCCAGTGGCATTAGCTGCTTTAAAGCCAGGAATCCTCAATCTACTACTTTTGCAACTTATTTTAAAATATTCACATAATTATAAAAACATTATATATTCAGTATAAAAATTAAAACAGAAGTAGAAAGATAGTATTTAGTAAAATATCCATTGGCATAGCATTTTAAATATTTATATAGATTAAGGACCACCCAATTTGTATTCTGCGGTTTTAACATTAATGCACAGACATCTTACCATATTGTTGGAAATTCATCATTTCATAATTTTCATTTTGATGAATGCATGATATTTCATCATGTGAATGTAGTTTGTAGTAACTGATCTCATTTGGACATTTATTTTAAATAGTTCACTATATCAACTACTATATAACAAATATGTTTATTCATAAACATTACTCTGTTTTCAGTTTTTATTAAGATAGAACTCAGGTGTTATTAAAAAGAGATAATCTTGATACATATGCTTGCAGTTGATACTGTTAACTAAAACAGGAGATTGCATACAAACTTATCTTACATTTTGGGTGAATGTGTGTGTGAGTGTGTAACTGTTAAACTTTATTGTATTGATTATATCCCATATTGATTCAATGGGCCCAATATTTCAATATATTTCTCACAGTTTTGCAACTTCTCCAAACATGATGTGTCTAAGTTTTCATTCAAATTGTTTATATGAACTTTGAGGGGCAAGACTCTAGGATAGACACTTTGACATGACACTGGAAACACTATTCCAGTTTGAAATTGGTTAATTAATCAAAACTCTGGGAACATGTTTAAATAACTAAAAACTTACTAACCATACTATATTTAGTCCACGTGTCTCCATATCATCAACAAGATGGTAAAATGCATTCCAAAATATGCTACAACAAGGTATCTTTATTTTATATGGGTTCAAGCAATTATATGGAATTTAAAACTATACAGGGATATTTTAGAAGCAAACCATTTTAAAATAGCTATTAGTAGGTATTATGAATTAACAACTGAATTGTCTCATTTCTGCTGCTTATATGGTATCCATATTTTATTTAAAAGCACTTGTTAGGACCTTGCTCTATGTTCTATGTACGTTTCTAATAGATTAATAATAATAATAATAATAATTTTGCCTAGAAAATCAGGTTTATTGTGAAAAAAGTAGTACACAAAATTATTATTAGATAATTTGTTTTTTAAATGTTAAAATATGCATTGTTGATGGCAAGATGGCTAGATGGATGAATGAACTGATGAATAGGTAAATGGATGGATAGAGAGATGAATGGAATACAATGTCTAAAATGTTTACAACATCTTAAAGCATTTATGGTCAATAGTATATTGTCTAATGCTCATTTAACTTTCCTTGTGGGTTGACAGGCAAATCTTATCAAAATATGTGCTTGCTAAAAGAATCAGGGGGTTGGCTCACATAAAACAAAATAACAACAACAAAAAATACATAATTAGGAGTAAAATGACTATCAGGCAAATAAAAGCAGAGGAGTGCAACCCTAAGAACAGGGCATTATAAGCTTAAATAATAATAAGATAATTGCTATAGCAAGATAGTAATGAATGCTCAGTATACATAGGGACAAATTGAGAAAACAATGACTGAAAAGAGGAGGATTCGAAGATCCAAATTCACAAAGGGGAAAGGAGATAAGGTACACACAGAAGAAAATGGATGACTGTATATATATATGCACACACACACACACACACACACACACACACACACACACACCTTTCATATTTGTAATGGTAACCACACACCATACAGCCAGAACTGAACTATATAACATAAAATGAGAAGAATCAGAGGCAAAACCCACAAAAAAAAAAAACAAAATAAAGAAAACAGAAACACAAGGACAGAAAAGCAATGGAAACACCAAGCTACTAGAAAGCAAAAGATAAAATGGCTATAAGAAGACCTCCTATTTCAATAATCACCCTAAATGTAAATGGACTAACCTCATCAATAAAAAAGGCACATAGTCGAAGAACGGATCAAAAAAATAATCCAACAGTATGCTGCCTCCAGGAGACACATCTCAGCTCCAAAATCAAATATAGACTCAATGTGAAAACGTGGAAAACGATATTTCAAGCAAATGGCATTCAGAGAAAAGCGGGAGTAGCAGTACTAATATCGGACAAAATAGACTTCAAAATAAAGAAAGTAAAGAAAGATACTGAGGGATGCTTCATAATGATAAAGAGAATCATGAACCAAGAAAACATAACACTTATTAATATCTACACTCCCAATCAGGGAACCCTGAAAAATGTAAAGCAATTACTAACAGAACTAAAGAGAGAAACAGACCAAAACACTAGTAGGGGACCTAAATATTCCACTGTAGGATATGAACAGATCATCCAAACAGAAAATCCATAAAGGAATAATATCCTTAAATGATACATCAGACCAACTAGACATAATTGATATATACAGAGCTTTCCATCCCAAAATAGCTGCTTATACATTCTTCCCTAGTGCACATAGAACATTCTCAAGAATCAACCACATACTCAGACACAGAAATAGCCTCAACAAATATGAGGGTTAAAATCATATCAACCTTATTTTCTGATTATAGTGCTTTGAAACTAGAGATCAACTACAAAAAGAAATCAAGAACCACAAATACATGGAAATGAAACAACATGCTACTGATGAATAACTGAGTCAGAAAAGAAATAAAAAGAGAGATCAAGAGATACATAGAAATAAATGATAACGATAGTACAACATATCAAAACTTTTGGGACATGGCAAAAGTGGTCATAAGAGGAAAGTTCATATCATTACAGGCCTATCTCCAAAAACAAGAATGAGCCCAAATAAACAACCTAACATTTCATCTTAAAAAACTAGAAAGGAAGAACAAATAAGGCCTAAAGTCAGCAGAAGGAAAGAATCAAAATTAGAGCAGAAATAAATGAAATTGAAAACAAAACAAAAAAAATAGAAAAATAAATGCAACAAGAGCTGGGGTTTTTGAGTAGGTTAATAAAATAGACAAACCCCTGTCTAGACTCACTAAAGAAAAATAGAAAAGACACAAATAAACAAAATCAGGGATGAAAGGAAAAATTACACCTGACATTGCAGAAATACAAAGAATCATGCAAGAATACTATAAAAAAGTATATAACATCAAATTTAATAATCTAGAAGAAATGGGCCAGTACTTAGAAAAATACAACCTCCCTAGACTGAATCAAGACCTGGAAAATCTAAATAAACCGATCAGCAGTATGGAAATTGAAACAATCATCAAAAACCTACCAAAAAGTAAAAATCCAGGACCAGATGTATTCACTAGTGAATTCTATTAAACATTCAAAGAAGATTTAATATCTATTCTCCTCAAACTCTTCCAAATAATCAAAGAGGAGGCAATACTTCCGAAATCATTTTATGAGGCCAATATTACTCTGATACCAAAACCTGGTAAAGATAACACACACACACACAAAACTACAGACCAATATCTCTCATGAACACAGATGCAAAAATCCTAAATATGATACTAGAGAACCAAATACAGCAACATATTTAAAATATTATACACCACGATCTAGTGGGCTTCATCCCAAGGGCACAGGGATGGTTCAACATATGCAAATCGATTAATGTGATATACCACATAAATAAATTAAAAAATAAGAATCATATGATCATATCAAAAGATGCAGAAAAAGCCTTCAACAAGATACAGCATCCATTTATGATCAAAACACTTAACAAAAATGGTATAGAAGGTAAGTACCTTAACATAATAAAGGCCATATAAGACAAACCATCAGCCAACATTATACTTAATGGTGAAAAACTAAAAAACTTCCCTCTAAGATCAGGAACAAGTCAAGGCTGTCCACTATCACCACTGCTATTCAATATAACATTAGAGGTCCTCGCAAGTGCAATCAGAAAAGAGAATGATACAAAAGGCATCCAAATAGAAAACAAAGATGTCAAACTGTCACTATTTGTGGATGACATGATTCTCCATATAAAAAACCCTAAAGACTCCACAAGAACACTACTAGAAACAATACGCAAATACAGTAAAATTTCTGGATACAAAATCAACATTCAAAAATCTATAGTGTTCCTATACTCTAATAATGAAGCATCAGAAAAAAGTGGAAAAATAATTCCTTTGCAATTGCAACAAAAAGAATAAAATACCTAGGAATAAATTTAATAAAACATGTGAAGGACCTATATAATGAAAACTATAAGACCCTATTAAAAGAAATCAAAGATACCAAGAAATGAAAAATACTCCGTGTTCTTGGATTGAAAGAATCAATATAGTTAAAATGGCCATATTATCTAAAGCATTATACAGATTTAATGCAATTCTCATCAAAATCTCATCAGCATTTAAAAAAAAATAGAACAAAAAATCCTCAGATTTGTATGAAAGCACAAAAAAAAACCTTAATTGCCAAAGCCATCCTGAGAAAAAAAAAGAATGAAGCTGGAGGCATCACTCTGCCGAACTTCAAATTATACTACAAAACGACAGTAATAAAAACAGCATGGTATTGGCAGAAAAACAGACACACTGACCAGTGGAACAGAATCAAGAGTCCATAAGTAAACTCATATTTATACGGGCAAATAATTTTCAACAAAAAAGCCAAAAACATACAGTAGAGAAAGGAAAGCCTCTTCAATAAATGGTGCTGGGAAAACTGGAAAGCCACCTACAAAACAATGAAACTAAACTATTGTCTATCACCACATACTAAAATTAACTCAGAATAGATTAAGGACCTGAATATAAGACCTGAAACAATAAAATACATATAAGAAAACATAGTAACTAAACATAGTAACTAAAAGGACCTTGGACTTAGAGAATATTTTATGAATTTGACCCCAAAGGCAAGGGAGGTAAAAGCAAAAATAAATGAATAGGACTACATCAAATTCAAAAGCTTCTGATCAGCAAAAGAAATCATCGACATGGTAAAGAGACAGCCATCAAAATGGGAAAATATATTTGCAAGCAACACCTCTGATAAGAGCCTAATATCCAAAATATACAAAGAACTCATATGACTTAATAACAACAACAACAAAAACAAAAACAATTCAATCAAAAAATGGGCAGAGGACCTGAACAGACTATTCTCCTTATAGGACATGCAAATGACCTACAAACATATGAAAAGATGCTCAACATTGCTAGCTATTTGGGAAATGCAAATCAAAACCACAATGAGATACCATCTCACACTTGTTAGAATAGCTATAATCAACAGGACAAGTAATAACAAATGTTGGAGAGGATGTGGAGAAAAAGGAACCCTCATACACTGCTGATGGGACTGCAAATTGGTACAGCCACTATGGAAACCCTCAAAAAACTAAGAATTGATCTACCATATGATCCGACAATCCTCCTACTGGGTATTTACCCCAAAAACTTGAAAACCCGTATCCAAAAAAATATTTGCACACCAATGTTCATAGCAGCATTACTCACAGTGGCCAAGACATGGAAGCAACCGAAGTGTGCTATGATAGATGACTGGCTAAAGAAGCTTGGTACACATATACAATGGAATTTTACTCTGTCATAAGAAGAGATAAAGTGCTGCCATTTGTGACATCATGGATGGACCTCAAGATAATCATGCTAAGTGAAATAAGCCAGACTGAAAAAGTAGAAAATCACATGATATCACTAACATGTGAGATATAAACCTAAAAGCAACAAAAGAACAGGATAAACAGAGATTCAGGGACATGGACAACGGACTAGTGGTTACCAGAGGGTAGAGAGTGGGGGAGGAGGGGAGCGGTAGATGGCATAAAGGTGGTCAAATATAGGGGAGTAGGTGGAGGGTGAAGCAGGTAAAGAGGATCAAATATATGGTAGCTGAAGAAAACTGGACTTTGGGTGGTAATTACACATAGAATACATAGATGTCAAATTATAATGTACACCTAAAATTATATAATTGTATTAACCGATGTTACCCCAATAAACTTAAAAATAAAATAAAATAATCATTTCTCATTTGTAAGTTCTGAATACTAAATAATGAAAGCATTGTTTTTTCCACTGCTTAATAACTTACATGTTTCAATGGATAGATTATATTTTCTGCAAATATAATTCTTCACATAATAAAAATAATTTCAAGTGAAATTAGATTTTAGATTAATTTATCACTAAAATACTGTTTATTCCCTTTCCAAGCACTACCCCCTAAATAATGAACTTTAAAAGAATTACTCATCTTTTTCTCATGACAGATAAAATAAGCTTGACAAAGTCAAAATGGCCTTTTTGTGCTACTAAGAGAAAAGTCTATATCAATGGTCCCCATCTTTTTTTGGCACCAAAGACCAATGCTCCTATGAGAATCTAATGCCTGATGATCTAACGGGGAGTTGAGGCAGTGATGCTAGCCCTGGGAGTGGTTGCAAATACCAATGAAGCTTTGCTCACTTGTTCCCTGCTTACCTCCTGCTGTGCAGCCTGGTTTCTAGTACCAGTTCACAAGGGGGGGGAGGGGGGTTGGGGGCCTCTGGTCTATATGACTTGTTCTGGGTTCCAATCGTAAATTAAAGGGAAACTGTCACAATGTCCAGAGCCTTTTATGTCCTCGAATTTCTTGCAGCAGAACCCTAGTTAGGTGGCACCAACCTTGATTTTCAAATGGAATGGTCATCTACAAAAGGAAAAGTGATGGCATTACCTCAAATCTGAAGATCACCTGGGAGAAGCTTTCTGCCTGCAGCTTGCACCATTGTTGCTATTGAAAACCTGGTTGATGTCTGTGTCATATCCTCCAGCAATGATGGCCAGTCAGTGAGTTGTGCTGAAGTTTGCTGTTGCTCCCACTGGAGTCACCCCTATTGCCCACCACCTCACTCCTGGGACCTTCACTGACTGGATTCAGGTAGCTGTCAAAGACCCATGTCTTCTGGTGGTTACCGATTCCAGGGCTGACCACCAGCTTCTCACAGAGGCATTTAAGTTAACCTGCCTACCATTGTTCCATGTAACAGACTCTCCTCTGCACTAAGGGGACATTGTTATCTTAGGCTACTACAAAGCAGTTCACTCAATGAGTCTGAGGTGGTGGATACTGGCCCGGTCAGGGAGGACCTGCACATGCGCGGCAACATCTCCCCGTGAGCACTTGCAAGAGGTCACGCCCTAACTCTACTTCTGTAGAGATCCCTAAGAGATTGAAAAGGAAGAGCAGTCCACTGCAAAAAAGGCTGTAACCAAGGAGAAATTTCAGGGTAAATGAACTGCTGCAGCAGACTTCACTACTATTCAATCTGATGGTCTGAAGGCATAGCAGGTGTTCCCTGTGCCTATTCAGCAGTTCCCTAATGAAAACTGGAGCCTTCAGCCTGCCACTGAAGACTGGTTTGTAAGCTCCCACCATTCAGGCCACTGAATGAGTAGGAACAACCACCAAGTGGTCTCACGCTTTTTCCACTGATGCTTAAACAGAAAATGAAAATAAGGTGGTCAGAAAATAGTTTCTATAATTAAAAAAATTGAAATCTGTCTTACCTTTCAAATATTTGGCCTCTTTATCTAGCATATTACAGAAGCTATGCAATCTTCTGATCCCTATGTCTAATTTGTACTTATCTACATTTTAATTTTTTTTAGTTTGTTATCTAAAAGTTAAGGTTTCTTATAAATTGTCTTCAACACTGTATCATGAAAAGTATACTAAAGTGGAAAAATTAATTTAGCTTGTATAATTATTGTTAAAGAGAGAGTAGTTGAAAACCACTAGATAACCATTATTATTTACAGGCTCTATTTGGATGACTAGGAGACTGTCAGATTATGCAAAACAAAGGCAGATTGTTTTGCTGTCATTTTTTTCAACTGTAGCGATGTCCTTGTTTTCCATAACAGAGTAAATGGACATTTACATATGGTGAAGAAACTGTATATGAAGAAAATAAGAAAACTTAAAATAAGAAACATGTATTGAGCACCTACTATGTGCCAGCATTTACATAGTTGTCATTACTTTTAATTCTCACAAAAACTGTAAAGTGGGTAGAGCTAGAAGCTCAAAGGAGTGAAGCTACTTTCCCAAGACCTCATAGGCAGTAAGTAGCACAGCCTGGTTCCAACTTCAGAGTTTAAACTCTTTGTCATTTACCACGCTACCTCTCCACTACCAGATAGTCTTTCATGAAGAAAATAAAAACCATTGAGAAGATATTGTGAAACATCTTAAGACATTTAAAAATATTTTTATAGAAGACATAGTTATTCCCATTTTCACTGTTTAAAATAAACAGTATTAATCTCATGGTGAGGCTTTTGAGTATTAAGTTGCCTCTCTCAGAACCCCTAATAATACATAGAATACATAGCATTGAGTTTCTTTTCATAACCAGTTTACTTTTAGAGTCACGACATATTATGTATTAGCATAAGATCACAGTAACATCAAAATTTTTCTGCTGCCCTTCTCTATGGTCTTAGAAACTCTAGATCTTTTTTTGTAGCCAAGATTAGGAGGAAAATGTTAATTACAAATTTCAATGCAATTGAATGAGAGCAATATTCAGAATTCTAATCAAACAAATACATCGTCAATTAGAACTATGACAGCATAAAGAGCAAAAAGTGCAAATTATTTGACCCTTCATTTTTCCATTGTTCTTTCTCTACTCCTTGCTTTGCTTTACCCCTTCTTGTTTATCTAACAAATATTTACTGTGCAATTTATTATGTCACTGGCATTTTGTTGGGACCATTTGCTAATCTCTGGCGAGACTAGCAAAAACTTAGCAAAATTTCTCTAATGTTGATGTATATACAGTTTTGAAAAAATAAAGAAGACTACATTTAGGCTTCCTAGTGAACCAGAGACTATAACGACTATAAATACTGGCATTAGAAGAAAAACTGAGCCCTATTTTATCACCACATCCTTTGACCTTGGACAAGTGATGAACTTCTCAGAGTTTTGGGTTCCTCATCTAAAAAATAGGTGTGAAAACATCTCTCTTCAGAATTTTATGTGAAAATTCCAAGCAAAACTTTAAGCAATAAAAAAAATTAAATATATGTTTTAGAGGTATCGTTTACTACATTACTCAGAGTAAGTGTGAGCTTTAAAAGAAGCATTAAAAAATGCTCCTAGAACAAGAAATGCCAAAGTCTTAAAGTCTTCCAAGATGAGCAAGGAGTCAGAAAAGGCTTCACAGAATAAAGTATATCTGATCTAACCCAAAGAATGAATAAGAAATGGACAGATGGAAGGAAGAGAGCCACCACACCACATAGGAAGGATAAAGATGAAAATAAGGTGGATTAGCAGGTGATAGACATATCTACTACAGTAAGGATTTTTACTTTCCCCTAAAGACAAAAAGAAGCAATATATTCATCACTGACTATTTGAATGAATGAATGAATGAATGAATGATTTGATTGAAATTAAGAATTTTAAGCTGGTGAGAAATATGAGAAAGCAAACAGCTGTGGGAAGCATGGACTGCTAGGAAAGATGAAGAGACCATTATGAGACTATTTAGCAGATAATAAATGATGAATCCTACTTTGTGAAAGAGTAAATCCAGCTAAGAAGTTGTTAGCTAATCTGCCACGTACTTAAAGCCAAGTTGTAATATTAGTCCTCTAGCTCTTTTATAGTGCCTGTCCCTTGATACTATTGTGTATTTTCTTGTTATCCTTCACTGAGGAAGTCTAGTACAGATACTAGCATGTTATTTGTTTTATCTGTTTAGTATTTAGGCAGCGTTTGGTATAACAGGAGGAAGAACAAGAAGAAAGGTAGGTGGAGAAGGAGCCAGAAAAAGAAGGAAAGAACAAAAGGCAAGATAGGAAAGAGAAAATGTGTAGAGAAATAGAACAGGAATAAAAATGAGTGAGAAGAAAAAATAGACAAGAAAGAAATGGATGGGAAAAATACAGAGGACAACTGAAATGGATGAAAAAAGAATTTTTCAGATATCCATAAATGAAATAGCACCTATTAATATAAAGTAAATCATCAGAAATTATTATGGTTATTTTTATTATATGTGCTTAATTCCTATTAAGATTGCTTCTACTGTTTGTCCTTATATCAGTTTCTTTTACTTTTGTGGTGTGGATTGGCCAGCAGATTGATTTTCCAAATACAGTCAATGTACTATTGCTCTTAGCAGACTCATTTAGGTTCATGGCCATTTCTAGCCCACAGCTACACTGCTCAAGCTTCCAACTTGTTCTCAGTCCTTGTGTAGCAGCAATCCATTTCCCACTCCATCCAAAATGTCTACTATGCTCTTTGAATCCTTACTTTAAATAACACAAATTAATAAATGTATTGAACAACCTGGTTGGTACCAAGGGGATAACATTGCTATTATTTGCTAAAGGCAGTATAATTTGATCTGGTACATTTCCATTTACTTAACTATAGATTCTCATTCACAGTGCCAAATATAAACATCTCCTTGTCTGCTGGGAACAGTTTTTGAAAAGATGAATTTTTATCTATCTGAGTAACCAGGGAAGGGAATATAGATTATTTCCTCAGAGGTATATATATGAAAAAATTAAAAAATAATTTTAAAAAAATTTGCTTTCATGAGCTAAGTTGACCATATCATTTACTAGTGTTGGCAAAGGTTCAGAGCCTAATGTAATGAGTAAAAATAAAACTTAAGGGTGTTGCCTCTCAAGAGTTTATATATATGGCACACTTGAGGAATGTTGTTTATTACAGTTTGGTCAATATTTTCACAGACTTGTTTTGACAGAAGCTGCGATTTTTTTTTAAGAAGAGAGCTTTATGGGAATATTGTTGCATCCTGGAAGATGCAAATCAATAGCATTTATGAGCTGGAAAAAGATAATCATGCAGTTGTACATGACATACAATGAAAACGTACAACTTTTACCACAAAAATTGTACATGGATATAGGAAGCTGCTATTTCTCTTACAACATGCTTTCCTAGTGTATCTATAAGATTGTTCTATATCTTACGTGCATGTGTGCTCTAATTTAAGAAGACATTATACACAGAATCCTAAATTCACAGAAGATATAAATTGAAGGATAATTATGCACAAACCAGGATTTTTTAACATAAAATTTTAATGGGTAGCTTGTTTTGTGCATTTAAAATATTATTTGTTACATAGAACTGTGGCCTACATGCAATTTACAAATCGTACATATTAAGGAAAATGTGTTATATTCATAGTAGAATATAAAGAATATAATCAGACTGTGTTCCACAAAAGTATAAAAATAAATAAAATTATCTTAAGACTTGTTTTTTTTTAATTTTGGGAAATATTCTTGGCAAGAATACAAGAAAGACATCATTTAAATTTTAAAGTAATAATTTAAAATTTATATATAAAATTAAAAGGAAGAACTAATATATTTTTCTATATAATTGAAAAATTATTGGTTTATTAGCCATGGATACACTGGGCATCAGCTTACAAATCCATTTCAAAAAGTGCTTCATACTGTGAAACTAATATGATTTGGGGTGTGGAGCATTTCAAAAATATGTTTAAATATTCCAGTAGTCCTCAAAGTGTGATTTTGAGACCAGTAGCATCAGTATCACCTGGGAACTTGTAAGAAATGCAAATTATCAGACTTTACCCTGGAATTAGTGAATCAGAAACTGTGGGGTGGGATCTAGCAATCTGTAGTTTAAAAAGCCTTCCATGTAATTCGGCTGTACACTGAAGTTTGAGAACCACTGAAGTGAACTAATGAAGAGAGTCAACGTATGCATACACGTGGTTACTGCTTTATACAGTTATTTTCAAATTCTGTTTCTTGGAATGCTAAGGATTTGTCCTAAAATTTTCTAATGGGTAGTTGTGAGGAGAGAAGAAATAGGAAGAAAAACTCTGTTTTGAATATAGTTGAAGGTGACTGCAGTACTTGCAGATGGAAATGTACAATAGGTAGCTGCCACTAGAAGTGCTGAATACAGGAGAGAGAGTAGGACTAACGGGAATGACAAGGGAGAAAAAAAAGAGAGAGGAGAGGTAAGAGGAAGAGGTAGGGAGAAAAGAAGAGAGAGATTTTCAACTGGATGTTTTAAAAATCTGCAAAATATTATACAGCAATCAAATGAATGAATCTATACTGCATATTCACAGTTCAGCAATACAGATAAGCTTAATTTTATATTAAATAAAAAATGTCACAGATAAATACACAAAGCATAATCTTTTTAAAAGTTAAAAATAAATAAAATATAGGTATATACTTTTTAGGAATACAGTTAGATCAGACAAAAATTATATAAAAGCAAGGAAACAGTGAACATAAGACTTGCAATGATTTTGTCTGGTTGGAAACGACAGGGTGAGGGCAGTAGGGAGAAGCACAAAGCCAGACAGAAGTTATTGTCAAGATCTCAACTTTTGTGTTCAATGCAGATTCATGACTGAATGTCTAACTCATTTACATAAGTGAATGAGTGAGTGAAGAGGGTCGAGTAAACTAACAATGATGAAAGATGATGTATAATCTAATTTTATGTATTTGATAACCATTAAAAAGTTACAAAGATTCTAGTAGTGAAATTCTAGAATATGCACTTGAAAACTATCATCAGAATCAATCCAAAAAAAAGTTCTTCACTATAATTAGATCATTAAGGCTTTAGGGAGGGCCTTTCCTTACACAGAACTTAAGTATATAGTCTTCATCTATGAGTGGAATATATTAAACAAAAGAGCAAAAACATACCAAATTCCAGCTCTAGAAAATAAGATAAAATTATAATGTGTCTTCAAGACCTTGCCACACCATTTATTTGGTACCACCTTGCTCTCCTTTATTATACTATTTCTAGATTTTCAGGGCCCTCATTTGGAGAATAGAGGTAGATGTGACTACTCTCAGTAACCCTAAATATAGTTTGTTTTTTCTAATAACTGTCATCAAACCTGACTTTGTCTGTGTCAAATTGCCAGAGCCCCTTCTTCTGCTGCATAACAATGAGTAGTAATTATTCATATAGACTAATTAATCCCTGCTAACAAGCTAGCTTCTGATTAACTTCTCTCAGAATGATGACTTAGTTGAAACATATTGCTTCTTGAAAGACTTTTAAGATTACATGAAGGTTTGGAATTTGAAACTGTGGCATGCCATGAAGAGAGGTATTTCTAATCAGAAAAATTTTTCTTCAAAGCGCACCACCTAAATAGCACTCTAGCTTACTTACGTGTAAGATTGGTTATGTATATAATTTTCATTTATAAAGGTAATTTTTAAAGTATGTGTATAATGTGTTGATGAAGGCTGCAAAGATTGATTCTAGGAGATAGAGCATGTTACCACTACATCTCTTACATCCTGGTAAATAATCATATGCCAGTAGAACCATGAATATTTTCATACATTTACATCTTTTTCCCATTGAGACTTAAGTGAAGGATTTACAAAGATCCTGTTTCTCAAGTGACATAGAAAAGGAGAGATAATACTATTTTCTTTTTACTCAGTGTAATAAAATGAGAACTAGATACTATTTCTAGATAGATTTCAGATAAATAGATAGATGATAGGTAGATAGATAGATAGATAGATAGATAGATAGATAGATAGATGATAGATAAATGATAGATGGACACATATACATTATCTGATAATACATTAAAAGATTTAATAATGTTTACTTTAAAAAAAGTACAATTTATAAAACAACACAGTATTACTCTTAGCTGTCTCAACTCAATGTCTTTAGGCATAAACCATGAATATTCTTTTCTTCATTATCCATGAGTTAGAACTCTTTCAGAGTTAGTAACAATTTTTTCCCCACTAATGTAAAACAAAATCACTAAATGAATTTAGTTCATGTCTTTGCAAAAGGGAATTTACCTTTGCACTAAGATCAGATAGACTCTGGGAAATTATGCATAACCTAAGAATATATTTACAATAAAAATTACTTAGTAAATGGAATCAAAATTTGAAGTGGGATGGTCATGCATCGCCTCCATTAGAGAAAAACGAAAGTGTGATCATTTATTCACAGGCACAGATTTGAGCAAAATATCTATAAAAAGTTAATGGGAAAATCAGAACCTCATAAAAAGCCGTAGAAAAGCATTCTGCCCCACATCAAATCACCATACGCATCCGTTCTATGTGGTGTACATTATATGTCTGAGAAGAATGAAAATTATGCATATAAAAGGCTAGCAATATGTTAAATCACAGATAATCACTAGCCTGTATCCACAATACTTACGGAGCCTTATTCTCAACATTTTTGGTGAGAACACTATCAAAAGTGCTTTACTACATTTGATAGAGTTTATTGTTAATATTTTCTTGTTAGATGTAATTTGTAGACAATAAAATGAATCTGGCCCTGATTTTCAAGGAAATTCAGGCTTTCTCTTACATACTCCTCAAAATCCTTCCAGCTTCAACCCACTAGCCAGTCATACCAGCACCCTACTTCAAAATGTAAAATCTGTATTAGATATTTATGACTGTGTAACAATTTATCCCAAAACTCAAAACTTAGTGTCTGGAAACAACAAAAATATTATCTCATTCACTCTGTGTTTAGAAATTCAGGCTTGGCTTAGCAGGGTCTGGTAGCTCAAGGTTTCTCACAATGTTATAATCAAGGTGTCAGCAGAGGCTGTATCTAAAATCTGAGCTGAGGGGAAATCTTTCAAGCTCACTCACATGGCTGGTGGTAGATTTAAAGTCTTTTGCTAGCTGATGCTAGAAACATCGGGGTTTTTTGCTGTGCTGTTTTATCCATAGCTCTACTCACAACATGGTAGTTTATTTCCCTCAGGGCAGTGAGAGAGGAGTGAGTGGGGAGTTCTTTTGTAACCTAATTTCAGAAGTGACATCTCATCACTTTTGCTGTATTGTATTCTTTAGAAGTGAGTCACGATGTTCAGCCCACACTCAAGGTGAGTGAGGGTGCATTACACAAGTGCATGGATTCCACAAGGCAAGGACCTTAGGGAGCTCTTTTATAGGCTACCCACCACAGTAAGCTTCCTGAACTGAAGGAAATTGTCACATATTTCTAATTACCTGAGAACTGTACAAAATTTCTGGATGGATGGTATTTCACACCTGTATTTTACCTATATCTAGATTACTAAATAAATCATACATTCTATCTATTGAGTGTAATACAATCATACAAAAGTCCAGGTCTAGACAATAAGGGAAGATGCCCCTGAAGGAATGACTTCTAAACTAAAACTTGAAGGATAGCACAGTTAGCTATACATGAGTGAAGGTCCAGATGCAGGAAGGAGCAGCAAATGTAAAAAACAGAAAAAGAAAAATAATATTCAGAATTCCATCTGTTTCTCAGCTACCACTTTTTCTTCTTTGTACTCATACTTCGTGCCTTGATTTATTAACTTATTCAACTAATTTTAGAATAGATTTTTGTTCACTTTGATCAATTAAAGAACCTAAAATTTAATGTGTTTGGAACTCCAGTGATTTGGAAAAAAAAAAAAAACAACAAGAAAATGGAGGAGAAGGAGATTAGGCAAAGGGAGAAATAAAAGAGGGAAAAGGGGAGAAGACCATGGGGAGGAGGAGATGTAAAGGGAAGAAACAAGATAAGAAAAGGGTATTTCCATGAGCTCTTCCATCTTTGCTCCTGAGACATAGTTTGAGTGGCTGAGAGAAAGGCATGATGAAAAGTCATTGTGGGGTTGATCAAGTTTTGGTTTAATTCATGTTCAATAATACAAAACCAAATGATCAAATAAGGAAGCTATTGTATATCAAAATCAGAACCCCTGAATGGAATTAAAAACAAACAAAAAGAACATGAAGACTGGCTGACATTCAAAATGGGGGAAAAAATACAGGTGACTAAGATAGAGGAAATGTTACAGAGGACAAGGAAATCACAGCAATTCCAGCTACTTGAAGATAGAATGTCTGAGGGTCTTACACATATTTGTCTGCACTAGCTTTTTATATTTTAAGTGTCGTTGGTGTCTCTGTCTCCATTTGAATGTAATTCATAGGTGAAATCCTCTCATCCCAGGCTACCTGGTTACTCAAAATGTTCTGAGATAAAAAGACTTCTGTATGGACATTTTATAATTAAAATGGAAATGAATACACTTGAAAGTCTTTTCATCTCTACTTACACATAAGCCATCTTGAAGCATAAAGGATATGGATATATTCATTTTAGTAATTTTTTCCATTTTCAAAGATGAAACTAATCAGTTTATATTGGTTATATTCGTGTCTTTATAAAAAATAACAGGTTAATAAAAATGTTTTTTAGCCATTATGAATTTATTAAGGTTGTTCTTTAATTTGTTGTTATAGTCTCTATTTATAGGATCTTATATTGCTTTCATCTTTCAGATTTGAGGTCAGTTGTCAAAAAAAAGCAGTACAAATTTTTGACAAGTACATATTAAGTTATCAAGCTGACCTAATTTTTTGTATATCTAGTCATCATGATTTTGTTATAATGTTTAAAATATAGCCTCAGGGTACTCTTAATACATTTATTTTGCCTTTCCTACATGTAGTTGTATTATTTCAGATCACCTTACAAATAGAACATCTATATCATCTATACAAACCTTTATTGAGCTCTTACCTTTGTGCTAGGAACATTAAATTCTCAGTCTACAAAGACAGACCAGACCATATCCTTAAGCCCACAACATTTTTTCATAGTGGAAATAAACATTTATTTATTATTTAGGAATCAATCTTTACCTACTAACCTCACCGAAGTTGTACCATTGGCCAAAGTCATTGAAAATCGGCAATAACCCTAGCATGTGTGCTTCAAAAAATTTATTTCCACTATATAGAAGTTCATGACTAGCCATTAAATTATTTTCACTGTTATCCCTTGATCTATTGAGATAAAGTTTTCTAGAAGACATATTTTTATAAAAGACCTCCATGCCCCTTATTATCGCCTACTATAAGTCTGCAAACCAGTTGATTAACACCAGTCATTATTTATTCTTTGGAAGTGGCAACAGAAGCACCACCAATTTTAAGATTCCCAGTTGTGTCATCAGAAGGTGTTGGAGAACTTCTCAAGGTGATCTAACTTACCATAGCCCCACTCTATTCAAAATGTATAGTACTAGAGATGATGTCCAAACCATGACACTATTTCTCATGTTTTTCCTTGACCTTTGTACAGCTAAGCCCTAATGGTTTTCTCCTCCCCAAATCCATACTCTGTAACAGACACCACATCAAAAAGGACCTCCAGCAGTCTCTTCCAGTTTAACAATTGGCCTACTCCTGTTTCCTACAACACTAAATTCTGTATTCTCAATACTTCTGGTTTCCCCCCCCACACACACACACACACATAATTGTCTCTTTCCTCATGACCCTCATCTAGCCCTGCAGACCTGACAATCAGCACTAATGTACCAGCTATAGCCTTGGGTTCTCTCTGGTTATTCTGCATCAAGCTGGCCTGATTGGATACACTTTCTAAAAAATTCTCATCTCCCACTGGACTGCTCTTGGCCCAGCTGGTGAAGACAGAAAATATCTACTGCAATATATAGATCATGAACCACCATCATTAGTTCTATGGAGCAGAAATTCTGAGCAATATTAATGTTGCACTGGGGATAAATGACTTTCAAAGTTAAAAACTTTATTTACAACAGGAGCATTTAAGAAGTCAATGAACACTGTGAATCTCACAGAGGAAGCTATAGATGCGTTATTTTTCAAAGGTATTGAATGTGAGGACACCCTTCTCTTTTGGTAGATTTATGTTGAGAGGATCCTTCTTTTGGAAATGTTAATCAAGTGTAACTTTATATTCCATAAGCATATTATGGGTTTTTAAAAATACTTTATTGACAATATAGGTCCATAATAATTCAGAAGGTTACCATGATAATTATTCAATTATTTAGTCAATTTCTTTGATATGAAAAAGGAAACTTTAATCTTGAGAAGTTTTTCGTAATTATATTGAGGAAGAACTTTTGTGGTCATCTTAGGAATACTTTCTAGTCCTTACTTGGACGTCTTAGCAATTCTATTATCTAATCACTATAATGTCATTATGTAAAATATATGACTGAACATAGACTCATTTCTGATGTCTTAAGTAACAATTCAATGGACCTTATACAGTGTCCCACATACCATCATTTAAATTAAAAAAAAAAAACAATAGAACAATGATTAGTCCTTTAAATATTGCATTTAATCCCTTGATAAACTTTTTTAGTTCAGAATGCTTTGACAAAGCTTTTTCTTCACACTATGTCATTATAGTGAAGAGACAAAGCACATTAGCCATTTAATTCCAGAACATAATAAACTCTATACATGGAGAGAACCCTAATTTTAGTCAGAACAGAGGTTTTGTCACTACAAGGACCATGATAATAAAGTAAGAAATTTCAAAGCCATAAAATGTCATAGAAGAGAGGAAAAGCAGATTTTTTCTTTAGAATCTTCGCCTTGAGTACATTTAACATTATTAAAAATCATTCAGTGTTTATTCTATCGAGTTTACTGCTTTCTGGAAAAAAAACAACTCAGAAAATAGTTCAAAGGTTAGTTACAAGATAAACTAATAGCTATGCAAGCTATTACTTTGTAGAGCCAATAAAAAGAAAAGAAATAAACTATATAATTTTCACATTCTATATGGTCAGCCACAGCAGCAACCAAATCAATAATAAAACATTTTAATTTAAACTTTCTCTTGCTTTTCCCTCTTTGCTTCTGAAATTTTATCCCAACAGAGAAATTTCTTTGGTATATACTATAAATATAAAAAAGCAAGAGTGGACAATGTAATAAATGTTTTATTTTCATTTGTTAAAAGATGGTGAAGTTTAGCTCACTTGTGGTTTGACTTTACTTTAGTACATGGACAATGTTTCTTAAATATATCTTTTATATAACACTAGCCATCTTGAACTTTTGCATTCACCCCAGGGAAATAGGTCTATACACATATACACATACGTACACACAAACAATAATTGCAGTATAACAGTGTTTCATAGATTTTTATACACAATTCAAATTGTATGCCTCCAAACATTACAGTCGCATGTATAAGTACCTGGTAAAATGCATGATCCTACATATGTAGTCTCTATAACAAGACATCACATAAAAATTATTTTTAAGTTTTACTACATATATTAACAATTAATAATAATAAATGATAAATATTAAAACTTTATTACAGAATTTTCATCTAGGCTATATATTGAGATCATGCTCAGATATTCAGATTTGATAGGTTTAGGGGATAGCCCAAGCCACTGTATTTTTTTTTTAAGTTCCAGATGCTGCTGATCAAATTTAAGTCTGAAAATCACTGACCTCTTAAACACTTCTTATGTGCTAAGATCTATGTTAATTGATTTACATTCATTATTTCATATAATCTTCATAACTATATTGGATAACTTTTATTATCCCCATTTCACAGATGAAGATACTGACATATAGACAGGTTAAATAACTTGTTCAAGGTATCCCAGAGCTGGGATTTAAAACTAAATTGCATATATGTGTATAGAAGCAAATATATAATTCTAATTTTTATCATATAGTTCATCATATAAATAAAAATAAGACTTTAAATGGGTCAATGAAAATTCAAATTAAAATAGCACATAGTCAGTCTCCTTTTACAGGGTTTTTTTATAAACCATTCTGTCCTCCCTCCAAACTATTCTCTACCCTATAACACCATAATCATTTTTAAAAGGAAGCTGGTTTAGCTACCCACGCCCTGAGCTCTGAATTCCTTGGATCATGTCTGGTTTAACTCCTCAGTGTCATGTCATGGTGCCTACTGCATAATGAGTCAGCAAATATCTATTAAATAAACGTCACAGATGCAATACACTGTTTTCTCCACTAGTCCCATCTTTCTGTCTCTCGATTCCTTTAAAGCAGGGGTCCCCAATCCCCAGGCCAGAAACCAGTACCAGTCCGTGGCCTATTAGGAACTGGGACACATAGAAGGAGATGAGCAGTGAGAGAGTGAGTGAATCTTCATCTTCATCATCATTTGTATTTGCAGCTTCTCTCCAGGACTAGCATCAACATCTCAGCTCCACCTCAGCCATCAGGCATTAGATTCTCATAGGAGCACAGGTCTCTGGTGCCAAAAAAGTTGGGGACTGCTGCTTTAAAGTACTTCCTGGTTCCTAACTCTAGCTCCTCCCTCAACTCTTGCTTGCAGATCCTCCCCTACTAAATCCTCTGGCTCCTAGTGAGCACCTAAGTTAGGCTTGAATCTCCAAGCACAGTTGAACCAACCAATATGATTTTTCTCTACGAGCTCCAGATTGTTCTCTGAGCAGACCCTCAAGACATCACATGGCACAGGAGTGGGCAACAGTGGGGAGCTGAGGCCCAGCACCCCTGTTACTTCGTTGCCTTTTAGACTACAGTACAGGAATATGCTTCAGAGCTTCTGTCCCCATGTGATTGTGCTGATATAATTCTTACATTAGGTTATTCTGTCTCTCTTCACTGAGTAAACTCCAGAAATGCAATGACAGAAAGCAAAAGCCATTTATTTCCATGGCTCTGAGTGGAAACTCGACTGAAGAAAATAAAGTGATTTAAGAGATCTTTTTCTTAAACTGGTTTAGATACAAGCACTCAAACCTCCTAAAATGGTTTCGCAGAGATATTCCATGTGAACCTGAGTTCATGAGGCATAGTGAAGAATAATCCTCTGTGACTTGCCTACCTTTTAAGAAAAACAATAGCTTATCCTCAGAACTTTGAGAGAGACACACCTAAACAGAAGTCTCACAATTAATACATTAGTAGACAACACTTTAGATGAAAACAAACATTTAATTTTAGTAAGGTTTTTAAAAGTTAGAAATTAGTGAAGGGATTTTGATAATAATGGGCTATATTAGTGTGGTCCCTCAACAAAGACTTTCGCTCCTTGCATACTATTAGGATTGCATGGTAATCTTACCCAGCTAGTGTTTTCTTAATGTCCTGGGGAGCCTGTTCGTTGTAAATTACCTGTGACATCTCATTAATCCTCTTTTTCCTCACAAACGCATAATTAATGGTAACATTGACAATAATACACAAATTAGCTAAGTGACGCTTTATGGTGTTGGTTTTGATTAACGTCAGGAACCCAAAAATGACATTAATGTAATGCAGATCCCAAAAGGCAGTCTGCACTTTGACCCCAGACATACATTTTGTTTGCACCATCACCAAGATTAATCCTCCTCTGGATGAAGACGAGACAAAACTCTGGCCACTGGCAGTGTGTGCTGGGCTGTCAGAAAACAAACCGCCTCGATTGCATTTGTTTAAGAAGGAAATCTTAATGCATAGAAAACAACAGCGGAATGCCATTTTCTATTGTCTAGTTAAGACAAAGATAAATGAGCAACTGTCATGATTTAGATCAACTGCTTCTCTGCTAACTTGTATTATTTGCTTATTTATGGTGCACTGTTTAATTAAAAGTATACCTAGATGATATGAACCACATGATAAAACGATTGAAATTCTTTCTGCTTTCACTGTAAATGGTTTTTGGAAATCAAAACTGATTTTTATATGCATTTCAACCTGCGAGACCTCTAAATGATAAATTCTTATTAACCACAGGAGGGTAAAAAAATCAATACCTAAGAAAATATTCTTTGTCTCTGACTTGAGTAACAAAGTGAAAGCATCAGAAAGAATTGGGATAGAGTAAACTTCTTTGCTTCAAAAGTTAGGCACCCTTGCAAAGGGTGAAGAAGCTGATTCAGATGCACTTTTTCCAAATTACAAAAGAGACAGACACTCTGCGTTAGTCACAGTATTGTCTATTGCTACATCATCAACTTCCAAATTCAGGGTTAATCATATGACTTTCTTAAGATCATGAACAGTTCCTTAATCACGATTTTCACAAATCCAAGTTGAGTACTGAATCATTTTAACACTTTAAAGCGGTTCAGTATGCTAATTTTTTAAATGCAACCTTCTATTTTCTTCATAACAATTATTCAGAGTTAAAAAATCCTGATGGTATATCACTTTTTGAAAATAATGAATGACAATAGTCCTTTCTTGATTAATTTGACATCTATTTATTTAGGTTATTTTTCAAAATGTTGCCACTAAACCTCAGTCCTAGCTAAAAATTATATTCCATTTCAATAATGAAATAAGGAGAATAGCCACATTTCTATGTTTTTTTATTATTCACATAAATAGCTACTATTCAAACAATGCTTTATAGATAAAAATATATAATATATAAAGCAATCTTATAAAATTTATGTAATTGTATTATTACATTACTAATGTAATTGAAAAAAGTCTACTAAAATTGAAAAGTAAAGATTACCAAAATTACAAAAGATAAAAAGAAAAGGAATCTTAATGTCTTAAGATTTTAGTTGCTATGAGTATGCATTTTCAATTATAATACTCCTAATCATCACCCCCCCCAACCAAAATTAAGGAAGCAGACTGGCTTACAACTACTTGTCATAGCAGTTTAATTTTGAAAAATGCCTCATCTGTCCCTGCTTGCAATATATTTGTCATATGACTTGGTTTATCTTTTGTTTCTTTCTCTGTTTGTTTTGGATATTAAAAGTTACAAGGAGCAAAATAATTTATTTGAAGAGGCTCGGGTTTTTCTTCTCTTGTTTAAACATTATTTTAGAAACAAAAGCAGCTTATTTTTAAATCAACATATTAAGTATTAGTTGCACCAATTTCACCAGCACACAAACCCATCATAAACAAACTGAAATTTAAGGGGCAATAGGGATTCCTATAGAGGTCATATTTTCACTCTGCCTAACTAAACCATATTTGAGATTATAACAATAAATTATTTTTTATTATTTTGGTAGGAATAAGTACAGCAATTTTAAATTTTGAAAGATATTTGGGTTTAGTTTGTATGTTAAATAGGCCAGGATAAACCAGTGCTAGAAAAAATTGAAACTGGCCCTATTTTATACAGAAAACCAAATTAGGCACTCACCACCAAGCTAATTAGTAATGGATACATTTATTATAGAAATGTAATTCCTTTACACTGCAAAGCCTCAGAAGTAAGATGATAGTAAGCTTCAAAATTTAAAAAGTCCATCTGTGACAATCTTTTCATCAGAGTCATTGTTTACAACGTGATTTTAAAGTAGCTGTAGTAACATCTTTAACTAGTTAAAAGCACTCATGAAGTGATAAAACTACTTTCTTAGATGACTCCTCTATAGCAAACTATTTGAAAGTTCCCGAAGTGCCTTAATTTGTATTTTTTCAGCAGTTACGGCAAACATTACTATCTGTCCAAATGTATCATTTTCACTTTTAAATTTCATTCAAGTTCATAAAGAATAATCTGTCAAGCTATAATTTTATAGAAATCTCTTTCAGGTTTAATTGTGGTACACTGAATTTTAATAAGCTCCAATAGTTGTGCCAAGTTACTTTTTTGTTGTTCTAAGAAATTTTTTCATGCAAATAAAGAGACTGCTGTGTGGGAAAGCATGTTTTCTTAAGTGTTTAATCGGATATTTCCATACCACAACACTTTGTAGACATGTTTTCGCTTTGAAA
The DNA here is from genome assembly GCA_004027375.1 of Macroglossus sobrinus. NCBI lineage: Eukaryota > Metazoa > Chordata > Mammalia > Chiroptera > Pteropodidae > Macroglossus > Macroglossus sobrinus. The sequence continues at coordinate 246,579 of PVKZ01000146.1, read as the reverse complement.
ACATATCTTATCAGGGGCGGTTGGTGTAACATTCATGTCTGTTTTCTTACCTTTGAATTTGAGCTCTATTTATAAGGTTCAGTTAAATGATGTCTACAGCTAAGGAATTTCCTTACTAGAGAGTTTTACATGAACACGATTAATAAGAAAGAAGCATAAGGCATCGAGCAGGGTGTCAAATTAGATTTCCTGTACAGTCTAACCTTATCAAAGTGTTCCCCTTTTCATAGAAGAAAAAGACATAACAAAGTAGTTAAATATGTATCTGATTTTATCTTTTTTTCTAATATTTTCCTCTTGGTGTAATATCTTTTCAGAATAAACAAAAGGATGTAAATTCTTTATTCGTTATTTGCAAATGCACGTGAAATGAGGTCCTTTCACTATGGGAGGCACTGGCCTTTCTCACACAGAACAAACTGCTAAAGAAACTTGGTTTAGACAAAATGCAAATATTTAATCCTCGCATCTATATTTTGAAATATAACATGGCATTTTCCATAAATCTATGTGTGATGACATATTTCATAACATTACATAAGATTTTCCATGCATTTTTATTCACGGAAGAACGGTTTGCAGAAAATCACAACATTGCACTACACTTCTCCATCAAGTTAATTTTCACTTTAATGTGAATATACAATTTATGGAAAAATAATAGTTATTTAGTCATGGAAGCACTTACCTATTGCTGTGTGAAAATTCCTACCCTCAAAAATGTGCTTTTACTTCAGTTATTATTAGTTAGGCTATACAAATGCCTAAAGATTTTTTAAAACTGAACATTAAATCTGTGCTTTGGTTCAGGGCTTTATATTTTAGAAAACTGAAAATCAAGCAGCAGGACATAAAGTTAAGTCCAAAAGAACACTCTTATACACGCCTCGATTTTGGATTTTTGGTAACTGCCCTATGGAGACTGTCCTTTATTAAGATTCTTAATGAGTGTTCTGCCTGTATTTTTCTACCAAGAATGTCAAATAAGGCTCGAAAGCAAATGTAAACTGTAATACAAGTGACACACACTAAAAATAGCCCTATAAATCTGTTCATTTTGTTTAGATAGTCCCCAGAGTTGTAAAAAGTAGGACTGCTCGGCTTTATTATTTGTTTTGGAAAAACTAATTCTGTAGAGAATAGGCCACTGATAATGCTGTGTTACATTAGAAAAGATTTATTAAGACTGTCTCTACATTTAACTCTTTTTTAAAGAAAATTTTCTCCTGTTCTTATTTTCCAAATAGTCTGCAAGATAATTAACTGAATAGAATCCACCATGGCAAAGAAATCTGCCCGTTTATTCATTAGAACTAAGATTTTGAAAGTCACATTTATCTCAAATGAAATTAATTAAAGTTTCAAATGGAATTCTCATTCCTATTAACCTGTCAAATATGTTGTCTCCAATGCTTCCAGGGACAGAGCAACAATAGTTATTATCCAACAAACCATGAGTTTTTAAAAATAACTCCAGGAGAACATTTTTAGAACATTTACAAGCTGAAGAGACAACTAGAAAAAAAAAATAACACAGACATTTCTGTGTGAAAAATAGCTATTGTAATTTACAGTGTTTGATGGAGGATGTATTTTTAGAAAACCATATAATTTGAATTTGAGAAATTGGGTGTTGGGGACAAATTGAAGGAGGAAAGCATGAGTTCTCTCATATGTTAAGGAGGATTTAAAAAGGGGTTTATCTTTTTTCTTGAGAAAAAGTTTAGGAGGTTTAAACTCTTTCTTTTCTCTTTCCACATGATAGTCAATAAGATTTCTTAGATTGGTTAGATGGCTTTGCACTTAAGCCAAGATTGATTGCAATCTAAGGCTTTGTTTTTGGATATCTTATCCCAAAGGAGGCGTGTATAAACAGACAAAATGACTAAATTGGGCAGCAATCTGACCTTTTAGAAGAGAGGCAGTTCAACAACTATAGCAACATTTCTTTGAAGAAACAAGAATATCATCACTTAACAGAACCTTATAGCTTAGTTCTTTTTCTTCCACATGACCAAACTGTACATTCCAATTACTAAGAAATGGGAGTTTCCAGGGCTTTGAGCCTCCTTTCCCCCCAGAGCCCGTCCCCTCCAACCCCAAGTTCAGAAAGAAAAAAGTGTTGCTATTCATGTGATAATTGTCAAAACCATGATAAGTGCCAAACAAGACAGTGCCAAGAAATCATTAGTTCACTATACGTCTCAGATTTCTGTAATGTTCTTTCTGTTAATGGGCCAGATTTCATCAGATCTTTTTTTCTTGTAAATTCTTCTTAGTTTGTTGTTAGCCATATTTTAAAAAGATTGTGTAAGCCAGGCTTATAGTAATTCTTCATGAGTTAAAATTAAATATAAAAAAAACCTGAAATACTGTTTTTGACAAATTCTTACATTCCATTCTCATTACATACATTTTGAAATGACTAATTTAAAAACAAAAATGTACAGAAAAGTTTACTGGCCCTATATTACAGCTGACCACTATATCTCAAGGAAAGAAAACATAGAAGGAAGATAAAATAACCAATATACCTCTAAATTTTAAAAATAATTCTGATTCCTCTAGAATAAAAACACCCAGAAAAATTTAAGAACATATTTTTTAAATCATCATGTTATATGTTGATGCAAGATTCTTTACATAAATGAATCACACCTAATGTTTCAAATACATAGTTTCATTATATCTTTCTAAATATTTTATAGAAAAATAACATCATGAAAAGAGCAAATACTACAATTATAGTTAACTACCAGGATTTTGAAAAGCAAAGAAAAGAAATAGTACAATTTTTGTTTGTAAACCCATTGACATAAATAGTCTGACCTGCCACAAATAACCTTTTAGCTACTGTATGTTATGTATAGACCAGTCAAAACTGATAGCATTTTGCTTTCATCAGTTTTGTGTTAGAACTTGAAAACCTGAAATGTTTATTGTGGTGAGATAATACAATGTATCTAGATAGCATGCATTCCCTAGACATGTTTACTGGGGTAAGAATTCATAAATGGAAAACTGTTTGGACTAAAAACAAGGTTATTGCTTCTAAAAGGCAGCTCATGGGTTGTTTAATAGCATTTTAAATGTCTGCTAATGAGAGTCACAAAAAAGCACAGAAGAGTAGAGAATTGGTTCCAGAGGCGATCATACAGTAGTCAAGAAGATTAACATGCCACTAGGGGACAGCAGAAAGTCACAAAATAAGGTAGTGCCAGAGAGACCAGAACAAAAGGCTTTTCTTTTGTGGAGAGAGAGAGAGAGAGAGAGAGAGAGAGAGAGAGAGAGAGAGAGAGAGAGAGAGAGAGAGAGAGAGAAACTAAGATGTATTTACAAACCCAAATCTTTTACAAGTGTTTGTAACTAATTTTTAAAGAGCAGTAGAAAATATTTGCAGGGATCTATTTCTAGATTGCTAAAATCAGTGTACCAGAATAAAATATAAATAACATAAAATAGTTATAAAATATACATAACTATCATCTTGCAAAATAAATTCAAATATGGTCTATTTTTTTCTGCATTTGAAAGTGAAAGAAAGTTTTAAACATCAGAAAAAAATAGTGCATTGCAAAATATATTAGATGGAACCTCTCAATGACAAAATATAGCTGTGAATTATTGAAAATGTGTTCAACAAAGCTAAATATAAGCAGAATTCATTCAATTTTTAAAGAGGTGTAATGACCATCTGAAGAAATAAAAGTGACTAGAAAATTGATCAAACTAACCAAGTAATCTGGAAATGAAGCAGTTTATCCAGACCCATTATGTAATATATTTGTAATCTCTAAGTACAATTCTGATTATTGGTTTCAGTTGCAATTGTAGTTGAAGGAGACTAGAAATTTTAACCTCTGCAATTATTTTAAAAGCTAATGCACATCGTTTAACAATTCAACTTGCTGAAATGGTCATTTATACTTCTGTATTTATTTACCTAAGCATCATTTAAAGTTCAACAGATTCCGTGGTCCCAGATGATTTACCTGTAATGCAACATTCCTATCAAATGATAACCAATCTTAGACTCTAAATTTCTTAAATTCATGAATCACTTTCCTTTGTTTGATCTGTGTAAAAACTGGAACACTGAATACTCAATTAATATTTTCTGTAATAAGACTGATAATTTTGCTAATATTTTTCTGGATTATAACATTGCTTTTTGAATTCTATGCATTCTTTGTTCTTGTTTTGAGTGGTATATATGTACCACTTTTTACTTAGCAAAGAGTCACAATTTTCCCATATGTCATAAGATCAAAAGGTTGAATAAGATTTGGGAAATTATTTACTTCTTTACCCCATTATTTATTTATTTATTTTAAAAAAACTGGGCATAAAATATGGTAAATCTCTTTGTTGGTCCTACTTTTAATATTCAAAAATGTCACTCTAACAAAATGTTTGTAATTACTAACAGCTAGTATATATTATACAGATGAATATTTAGAATTCTTTTCTCATCACCAAAATAAAAATTTTATTAAAATTGTATACTTTTGCAAATACATGCCATATCCCAAATTTCACGGTTTTGTCTTTACCTGCTTAATCTCCTTTTTTTCTGTAATGTATTTTCCCTTCTAGTCAAGTATTCTGACTCTTAGACACTTCTAGAATTTAGTATTTCTTTCATCCCAGATGGCCTTTATTCCTGGATCACAACTATTCATTTTTTGCCTCCTTTCCTTCATAGGTTCCTGTTGTATAAATTGTATTCTCTCTTTTTATTTTGTAATTTGGACTGATTCCAGAAAAATAATAATAATTCCTTCAACACATTCTAAATCCTGAGGATCCTCTCCCTGCTTTTTCCCTGATCTTCCTAACATCTTGCCTAAATCCCATCTACTGCATTTAAGACCCTGCTGTCTCGTACTATCCTCAGAGGAAACAGAGACCAGCTGTTCACCTCTACCTGCAAAGGACTGTGTTCCTTCATGAACTTGAAGAGTGCTATTAATTCCCTCCAAGACTTTTCTTCTCCAGACTAAACAAGGCCAGTTCCTTTACCCTTGTTTCACTGGGACTGTTTCCCAGCCCTCATTTCTTTGCTGCTTCCTCTGGACCTACTCCAAATTTTTCACATTCAGCTTAGTAGGATCCTAACGAACACAGTATGGTAACAAGAAACTGATTAATAATGCATAAAATGCGGATGATTATTTATGTTCCCTAAATTTTTCAGTGATTATCAGTGTTTGGTCGTTGAACAACAGGGCTCTGTTTTTAACTCATAATTAGCTTGTGATCCACTGTGGCCTCCTGTATCTTTTTTTCTTATTAAATAAGTCTTTTCTTTTTTGTACTTGAAGATATATTTTCTCTCTACCAGTTAATTTCTTTTACTTTTTATCAGTAACCCTCACTCTACCTTTTTTTTACTTCTCTAACTATTCTTTCTTCCTTTAGTTGTTCTCTCTTGTTTAAATTCAGATCACAAAATCTTGGACAGCTATCAAAATCTCAACATTTATCTACAATGCAAAAATAATTGAAATTATTCTGTATGTACTTGATTTTCTTAGGCAGACTCATTAAATAATATTAGTGTGTTTTTAAGAAGGAATAATATCTGAAAAAAGATTAATATTTTACACCAAAAGCTAGATCACTTTTTCTTTCTAACAGGAAGACTTAATTAAAGTGGCATGTATGAAAGAGAGGGTTTGTGTGTGTGTATGTAAGCATAAAGGAACATCTAGAACACTAGAGGAATTTGGCCTTCACCCTTTTTTTACCTCAGAAGAGACCTGAGATTAGTGATTTTCCTCACAACTGTACACTCTGACATGTCTAATTCTTATCTGTCTACATAGAGAGATAGAAAAGATAGATATGAATAAAATTATATCTAATCTGTCTCATTTCTAACACTTACGAATTACAATTATCTTTCAGCACATTCACCTTGTAGAGTAGTTTATTACACTTTAAAATTACAAATTTTAGTCTGGAGAAAAAAGCTATGGAATAATTCTGCAAATGCTAAGTAGTTCCCATCGAGGGCCATTGATAAATAAAATAATCAGTATTAACAAACAAAGGAGAGAAAGTAAAAATTAATATGTAATTTTGTTATTGCCGAAATCTTATACTATGAAAAGAAAGAGAAAATGCAAAATTATGTAGAGTTAATAAGCTGATTTTCAATACCAGTCATCTAACACAAAAGAATAACATTACTTTGCACAAAATGATAATTATTTATTTGTGCTACATCACAAACTGTTTTAAAAAGCAATCACAATAAATAGGAAACTACTTGTGTTTCATCTCCAAACTTAACTTTACCCAGAAAAAGGGGGAAAGGGAAAGAAATAAAATGAAAAAATATAACCTTCGAAATTTTATTCTCACCCAGATGTTAGCCTATAAAAAGGAGACAATCCGGCACAGACAATCCAAGATTCTGTTGTTTCCAGCACCTGTATTCAAGTTGCTAAAACTTGAAGAAAAATTAACTCTATTGAACACATGTTTAATGCATACAAACCCTTTTATTATTTCTTAAACTCCTTAGCTATCTTCATAGAGAAAATACTACCTGTAAGTCAGAAAAGAGTAAAGATCCACTTCTGTTTATATAATTTCAATTTACGAAAAAAAAAAAGTAAAATAAATAAAATTTTGGGGACGGTGCTATAGCTGTCATGTGGCACATGGTGAATTTAGCCAGACTGTATACTTATACAGGAGTCTTCTCTGAAGGTCAGAAATGTAACCAAAACTAACTGAATACTAAGTGAAACTAGTGAAAGGAAATAATTCAATCTCAAAATGTCCTACTTAAAGCATTGACGGATTTTGTTTGAGGACTTTACAATTATTATTTCTCTGGAAATAATTAGAGCTTTAGAAAAAAACTTAACATAAAAATTTCCATAAAGTAGTCTATAGAATGTTTAAAAGTGAAAAGAAATGTACAAGCACACTGTAGATGCACTTCAATGGATGGGGCACATAGCTTCTTAACAGGTTCTTTAATGTGTGGCATATATAGAGGAAAGATGAGATGGAGCCTCTGACTCATTGTCCCTTGAATTGAAAAACACCTTGGTTGAAAAACATCGGGGACCCTTTGATGTTTTTTTTTTCTTTTCCCTCTCTTTAGGACTTTTCTGATCAGCTGTCTAAATATTAGCCCTTTTTCTCTCAACTTCTACATTTTACCTTTTGTCTCTCTCTCAGTTTTAATAAATTTCATTTTTCACATGTAATGATTCTATTTATTGTTAAATTACATTAATATTTACCTTCGTGATGACCCCTTCTTTATTTTTCTCTCCCTAAATCATTTCTATTTTTTTTTCTATCCCTTTTCTCCTTCAGGTCGTCTCTGTCCCCTCCAGCCTTTTCTCTTATTCTCAGGGTGCGACTGAGTTTACTGCTCTTTTTCCTGTCATTCTGTACACTCTTCAGTAACAGATCTTTTTTTTCACTTCTCTTTCCATGTTGCCTGAATGTGCATTTCAGAAGGATGACTTATGCATTGGGTCACCATTAGGGGAAGGAGTCATAATACCAAGAAAATGTAAAATATTTCAGGAAGAGATTTTTCAAAATATTTATTTTTAATAGAGAGTATCAGCAGATGCAAAAATTAAAAAGTAATATTCGTAAAATATGATCCCTCTGTGTTTCAAACACACTGCCTTTGTATTCTGCAGGTGTTCTTCAAAACCAAGTTGAAGCACATTCATTTAAAAGATCTCTTGCTATTTTATTTTTGCTTTTCATTTCCCAAAAGGTTTTAAGTGATTTCTTTAGCACTATTTACTAAAAGGGAGATAGATGCATTTGTTTACTGAATCTGAATACTTTGGCTCCAATGAAATGCATTTTAACAAGTCTTTTCCAAGTAGAGACACAGTTTAAGTAACCTATTGTGCATTTCATTTGTAAATAATTTATTATTGAATACAAATGACCACATTTTCTAACATGTTAAAATCAACAGGAGGCAGGACTTGGTGTAAGGGTTCACCATTAGCCCAACTAAGTTTTTGTCAAAATTGTATGAAATGTATAGTTAATATTTAATTTAGTTTATAACACTGAAAGACTCTGGAATCTGCCTCATTGCAATGATATACAAAGCTGAATTGTGTTTTACCATTTGGATGAAAAAGAAAAGTTTTATTTTCCCACCAATGAAGCAATCTTAAAAACTGTGTCACTTTTAATATGTTTTTGTTAATCCCATCTTTAAAAGAAATAATGAGCATTTATAGGTATATTCAGCAATGACTACAATACCAACACCCCCCCCCAAAAAAAAATCTCCCTATTACATTCTAGGAGACTAGAGAACAATGAGTGGGTTTTATATAGCCCTGATTGATATTTCCAGGGTGTGAAAGCCTCCAGTGGCAGATTAGGCTGATATTGCATATTCAAACACATACAATGATATATTTGTCATTGCTATTGACCTTTATCTCTCCAATTTCCTGACAACCTTCTACAGTTATTGACATTACAAATACCAGCAACAACGTGCAGGGCAAAGTATAACCTTTCATTTACCTTCATGTCCCTCAAATGACTCGTGTAGGTAGTTTCAACAAAAGCGGCAAACAATGATACTGTTGATTTTTTTTCCTTAACTTGCTAAAATGTTTTCCATTTTCCTCTTGTTCTCAGAAAATCATGCCAATAACTCTCTACAAAGGAAATGATTTCAAATGAATACAGATAATTAGAAGTGTCAAGAAATCAGCAAAGTAGGGTGTCTGCCATCATTTCTGTGGAAAGAGTGCCAGATTCCTTTTCAAAAAGGTCTTTGTCACTTTTTAATAGAAGGTAATTAATGTAGACTACAGTAAAATGTACACGATCCCAGTCACTTGTCTTTCTTGCCATAGAAATGGGACCATAAAGATGTTTTGATATCTAGAAACAATCTTCTGAGGTTATTTTTAAATGACTTTTAATTACAAAAGTAGTCCTTTTAGTCTTTTCATTCTAAAAGAAAAAGGATTCAGAAAGGACATATTTATTAAAAGACAAAAGAAAGAAAGTTTTAGAAGGAAAAATTATCTAGAAAGTGAAACAACGGGATTTTATAAAGGTGACAAGATTTGAGGATGTGATAAATTAGCTTAAATCTAAAATGTTTTCAACAGTAAGAGGAATAATGCATTAAGTCCTAGTAGAGGTAAATACACATTTTGACACCAGAATACCTGGAATGGAATAAGTATTTTTTACTCTCTAAGGCCACACAAAACTGACTGTTTGGCTACATTAAATCTATCCCTCCATGAGATCCATAACAAATGAACCACAGGAATTTACTAAACAGGGAAATTTTTAGGACCATTCCCATTATTTTGGGGATGAGGTTAAAATTCCAGCCAATTTTAAGAATATCTGAAGGGCATAGTTTTCTACTATATGCCATACAAATGTAATAATTCTTCCAAGATTAAGTTTTATGTGTATTTACATATGAAATTTTCTCATTCATCTTGTTCTCAAGAAGCTGTAATATTCCCTCATATAAGGTTGCATTACCTTGGGAGAGCAAAAAGGTCACAATCTCAACAAATGTATTCTAAAAATTGAAGTTTGAAATTAAAATTATGAGGTTATTTTAATATTAGTGACTTTAACATTGAAACACTGATTAATTTGAGATTATGATACAAGTGCATATAAGCACTTAATAAGTATGACCATAATTATATATGATTGGGAATAAAATAGACAAGAAAAAAAACTGCTAAAATAAATATTTTTCAGTGAATCAAGTGAAATAAGATCCTATTTTGTCTTAAACCTCTATCCTGAGATTGTCCTTCTCCACGGAATCCACACCTCACATCAAACAAACAAAATAAAAACACTAAACTACAATGTATGTGGCAATCCTAGTTATTCCATTTCCCAATATATGTTTTTGGAAATCATAATTCAGTGTATTTGTGTTTATAAACCAGTCAAATCAAGTGTTCAGAATGGATCAATCTAGCCATTTTAGAGAAGAAATGACTATACTTCATATAAGTATAATCTCTAAAGTCTGGCATTAAGCTAATGTTTTTAAATGTGGTGCAAAATGTCACAGAATCACTTATATTAGATATTTTCCCCAAATGTGAGAGATATAGCAAAGTAGTAATTAAGATAGAGTCAGGGAAAAGTGGCTTGATTTACATGATAAGATTGCTCGGGCCCAAGAAAGATTCACAAGTGATGGATCTAAGCTTTAGCTATCATGTGGAAGAACTAATCTGAGACTATTTTAATTATTAAAGATAAATGAAGTGTAGTTCAGACACTGAGGTGAATTCACAATATTATGTAAGAAACACAATAGGAAACATAGAACATAGAAAAATGGACAGAGAAGGTAGAAATGAGCGTAGGGTCCAAGAAGCACATCAGCTGCAAGAAAGAGAAAGATGGACTTCTTCAAGTACTTGAATTCAGCTGATAGGTCTTTCTTGCTTATTTGACTCTTGTTATTTTAACCCCAGGATAGTAGGTAGTCAGAAAGGTAAGTCTAAGGCAGGATCATTTTAAGCTATGCTGCCTCATCCTCCAAATCATCTAATCTCAGCTATGAGCCCTGATTCCAGGCTTTTTCAGAACCTGTTTCATAAATCCCCAGAACCAAAAATGGTTATAACAGTCATGTTCCAAGTATAATGGTGTACAACTGGTCTCTATTTTACCCCTTTCTTTCCTTTCTTACTTGTAAATAAAAAAATGCCATTAGGATGTGTCCCATTATTGCCTTCTTGCCAAAGACAATTAAGACAAGTCATTTATTCTATTACTGGTGACCTAGTTTATTATGTACCGCCTTAAAAAACAGATGAACCTATTGGTTAATTGCTGTCAAATAATAGCAAAATATTAACCATGCTCAAATCAAACATGAGTGTTTTCATCATACCTTGTTCAAATTCACAATTCTGGGCAGGGCTGATATTCAGCCAGAAGGTAACAGAATAGGCCATACTGGTTGTTAAAATAATAAAATAATGCTATTCATAGTCACAAACAACTAACTGCTCTTGCTGTCTGAGGACCAACCATGCTCTTTATTATAAGGACCATCTGGCTCCTTATTCTCAGCATACTCATGCCCAAGCTAACTCAAGCAATGCCTTTAGAGCAACAGGTTCTCCAAGGGACACCTTCAGCACTATGACTGATGTCTTCTCTTATTGGTCTAGCTATATCTTCCACACTATATTTGCCTATGTATTTGAGCAGAATCAAACATATTTAGAAATTAGCTTTAGCTCAACTCAGATGCACCTCTACAGCCCTTCTCTGCAAAGAAGTAGGATGACATTATATTTGAGAAGGTTTATCAGGCTCATTAATTTTTATAATAGAATACTAGCTTTACCATCTACAAGTCTGACATCTAAAATATATAGTTCTTGTTTCTATAATCAACAATTTAAATATTACTGTGAGTCTGTTATGGATGAGGCAATTGGCAACATATAATGTCCATGGATTCAATTTTTAAATGAGTTCCACTCAACTTCTGTAAAGCATGGTCAAGGCAATATTTGAGAAAGTCTAAAAATATATTATTTCTTTCAGATTATCTAAAATCTATTCCAGAATCTACTTTAAGCAATAGAAAATAATGGAACTAGACTATATTAATTTGGTGCTCTATAAAAATGCTTTCATTAAATTAGAAAGTGTTGTTGAAATTCAATATGAGAGATAGTGCAAAGAAAAACTTTCCTCTTTCCTAAATAAATTATTCAACATGTCACTCATTCTCATTACCAAATTTATATCTCCAGACCCATCTGAACCCAATTTTCTAACAACCTCTTTGATATCTCTACTACCTCAAAAGCATCTGAAATTCAACATGTCTAAGACCAAACTGATTATTTCCACTTCAAATCTGCTTGTGTTTTAGGACTTCCCTTTCTTAACACCTTTGTTCATTCAGAGGGGGCAAGTCTAAAATTTAGGAGTCATCCTTGACCCCGTGCTCTCTTTCACCCTAATTTTAAACTTATTACCAAGGCCCATTCATTTAATTTCCTAAACATCTCTCAAATCTCTACTCCTCACCGTCTCCATACTATCATCTTTCATCTAGACACAAGAGCCACCTCAGTGGTCCCCAGCTTCCATTCTGAATACCCTCTGCTCTCTACAGAGAGATGTTTTCCAAATAAAATCTGTCTTCTTCTGCTTGGAAATCTCTCCAAATTGCCATTTCTCTCTGGCCTGCAAAGCCCTGCTTAAATAGCCCCAGCATGCATAGATCTCCATTGCCTTCTCTTACAAGATTGTCCCTTCTTTTACTACAAAAACTCCAACCACATTGCCCATATTTTAGTTTCTCAATACTCCTTTCTACCACAGAGCCTTTCAACACACTGTTCTCTTTGTCCTATCTCACCCCTTCCCCTGGATCAGCACCTCTCAAACTTTAATGTTCAAAGGAATTACCTGTGGGTTTTGTTAAAACAGATTCTGAATCAGTAGGTTTAGGCGGGAGCCTGAGATTCTGCATCTCTAAGAAGCTCTCAGCTGCTGCTAGTGCTGTTGGTCTACAGGCAGCATTTTAAAAGCAAGGACCTAAATAGTTTCTGCCTATCCTTAAGATTTCAGCTCTTACATCACTTCTTTAGGGAAGCCTCTCCTAAACCCCAAGTCGAGGTCATATTTTTTTGTTGTGTGCTCTCATAGAACGGTACTTCTTTCTACATAGCAAAGACCTCACTTTGTAGTTACAAACTAAAATATGGATTCATGGCTATTTCCTTCACTCTTGTACTCTTCACCATTTCTCCATAAGGGCAGATAACTATTTTGTTCAGCATTGAGTCCACAGTGACAAGCATAATATTAAGGCCAGAAAAGGCATTTAATAAACAGTTGTTGTATGAACAAATAAAAAAGAGTAGAAATGAAAAAAATCATAAATTGTTGGAATTTAGTGTCAGAACAAAGTTTGAAGTTTACCCTTACTGAGGAACGTGTAAATATCTTTAGTAAATGAAAGCCATATTACTCATCACATTTTCCTTTTTTCCCTCATTTGGGAGGAGTGTTCCTAAATTTACTACTATACTGAAGTAATCAGTTTAGTGCAGATTTAGTTTTGAATTATAATTTCACTTCCATTTATCTACATTTATGACCCCAATTTTTAGCCTCATTTTTAACTGTGTTGTGTGTTGATGTTTTATGATAAGTTACATAAAATCCTTTATGGGAATAGTGAAGTAGTAATTACTTTAAAAATTATAAATGTATAGATATACTTGATACATTAGCAGTTATAGACTATAGGTAAAGAACTTGGACTCTGGAGCTCAACAGTTGGTATCTGAATCCTAACTTTGTGACAACAGCAGTATGGCTTGGATAGTTTCTTACACTTATTTAATTATTACTTCTACTGTTGTTAGGAGGCATAGTCAGCAGATAAAAAAAAAAAGAAGTTTCCAAATTGAGTTTCCACTAATTTTAGAACATGAAATTAGAGTACTCCATAGGCTAAAAGTCTGAGAACATACAGTGGGCATAAAATTGGGGCCGAAATCAGTGAGAATCTATAAAGGAAGTTATAATCCTCAGGAGAGACTTGAGGTCTCTATAGACATAGACTAATATTGCCTCATTCAAATAATATTGGACATAGTGCAATTAACTCATTTGAACAAAGTTATAAAGCCATCCAGTAGTGAAAGTACACATCTGTTAATATAGAACACAGAACTAGTTTCTATTCCATAAGTTTTGATTTCTCAATGAAAGCATGATAGTCAACATTAAATCCTAGATATCAAGAAAAGCATTTTAAATGTTGAAAGCAAACTTTATACATAATAAGTAAAGTTGTACAAATCATATTGAATATATTTATCCACAAACTAAAGGTGCCATAAAAGGCTCATCTGATATATTGCAACTGCATAAAACTCTTGCCCTCGGGGAAACTTCTGTTTAAAAAATTCAATGTATGCTGTATTCCCTATGTGTAAAAATTATTTACACTTAACTGCAACTTAAAAGTTAATTGATAATATAAAATGTAACATCAAGGGCAAAATTCAGCTTCTAAATTAATATATAGAGAAGTCTTACTATCTTCAAACAGGGACCAGGTGAGTACTGCTGAGAATAAAAGTGACTTTGAGTATGAGGACAGCATTTTATAAAGGCTGTAAGTGGATCTATTTTAAATAGCCCATAGTAGATCCAAGAGGAGAAGTTCAACAAGAAGAAAGAAAGAAAGAAAGAAGGTGAGAACATACAACTTTCAATCTATTAACAAATGTTAATTTAGTGGCAGTGCAGTCAGGTTTTTGTATATATTTTCATTTCGGTGATACTAGATGAAAAAGAAGCAAGTTCTCAGTAAAATTTCAAAATAGCTAGGAATTCTCTTGGGGTACTAAGGAGTTTGTCTCACCTTTTATTTTTCAGTTTATATTTGTAATTCATGAGTCTCCAAACAATATGCAAAAGAGATTCCTTAGAAGAGAGAAAATATTGATTTTAGTCTGAGAAAGTATCAAACCTAAACGTGAAATTAAAATTCAGAGTAATTTATGCACATAAGTGAAGAATTAATAAAGCCCACTATTAAAAATGAAATGAACTGGCTTTCATTTGCTTCTAATAAATGCAGGACAGCTCCATAGGTACTAAACTGAGTTCAAATGTTTTCTGTCATTATCTTCCATCACCTAGTTGAGCGTCTTCAGCAAACATTCAGCGGAATAAGCAAGACTTTTCTTCATTCGGTGTTTTGAGATTTGTGTGTGTGTGGGGACCTGTTCTTTTAAAGTTCAATTCCATTCAAATCAGTAGAAAAGATAAACTCTCTCTTATGTAATGGAACTTTTAAAAACATGCATATTGCTTTTACAAACACATATATACTGCAAATCAGAAGAATTTCATACAAAAGAAAAATTCCCCATGGAAAGAGAAAAAACATCGCTAATTTCTGTTTAAAAAATGACATATCACCTTCAAAAAACATGCATAGCTGTGGAAAAATAAAATGCAACATTTTGAGGGTTGAAGTGTAAGAAAACCCTCTTTCTTTCATAAAGACATCCAAATATCTTTTGAACTATTTATACCATATGTGTCCCAATAAGGTTCTTTTCTGATTAAATAATGACAAGTAAGTGGAACCAAAGATGGCTTCAAAGACCCTTGAATCTTTACACAGCTTTTTGTAATTTTGCAAGTGTGAAATTTAGCTATCATTAAACAAATCTTCTAAAGAATGATATCCCTGGTTTGTGAAGTATGTCTAGGAACAAGATGCTGTGCCCATAGTAGGCACTTAAAAAATACAAATGAATAAATCAATAAAAAAATGAATACTTAGGAAAGCAATTTTTATAAAATATACATATCTATTCTAAAAGTCTGGCACAAATTTAATTACTTAAAAAAGTAATTATGAATCTAAGGTGGACAACCACCTCTTAAAATTAGTTGAGAGCTAACACAGTACGATAGTGGGATAATGGCCAAACACATGTGGAACACACAAAGAAGGGGAAATTGTGGTCATTAAAATTCCGAATAACTTGTAAGGATGTAGGAAAATACTTATAATAAAACATTACATGTAAAAGCAGGAAAAACTACATGTACAGTAAGATATGAATGCTTTCATACTCATAGAAAAAGAGACTGGATAAAATGTGCAAAACATTTTAACAGTAGATATCTCTAGGCAAAAACATTTAAAATTTTAAAAGTTTAAATGTTAAGTTTTCATTTTTAATGAAAATGTTCTTCAGTAAGCATGTGACATTTTTATATTCAGAATAAAAAGATTTTTTTTGAGTAATTAAATTTGTGCCCAGAGTTTTAGAAGAGATGTATGTATTTTTATAATGTTATGATACCTTTTAATCTAAAATTCCCTTTAAGAGAATGTGGCTTTTCAAGCAGTGTTCTACAAAACCAAAGGGCTGTTCATGGATTTAGCTGCACCCACCCTACATATCCCAGAAAGCCCAAGAAGTGGTATTGGTAAACACCTAGATGAGTTCATGGTGCCTCGAATTGCCCAGGCAAAGTGGAAGAAGCACACCAAAAGAACTTCATTATTGTTTAAATGACACTAGGGGAAACAAATCCAAAATTCCAGGGACACTTTAGGTACCAAAAACTTTAGGTTTCAACTCCACAATAATATTTGAAAGCCAGTCATCAATATATAAGAATTTAACAGTCCAACCTTTGGTATCATAGATTTTCAGGAACCGATGAAAGTTTTAAAAGGCCATTTGGTATGGCAATTTACATGTTGCTTGCCATCCTGGGGTCAGCCACTGCCAAACAAATGCCTGGAATTAGATAATCTTCTAGGAAACTTGCTACCTCCTATGGCAAATTCAGCAGAATGTATTTTCTCCCTCAGTATTCTTAGAGTAGCAACCACAACCTTAGCTTGATTTAAAAAAAAAGAAAAAAAGAAAAAAAAAAAGAAAAGAAAGAAAGAACACATTCTGCCAGGATTCTTTTTGCTTACAATGGGGGAAAGAAAAATTTTGAATAACCAAAAACTAAAATAGAGACATATATTGAGAACTTCAGAGGTAAAACTGGTTCAGATGTAACTGGACTCAGGACCTCAAATGTTAAAATTAAGATTCAAGTTCACACTATCACTTGGCTCTGCCTCTTTCTGTTTTGGGTCCATCTTTAGGTTATAGTGACAAGATGGCTTCAACAACTCCCAGGCCTAAATTCTCTCCTCTCAGCAATCCTCTTAACACACACACACAAGAACACACACAGGCACATGCATACACACATAGAACATTTTTTTGCCTCCAACGGTTTTTTTAAAAAATAAAAATTCTGGGCCTAAACATTATTGTCCTAAATTGAGCTTTGTAACCTGCCTGAACCAATCTTTGTGGTCAAGGGTATGAAATTCATTAATTGATTCTTTTAGACCATCCATCCACTCTAAGAACTGAGCACAGGATAAGTTCCAGGCAAACCAAATGGAGTGAGAAACAAGATATGGTTACCCTAAATAAATGTTAAGAAGAAGACATAAGAGATACTACATGATAGATAGGTAGGTAGGTAGGTAGGTAGGTAGGTAGGTAGGTAGGTAGATAGATAGATAGGCAGATAGATAGACAGACATTCATCCATCAAAAGGTAATTTCTTTGCAGCTATACTCTCCAAGGTCTTGACAGAAAAGAGAGAGAGACTAGGGTTGTACCAATAAATATGCAGGAAAGAATTACTTCATGTCAGCATCAAAGGACATTACAGTTTCTTAAATAAAGAAACAAAAAAAATGAGCATAATGGTGAACCATTTCACAAATATTATGGTGATATTAGCAAACAATGAAACAGAATCAAAGATAAATTTTATGATGACCCATACCATCTGTTGCCTGGCATGGTCTAATATAAAACTGAAAATTCTGTCACCAAACACCACATGCCTTCAGCCTTTCAACAAAAGCAGCATCCAGTTATTCAAGGTGTTGGGCACAAAATGACTAGTCATAAATGTACTTGCATGAATGACTATCTCAGATAATCCCTCACAGCTTGTTGTAGAAGTAAATGTGTTAGAGGCAGTTAAATGAATTTAAGAAGTGTACCATGGGGTG
Organism: Macroglossus sobrinus; assembly: GCA_004027375.1. Lineage (NCBI taxonomy): Eukaryota > Metazoa > Chordata > Mammalia > Chiroptera > Pteropodidae > Macroglossus > Macroglossus sobrinus. The sequence goes on along the minus strand of PVKZ01000146.1, from coordinate 228,949 downwards.
AAAGATAAGTGCAACCATGTTTTGTAATGACTGCGTTAGACAGAACTTCTGCTGGAAGATGTTTCAAAAAACTGTGAAAAAATAACTGATGGGGAAACTTTGGTGAGACAGCTAAAATTTAAGGGATAATGCTGAATAAAGATGCTAAAGAATATGTATATTCATGCACCAACTGAAAGTATTGAAATTTTCTTTTTTAAATTCTTAATTCTCAATCAGAAAAGAAATCTCTATGATACAAAAACAGTCGGAAAAAATATATATAATAAAGATGATTCTGGGGAAGAAAATAAGTAAAAAATATGAATTTTTGAAGTAAAAAAAAAGTCTTTTGATCTATAGGATTGAAACAACTATGACAAAGATAATCTTAGACAAAGCTCTTTTACTCTCTCAATAGGTATGTATTGAGCAATTCTCCATACTCCATCCTTTCTAGGAATACATTTATGAGCCAAATACATATAGCGGCCTGCCCATCAAAGAACTTACAAAGCAGAGAGATTGTATCCAGACTAAGGTATCACAAAGACTTACGTGAAAAGAATGTTATTTAAACGGAAGTATAAAGAGTCAGTAGGAGATATTTAGTCTAATGATAAGTTGGAGGCAAAAGGATGTATGTTCCAGAACACCCTAAGGCAGGAGAAAGAATGGAACTTAAGTATAGAAAAGACACGCGAGTTGTGTGTAACAAGGAAAGAGGCAAGTACTAGAAGACAAGGTTAGAAATAGGGCTTGTTGCAGATCATCTCTGTTAGGGATAATAGTCTTTATCTCAAGAACAGTGAAAAATCACTGAATGGTTTTGAGCAGAGTGGAATTAAGAATATATGTAAGTTGTAAAGTTCACACAGGCCATAATGTGGCAAAATAGAAAAGATTTGGGGGTCAGAGTGCATACCAGAGCTATCAACTATCAGGGTGTCAGGGATGATAATAGAGATGAAAAGAAGTGAGGGATCTGAGAAATACTTAGGAGGTCGTTGACAGATTCAGGAATGAATTGGATAAGGAGGACAGGGGAAACTGAGGTGCGAAAGATGACCTCTGGTTTTTTATACCCACTGGTTATAAGTGGGAAACATTTGACTTTAACAAAGCTATAGGGTTGGACAAGACGACCAGTAAGGAATATAGGGGGAAAAGGGTTGGAGGAGGCAAATTTGGAGCCAATTTTGAGGAATTTCAAAATCTAATGGCCCACTAATAAAAGCATATGCGTGAAAAAAAAATCCAAGTTTGAATGTCCTTCATGGTAAAAGGAAAATCAGGATTATGTGTTTTAAAAGTCCAGAAAAGAGAAAGCTGTAAAAAGGAAGTACTGCTGGATTTAAAATAGCCTTCCATTACTGACAAGCTTCTGCAAATTCAGAAGTTTCAACTCAAAAGAACAAAAAAAAATTATTCCTTCAAGCCCCCAAAATATTTCATTAGAATAACAGAAGTGCTTTAGTGTTGAACTAAAGACAGGCCTACATTTTGTAAAAGTTTAGACAGGCCTACAAATTGGAACTCTATACTTAAGATTGCCCCTTACTAAGCAATGGCCACCACAAAGTTGTGGAGGGCTCTCTCTTTTACTGCCTCTCCCCTATGGATGGGAGAAAACAGGAGAGAAATTCTTCCTAATGCCAAGAAAAGCAGGGGGAGGGAAGGGAATGCCCTTCCATAACCAGAGACACAGAGAAAGCTGTTTACTTTCTTGAGGATGGTGAGAAGGCATGTGAGTTCTTTGGTCACTGCTGCCCACATTGGTGGTAAGGAATTCAGCACAGAAGCACTATAGGAAACAATCATTAAATTGAATTTTAGGTCAAATAGGTTTATTTGGCTTAGCTTGGACTAAAACCACCATTTAAATCCTTTCTTCCTGGGAAAATATGCTTGAAATGTGCTTCATGTAAGGCAGATTCTCCTGAGAGTCTCTGATTCTATCTCCAGTTTGTATCTTTGGGCCCATAGAAGTCAACTTGCTCCAAAGAGCATAAAATGAAAAAGAGAGAAAGCATTGTTTGTCATTATTTATGCTGCTGGGACTCCTGTTCATGCTCCAGTAAGATACTGCAGCAAAGAATACGCTAAAGTTATTTCTCACAGAGTTCATAGGGGGTTTGAATGCCATTTAAGCTGAATCCATGGACATATGGCCTTGATTACAGAAGGGTCTTAAGTGTTCCTGAGTTAATAAAAATGCAGTCTTCTTCCTCTTGGATCAGGAACTTCCTTAATATACCTGTGCACTTAAACAAAAGGTTTTTGTTTTATGTAGGTGGGGGTTGGGAGGGGAAGGGGTAGACAGGCATAACCGGAGAAGATCAGGAATAGATGAAAGTACTTATTTCCTGTCTTCCAAAGATTACAAGAATCCTGGGAGCTCTCCCTGGTGCTACTAATACCATGACCCTGCCTTGTTTGATCAATCTTATATCTTTGTTCATACTTCTCTGTGCATATCTCTTGCCAGAAATTCAACCTAAAAGGACTCTGATTCACTATTTCTGCCTTCGGCCAGCAGCACTAGGCTATCATCATGTTCACCACTACCCTCATCTCTACCTAATTTGTCTTTATCTCAAATTATCATTGAGATAATTTGTCTTTATCTCAATCTTTATCAATGATTCTCCTGCCTAGTAGTTCCTCTTTAAACTCTCCAACCTCGCTGTAAAGCCTTAATAGTTGAAAAATTACATAATTTAAGGGGAGCGTAAAGGTTATTTAATAAATACTAATCGTTGTCGTCTTTAGCGCAAGGCACTGTTCTAGGGTTCATCCAACCTTCACAACATCCTTAAAAGTTAAATAGTTTATCATCCCCATTCTATGAATAGGGACACTGATACTCAGAAAGCTTAACTAGCTTGCTGTGTTTATGCCTGGATATCACTCCAATTACACTTCTGCTACTCTACATTGCTTACTTGCATCTGTGACCACTTCTCCTCACTGGCCTAGGTTATCTCACTGACCTTGATCACTTGCCCAGAGAGTACTACAGCATCTGCGAGATGCCATCTGCTTCTCTGGGCACCCAATCTTGGCTTCTTACAAGTCAATGCTTTCATCAAACCATATCACATAGTAGTTATCAGTGAGGACTTTGGATTTTGATTGACAGAATTTTAATCCTGGCTCTGATGCTTCATAACTCTGACACATTGTATGGTTTACCGAATATCACAACCTATTTCCTAACCTGTAAAATGGCAGTACTCACATCTACTTCATCAGGTTGCTTAGAGGCTTGTATGAGAGAATATACCTAAAGTGATTCATATACAATAGCTGCTCAATAAAAGAGAGTTATTATTTTTGAGCACTTCCCCTGTGTCAAGAAAGGTACAAATCTTTATTACCTCTCATGCTTTGGCATGTCAGAAACAAACTTTTGAAACAGGACTCGTATAAGTGGAGACCAATTTTATACAGTTTTCTGCATAGTCACACACACATACACAACACAAGTTATGGAAAATTGCTTCATCACATTTTAGAAATTTTATGTCACTAAAAGACCAATATTTCAAATAGCCTGTTAAAATTTTATTTTATTTTTTGCAGTTATTCAATGGTTAATGAGGTTACATGTATTCCTAATACTTAACTTTTATATAGTTTTAAATGATGTTAATGTACTTTAATACTCCTAATTACAAGACCCCTGAGCCTGTTTCCCGTGCACTTTATACCAAGACATTCATGGAAGTGACTAAATCTAGGCACTTTGTGCCTGATGCCAAAACTCATGCAGACCCAGCCGACGGGTGCTTTGTACACACTATGAGGGACAAGGGCTGCATATGTAGAAATGGAAAGAGAAATGCAGGTTCAGTTGAGACCTGCAACATTGAGTCCAACAGCAAGAATTTCTGGCTCTGGAGCTGAAGTCTTCACAAGGGTTTTCTCTGGGAGAGTCTATTGTACTTTGCAAAATGCGGTCTTGATTTGAGCCTCTGCAGTTCATTAAATGTGTTTTTAATAATCTTAAAGCTTAGATGAGGCTTGAGAGTAAAATGCTCAGATCCAAGATCCTTTTCATTCAGAAGACTGCTCCACCCTTATGTAAATATATAAATGCAGGTATGTAGTTACATAGAAAAGCTATTGCTTGGTCAGGGACCACTGCAATTTATTAAAATTCCTTCCCTTTATTTTCTTTCTTCTTCTTTTTCTTCTTCTTCTTCTTCTTCTTCTTCTTCTTCTTCTTCTTCTTCTTCTTCTTCTTCTTCTTCTTCTTCTTCTTCTCCTCCTCCTCCTCCTCCTCCTCCTCCTCCTCTTCCTCCTCTTCCTCCTCCTCCTCTTCCTTTTTTAGACTATAGTTACAACATTTTACAATCTCCCTTGAAGTTCAGCTTTGGTCCCATAACCAAGTTCTTACCAGTGGAATTTGAGCAGAAATGATGTACACCACTTTAAGACGTAACCCGTAACCACCTCCCTGTGTGATCCTTTATGCTATCTTCCTTTCCACTAGCTAGTTTCAGATGGTAATGGGGTCATTTGTAGGTAACAGAGTCATGAGGTTAAAGGATCTTGGGTTACTGAATGACCATGTGGAGAAGAGTTCCCTGAGCCCATACCCAGGACTGACAAATTTCCATAGTATTCAGCTGTTACGTGCTTGCCTCTGCTTGTCATTGCAGATATTTTACCCTCATTGATAAACTGCTCAGTTCCTGTTGGGAGTATTCAAGCTCTAAATACATTCACTATGCTGGGGAAGATGTAATACACCTTTAATGTGTAAAGCATCTAAGTTTCAGGCTCTGAAACTAGCTAAAATTCTCTGTACAAAAATCTGGTTTAGAGTTAATTCTATCCTTTGCGAGGTATAACATAATAATGAATTACCTAAGATCATATGTCTTGCATGCAGCTAATATTCGAACCATGGTTTAGCTCCAGTCCATGACAATTTCCACCATACATCGACAAACAGGAAACATCAAAAGCTTCCACCCAAGGATCATTAAACATGCTACTTCTCCTTGAACCCTGGCTCTAGATATTTATGTCCTTTCTCTTATGCATGTTTCCAAATTCTTTGGAAGTAGTTTTTAAAATCCATTTTGTCAATGGAAACAAAAAAGGAAGAAAGTTTAAAGAGTTACAGAAACTACCAGTAATAAAAGATAGGTTTCAGAGCAATTATTTCCCAGTTTTCTTCTAAAAATTTGATCTCTCTCTTACCAACCAAACCCACTTATTTATAATGCGTGGACTATTTTAAACAGGGTTATCTCTTTTTCTCAGTATCTTAACAGGAGTTTTATAGTATAGATAGTTCAGTAGTGTTAGTGTGTCTGTCTATATTTTAATCTCCATAATGACTCTTAATGTAGATGCAACTCAGATTTTCCAAAATAATTTTTTCCTTCCAAGGTTATATATTCTAAGAGTAAACCTTTAGGGGTTTAATTTCAGAAACACCTCATAGATTGTAAAAACATAGCAATCTGTGAGTAATATTTAAGTCATTAATAGACACAATGTTGTATAAATTTTAAAGTTGAATGTTGCAATATGTACAAAAAGATACTGAATGCTCTGAGGGAAGTCACATTCTGCAACCTTGTATTATCAATCATGATTTCACTGAATACTGGACATAGAAATTAATGGCATATCTGGCATGTGCAGGTGCCCCTAATCATGTTTTGGACTGCATACCAAAATAGTATCAGGCAAGGACTGTCAGTAAATTGCTTCCATTTACTCTGCACAACTGAATAGAAATACTTCTTTCTTCGTACTCTGGACAGATTACTTCTGCAACACATGTATTTTTGACTTGGACAAGAGATTACATAGAAATGGTGATGATCACTCAGGAAACACATTGACTGAATCATGTGATGATCAGTTATCATGCCCAGCTGAGTAACCACCAGTTTACATCCTTTTAGAATAATATTTCTGCCAGGGCTGGAAAAACTGCTTTTTGATCTATTAAATCAAATGGTCCTCAAGTAACTATAACATTTGTGGAAAGAAAAGTTGACTTCTTTCCACAAATATTTTAGTGGAAAACGTTTTTCTCTCCCTCATCCTTATGTCCAACTAGTCTGAAACAATATGCATGACTTTAGCATTAAACTGTTTCTCTGTTGCTTCTCATTCCAAGTTGTGTGTATAATATTTGAACTTCACAGAGTCCTGCATCATTTTAATTGTAGCTGTGCTGCCATGCTAGTTTTTGCATTAACATGATCATTTCTAGGCACTGTATTAAATATTACTCATTTTAATGCTATATCGATAGGCCTGACCTCATAATAGATACTGCTGTCCTAGGTCTTTAAATGTTGGACAGGGATATGCAGGTCAATAGCATATTAATAGGAGTCATCTATGCTCATAAATTGTTAATTATTTTGTTGTTTTAAATGTTTATGAAATAAGAATATAAAATGAGATACTTTTTCTCTCTCCCTCTTTCTCTCTCTCTCTCTCTCTCTCTCTCTCTCTCTCTCTCTCTCTCTCTCACACACACACACATACACACACACACACACACACACACACACACACACACACACACACACTACAGAGCCTGCATAGATTTAAGAGAGAGAGAAACTAAATTTCTGTGATACAGGATTTTTTTTAATCTATATATTCACTAAGACAAGAGCACTTTTTGTTTGTTTGTTTGTTTGTTTTTTGCTGAGAGTAAAACTCACTAAAGTTTATGTTTTTAATTGAACATCTGAAGGATGCACTATGTAATTTTTGAAAAGTTAGAAGAAATCAGTATCAAAATAAAACAGTTATGTGGAGAATAAAAGACTGTATAAAGTTTAATCTAAAATATATTATGAAGTGTAGTTTTTTGATTAATGAATATTCTTTTACTGCTTTAGAGTTGATACATCTCTTCGTACATAAGTCTTCCTCTCAAATATTTAAATATAACTTATGCATATCACAGCATTTGCAAAGACAATATAGTTTTATGTGCTGCCTTCAAGATTATTTGGCTACATTATAGGTAACTATGGGAGCAACTTAATCTCAATCAGAAAAAAAGAACACAATGGCCTGGCTCATGTGCTCATAAATGTCAGATACACTTGTGCAAACTGAGATTAGCATGTCCATTAGGTCACAAGGGCATGGTCATTTCAGTTCAAAACTTCCCAAATTCATTTACCTTTTATTTGTCATCTGTTATGACATTTGAAGCTCGATTTATGTGCTTTTCTTAGGATGTCTTATCTAATTTTTTCTATAATTCATAGTTGCATTCTACATCTTATGATGATAAAAGAAAGCATTTGCATTCGATATCCATGTTCCCAAGCACTTATTTCCAAATGATTTTTCATAAGCAGAGTTTGAAGGTTTTCTATAATGCAATTCAAAAGTGCCTCTCCCAAAAAAGAATAGATTCCTAAAGCAATGAATCAATCAATATATATTAGATATGGAAAGAGGGGGAAAAAAGTCAAACTTCTTCCACTGGTATCACACTACTCAGCCATAATATATCTGATTTTTTTTTTCTATCTTGACAGGGATTCACAGATGTCTTTTCGACAATCATAAAACAGAAATACACAATATGAAAACAAAAGATTATGTATATTGTCAGTAATAATTTGAGTACTCTACAACTCCTTCTGTTAACACTGTTGTTTCTGTCCATTTTCACATGCAAACTCCTTTCTGCCTATAAATCAGGAGACTATAGGGGAATAAATACCTACGTATCATAGTGATCTAACACCCATCCCAAGCAAGCCTCATCCTGTGTCACTGCCTAAGTCATGCAAATTACACCAGAGCTGCCAGTTGACTAAGATTAATGACACTGCGCCAGCTTCTTTGTTTCTCTCTGCGGCCGTTTAGTGTGAAATACTATCCAAAAACATTATCTATCCTCGATTAATCCCACAAATTTGTTCACACGATGCACATTGTTTAGGGCAATTTACAACAAGAACATACTGAGCACAATTGCATTTAATTACTTGGGTTCTAATTACATTCATTAAAGGCTAATAAAATAAATGAAACAGCTTTAAAAGCTTCTGCAAAACACATGGGTCTTGTCTCCCTGGTGAAATATACAGTAGATGTTTGATGTGATACACAGATCTGACTATATATGTGTGTTTATAGATGTATATGTATACATATCCCATACATTCTATAAGGTAGATTTTAAATCTGAAGCAATAAAACATCAAATATTCTACAAATGCATAACTTAATGAGTGGTTGAGAGAGTTTAGGAACCTAGAACTACTTTTTATGTGCCAAATAAAGAGAAAAGCAAATCAGTTTTCAAAATTCATTTTGAATCTTAATTGTTTCCACCTGCATGGCCCAGATGCCCAGTCCGCTCTTTCCCATGTCCACATTATAAAGGCCACTGACCAACAGAACAGGGAGACATTCCACTCATGCTGGGTTCTGGAGAATATTTCTATCAGGTTCAATCTCAAAACCCGGTCAGGATTTTGGCTTATTTCCCGCCTCCCCCACCCCCAGCCCCCTGCCAACACTGGAGGCAGCTTGTTTAAAGACAATATAACACATTGAATGAAAAGTCATATTTTAAGGGACACTGGGCACTCTGAACAACTTACTCTGTGAGGGTTAAAGAAATAAAATTGTAAACATCTGATTTTCCTAATATATGCATAGCTATTAGTATGTTTGGGCCATTTGAGAGAGAAAAAATGCAAAATATCATTGTTGACAACTATGCCAGAGAGAAACCAATATTGGACATTCCAAATAAAGGCTTTCATTTCAAGCTTTTCCATCACTTGACTGGAGCTCTGAATAATCTGTATTACCCAAAGATAAATGTCTACTTAACTAATTGTCTTATATACCTCTGAAGTCCATACTCTACTTTATCAAGTCTATAGCGATTTTATCTAGTAAAGGTATACTATGCCTTGTAAATCCCTCTTTAGCACTCAGCATTTGCAAAGGGAGCAGCAGCATATGAATCTAAATACTTGTGACTGACATATCTCATTACAAACAGCATTTTGCTTTTAGAGTGGATTTTGAGCATTATCTGAAATAAATTAAAAACTTTGGAGATGATTTTGATAGGCACCTGGATTTAGGATATCAATTGGATTCAGGTCTTTGTCAAAGAATAAAGATTTTTTTTAATCTTACATAAATGCATTGGGAAAATCTTATTATTGTCTCCTTTTCTATATTTTTTTATATTTTATATACTCTAAGTATTTGACTTGAGGAAATACTCTAACAATGAAGATAAAATTAAGAAGATGGCTTTGTTTTTAATAGCAAAAAAAGTGAAAACATCCTAAATGCTCATCAGTGAAGGAATGGTTAATAAAGTATAGGAATCCATATTATGTAGTCCTATATAGAAACTAGGGGTGGTGGGTGAAGGTAAATCTATATGTGCAATATAAAATTTTCTCAAAAAACAAGTTGTTGGGCAACATATACTATATGAATGTTTAAGGTTGATATGTGAGTATGCATGCATGGGTTTGTACATGTGTGAGTGCATGGAAAAATATCCGGAAGAATCCAAAAACTGATAGCAATGGTGAGCTGAGAGAAGTTGTCAAGCAGGGAGGTGGGAAGAGAGTCTCAGGGTAGGAAAGAAGACTTCCTCTTATTACTCAATACACAGTGGAATCAAGTGGGTTTTTTTTTATAAAACTATATTTGTGTATTACATGTAACTTTTTGAAGTTGATATGTGTGGAAGTTAAATATTAAGAGCCATGATGTGGTATTAAACACTGCCTCCCACCTCCACACACTCACACTACCAATAATTCCTCAGATATTTTCCTCTGATAGCTCTTCAGAACATGATCTGGAAGAGGCTTTCACAGAAATTTAAAATCGAAGTGGGATTTTACAATCTGGAAGTTTTCTCTCTTTGACACCCACTGTCTGCTCCTGCCTTATTATTTTCATTTCCTTCTGTTACATATCAGTGCCAGCAATTTGAGAGTTGAATTCTCATAAAGCAGCTTCAGGGGGGCACTTATTGTCTTCATAGAATCCTTCTAACAGGAACCCTGTCCTGAGGCAAAGCCACCCACCCTAGAGAATCCAGAGTTTAGAGTCATGTCCAACATTAGTGAAGATTACCTCTCTGGATTGCAATGGCACAGCCTATTTTATCAAACTCAGAATCATAATAGCATGGAAAAGGACTTGACATAAAAAAAACACTGGTTAACTGAGAAGCAAAGCAGGATGGTAAAGTCTTGGGTCTGTATTTTCGGATGCAGGCTTCTCTTCACAGCTTCTCAATCACCACTTGGTCTCCAGAGCTTGGAAAAATAAAGGAGCTGAAAAGTGGAGACCCACCATTTCATCATGTTATTTCTGATAATGCCTCCAAAGTGTAGTCCAAATCTTTGGGCCTTGCATTAAAGGTTCTTCAGCTACTTGATTTCATATTTCATATGCACCATTCAGAATTGGCAATGTTTTTCTGGTAGTCTCTTGTCCTAGAATCTCTTTGTTGCTCTCCGCTACTTTCTACCTGTCAGGATCTCTCAAGGTCTTAAATGTCATTTCCTCTGGCAGTTCTCCCTGGTATCCTATGTGGTGCCTTTCCTATTAAAAGTCATTTTTACTATCACTGTACCTCCATTAGTTTATTTGTGTCTCTATGGCTTATGCCACATGTGCTATTGTATTACAGATCTCCATGTATGACTCCTAATTACTTAAATAAAATGTAAGCTCCTTAAAGTTGGAGACTAATACCAAAGTGTCCACGAGACCATGTAGAATGCTTGTCATATAGCAAGAAAAAAGATTTTTTAAAAAAAATGAACTAATAATTAACCAGATTAAAAGAGTACCTGAATTGTTTGAATAATTGTTCAACAATTTATGTCCATATATAGCTGTCTTTAGACAGAGCATCTCCAACATCTACTAGAGTACCTAGCATGTAGTAGGTACTCAGTAAATGTGTTGAATGCATATGAATAAATAAATGAACAAACAGACACGGGAACACATATGTGAAGTAATTTTTTTCTTTCTCCCGTTTGTCTACTCCCGGAGGGAAATGTTTATTATGGTATCACATAAATAATGTTAAAATCTCTTCATGACATTTCATCAAAAACGGTAGCCTTTGGTATTATAGTCTAAAATGATAATAATAACTATATACAGGGTCCATAATTCAACATCTAGTTTTCATTAAGATTTTTAGGATTAACTCTTACATGCTTAGAGTTTAAATGTGTTCTATTTTACAATAAATCTGTAGAATAATTACAAATATGCTTAATGAGTTCTGGATTAGTAATTTATTATCTTTAGAATTCTGTCTTTATACATACTTGCAGAGATTTGAAGATAGATTGTTTATAATGACATGAACATCTCGAGAAGTGATAGGCAGAAGACATGCCTTCAAGGAGAACAGGAGGCTCAGTGAGTCATTTGTCACCACGAAAGTCCCCTGTACTTTGATACTTCTGGGCAAGAGTCCACAGCTTCTCCTGGATGGCCAAGTGGCAGTATTGTTGTGTACACACACTCACATGCATTTCTCTTTATGACTTACAAGAGCTTCTCCTTCTCTTTCTAACAAGGATGCATAATGTGCAGGGGAAAACCCAGACAAATAATATCAAAACATTGCAATAGAACTCAGTGATTTCTTTCTTTTTCTTCTTTTTTTACCCACCTCTAGGAAACTAAGAGGAGCTGTTCTGTGTAAGCACCAAAGAAATATATAACTACAAACTGAAAGCTCATGACCTCAATCCTCAGCCGCCCCTTGCCCCTCATTACTGCAGCAGTTGGTGTAGGGAAGGATTAAAGAGGGCTAGAAATCATTGGGTGAGCATACAAGGGCTCAGAAATTTGACCTTCGTTTCTTAAAGCACACAGTCTCCACTAAAAGCTGGTATATGAGGAGAATTAAAAACAGAACCAAGAAAGGTCAGGTGGAGTGCAGAGGCACTAACAAAGATGAGGTTGAAAAGGCAAAAAAAAAAAAATTCTCCAAAATATTTATATTTTCTTCTATCAGGCATAAGTTGACATCATAGGAAGACATTTTGGCTTTTGCCATTAACCACAATGCAATGTATCAAAAATGTTTAAAAACATTTTTGTTTTTAAAAGGCAAATAATATCAAAATTATTGTGATATTTTATACTTTTTTATCTAAGTCTTTGAAAGCTAGTGTATTAATTGTAATTACAATACATCTCAGGACTAGCCACTTTTCATGTGCATAATAGTCATGTGTGGCTAGTGGCAACCATTTTGAATAGCATTATTCTAAGCTTCCTTCTTTTTTCTATTTTGGATGTTATGTTGCCCTCATTTCTCTATTAGCCACTGTAGACTTCAAGAATATCAAAAATTGGTTGACTTGAGTTAGTGTCATATTAATCAATGGTATCCAATAATCTACATGGGTGATAGCAACACAGCCTCTTGAGTCTTAAGAATGAATATGTGTGCATGTATTCATAATTATACTAGTGTATACGTGTGTGACAAGTATTATTATCAATAAACTTTAATGATGTACCTATTCCATGTAAAACAAAGAAACAAGAACCAGATCAGCATCAAATCATTATGTTGGCCAGAATATTTATTCAACTCCTACAATGCATGAGACAGCCATGTTTCTTTCACCAGCAAACCTCAGGTTGATTCTAAACTTTCCAACAGCTCCAAGTGTGGTGGACTTGGCATTCAACAAGGACACTGGGATCCTGACTTCAAGTCTTGCCTCTTTATAAGCACTATGAGTTGATGCAAGTCATTTCCACACCCTGATCTTTAGTTTACTCATTGGTAAAATGAGGACCGGGTGACCTTGAAGCTCTTTTCCAGTTCTGACAGGCTGCAGCTCGATAATAAAAGTTGACTTCCTTTTAGCCTCAAGGAGCACATTCTTTACACTTTAGCAGTTGTCTATAAGGCATGATTTATGTAGTACTTATAGAGCTTTATTTAGGGGGAAGAAATTCAGAATGTCCAGTTAAAGTTCAGTTAAATTTGAACTTCGGGTAAACAACGAATGCAGTGTAAGCATGTCCATGCAATTTTTGATATGTACTTAAACTAAAAACTTATTTGTTGTTTACTTGAAATTTCAACTTAAGTGGCATCTTGTATATTATCTGGAAACCTTAGGAACTGAGAAAGTCTCGTGGCCCTCACCTCTCAACCAGAGTTTGAAATTCTCATGAAGAAGCACAGTGGAATGAGGCACAAACTCTTGTCAGATATCATGCGTTTGACCTCTGGCTTAGAGTAGTTTTACTGTGTGTTAACTGAGGGCAAGTTTCTGAGCCTCAGTTTCTTCATCTATAATTTTAAAACTGATCTATGAGGTAAGTACTTATCCCTGTTCTATAAATGAAGAAACTGATGGTCAGAGAAGCTGGACTAGTTACTTTACATTTGCATTTTAATCACTGATGTTTCCCTATGAGAAGGGAAACATTGAATGAAATAATGTATGTTTTAAATACATTTAAACATTTAACAAATGGACCATATTAGTACTCTCTTTGATACTACAGACATTGTGGATGGGGGAGGTAGAAAGGGAAATTTTAAGTTATAGAATTCTTTTGGAAGAGAAAGATGTGAGTGAGACACTATTACAGAATCTAGAGCAGCTGAGGGAGGAGTGATGAGCAGAAGGCAAGTAGGAAAGAGGCACAGAAATGAGACGAGAGGGTACAAAAACATCTACCTCTTCACATAGCACCTAGTTCACTAAACACTGCACAGGGCGCTACAGTTCCAGAGCTCCTTCTCTGCGCTATTTTCCAAAATCCAATTATGTAGTATTAAGATAAGCAATCATAAGATAAGCATTAAGTTAAGTGCAGATACCATAGCCAAGACAAATCCCTTTCCCCATTTCTACAGTATTTCTATTGTACATACAAAACAATTGCAATCTATAAGGAAGGACTTGCTGAGAAAAGCAAGCCTCTCAGAGGAGGCTTGGGGGTTTGAGTAAAAGTGAGAAAGGGTCAATTTTTGTCTTTATAGAATTATGAACTAAATAGAAAGCATCATTTTTAGGGTTCCTTTTAGTGTCATTAGTAAAACCACCTCTTTCTCTCACTGATGGCTGCTACTAATGTGGCATGTTACACCCAAAGCTTAGAAGCCAGAAAGCTCTTCTTGGTTTTTCTGTAGCTTGGGAAGCCTCCACCCATTCCAAATTGAGAGTCATCAATTCCTCATAATTTCCTTCCTAAATTTTCTATTCCAGTGATGCTTGCCTTTAGACTTTTGTTCACAGTGTTTCTCCAGCTTTGGCTGCTCCTTTCCTTTCCCCTTACACAGCTGTCTCTGCATCTTTTTTTCAATATTCTGAGTCCCGCCTCCTTCATAACAACTTCTCAGCCACCCTACATCAGAGTCATCTCTCTTACATGAGCTTCTCTGGCACTTCTGATTGGTTTGATTTACTTAACATTTATATTGCCTGTGTAGGTTTGTGTGTGCATGTATAGGGTGTGTACACAAATATGAATGTCTGATTAGAATGTAAACTTTGTGAGCACAAAAACAAGGTCTTACAGTTCTCTGTCTCCTCACACTGAATGAGAAAATGCCCTTTAGATGGTCAATAAACACTATTTTAGAGGGGATAGTAATATAGCCCATCAGACCCCCTCCTTTTAATAATTCATGATTTTGTCTCATTAAGACTGACCTAACATGTTGAAACCAGTAAAAAAAAAAATGTCAAATTTGTATAGCCTGGTCTGTAGAGCATACTGAGACTTCAGTGGGTGGTAGGTAAAAAGGAAGAAGCAGGAGTAGATAGATATTGAAGCTGGAAAGCTGACCCAACAGTGGAGCTGGCTACTGAGGGAACTGCTCAGCCATGCAAATTAGTACCTGGATTTATACAGTTTGTCTGGTCAATGAAGACAGCTGCTGGAGTGTTCAGACTTTTGTGGCCCTCAAATTTAACATGTGAGAGTGCCCTATTTTGGGGTTTCAGTCAATTTAGAATTAGGATCTGTCTAGGAACTATAAGTATCAGAGACAAGGTCTAACCCCTGGGAAAGGTGGCTGGCAGGTAAGCAAGATATCTCTGTCAATGGTCTGAGACTTAGGGCAAAAAGCCAATGACAACAAGATCATGAAATGCTTACCTGAAAACTCAAGAAGATATCTATTTGTACTCACTGGATATATATAGAAAGATGAAGGCAGACTTCACTTTAGGGAATATGTGAGTACCAGAACTAATCTTAGAACAGCAGGTCTTAGAGATCTTATAGAAGCAGGACTAATTCTAGATCTAACTCCCTGGTGAGGTAAAGTCTAATGTTTTCTCCCAGTCTTAAGATTTGAGCCCTAGGATTGAGGAGGACTAATCTTAGAGAAAAAAGGCATCAGTGCTTGCATATATCATAGGCCTAACAGGACTGATCAAGCTGAAGGCTAATAATTTATCTGTCAAGGAGTGGTTAGATACCTTTATCATATATACCCTGAATCTTCTCAGTTATGATTATATGCTTTTTTAAAAAAAAAAATTGAAACTAATTATTTTTTAATATTAAGAAACACATGCACACATAAAGAAGAAACACAGTTCAACTTGCAGTTTGAAAAGCATAATGGATGTTCTTCATGAGTTTATACAGTGAGAAGATTATTTCTTCTCCCAAGATATAATGCTATAACATAGTCTGCTTTAGAAATATGGCAAGGGTCTTAAGTAGAGTTCACAATATCTGCCACACCAGTCCTTTGTACAATTCAGTCATTCATTTTGGGTATCAAATATGGTAGATAGTGGGAGGGAGAAATGAAAAAATGTTGGTCAAAGGCACGAAATTTTAGTTATTTAAGATAAGTAAGTTCTAGGCTGTAACGCACAATGTGCTGACTATGGCTAATAATATTGTATTGCATACTTGAAAGTTGCTAAAAGTTTAAGTGTCCTCACAACAGATACACACACACAAATACACAAGTACACACACACACACACACACACACACACACACAATTTCTATGTGGAAATTATGCTTCAATATATTTCAAAACTGAGTATCATAGATGAAATAATAATGGTAGAGAAGACAATAAAAAACAGGGCTTTGGAAGCCCCTACATATGAAGATAAAGAAGAGGAATGAGAGTTAATATAGTAAACTGAGTAGGAAAGAACAGGCCAAAGAAGTGGAAGAGCTAGGAGAGGAGAGTGATGAAAGCCCAAAACAGGGAGTTTCAAAAGTCTTCTGTAGTCATTGATAGCAAATGTTGAGAAGCTTAGTTGTTTCCTACTTGGCTCTAACACCTACTTTCTAAGCAAATTCACAAATTCCAACTTTGGCTCCAGTAGTCACCAGTTTCAGCAAAAGCTGGAAAAGGATTAAACAAAGTTTGAGTTGAAAATCTACAGGAGAGCAGAGCAGGGCTTTTCTTCTGTATGCATCGCAAAGCATAAGACTAGGGGGCAATTGGGAAATGTCCAGAGTTGCTACCTTTCAAATTCAAGAGCTGAGCAAAATGTTTGTTTTAATAGAACATATAATATAGGATTCAAATGAAGTCAATAGAAAGATAAGTAAAAACCAAGAGATTCCTGGATATCTTTTGAAGGCATTTTCAAAGAGCATGTTTAAGATTCTTTTGATTTACACATGAATCTGATGCTGGCAAATAATTGATTATTCTATAAGCAAAAATTCTCCAAACATATGGTGACATAGACTTTAGAGTTTAGAATTTAATTTGTTTTTCACCTGGATGTTGGAAAAATGTGTCAGATTCACGTGATAAATTATTTCTCTAAAATTCAAGGTTCATAATGTTAAGTATCTTACGAAAGCATTATAAACTTCAACAGTCTTTCATTTTGTTTTAATATATTGTAAGAATACCTTAAACTTGTAACAAATAAACCAAAAATCTGAGGGAGGTGCAAATTTTCTTTAAAAATATAGAACAAAAGGCAAAAAGGCCTATTATATTTGTTTATTCAATGTGTTACCAACTTCATCTGTCAATGAATGCTCTGTGTTAGCATAGGACTTTTCCAACATTTTAAATTCCACTAATCTAAAATATAAAACCCTCTATCTGTGATATATCACTAATGCTAATAGATAAGATCATCCAATTATAAACTTCAGTTTACTCTTATTAATGCAGCAAATGAAGTCACGGAAATGAGTGAGATCTCATTTTGGATAAGGTTCCATTTCTTGTTAAATGTTGTTATTTCAGAGTTGGGCATATATCATCATTGATACAACAATAACAGATGTCTTATTTGTGGATTCCTCTCCTGTCTGCCTCACAGCAATGATTTTACTACTTGTGAAGGATTACAAAAAATTACTGGAGGATTTACAAGAGGTCTCTGCAGTATTTATCTGGAAGCCAAGTATAATATTGTTTTTTCCAAACACATCAACCAACACAACTTAATCCTGACTCAAAAGAGCTGCATTATTCTTTTCTTAGTCAGCCTGCGTGATTACAGCTGCAGTGCCATTTTTATTAATAAAAGTTTGATTAGTCACAATAACAGATGTTAGATGGGGTTTGAAGAACATCCCATCCTATTCTCCTGGAAACACCAAAACCTATCTTTTACAGGAGGTACCAACACAAGATTTTGTAGTGTGTACATACTGAGCCAGTTCCTTTATTAATTGGTATGGTATCTTTTATTACAGCTGTCTTCAAAGGATTTGGAACTTGCTTATTTCCAGGTTTTATTGAAGTTTTTGTTGTTGTTGTTAGTGTCTTATAAATTACTCAGAAATAAGGCAGAAGAAATTTTGAGATTTTCAGGACATTATAATTCCTTTCCCTGTTAAGTGTCTACTGAAAAAGAAAATGGGGGAAGTGAGTCTTTAAATGTCATACTCTTGGGCACAGTCACCAGAGCTGTATCCTCAAGTAGCATCAATGACATAGCTCTACAACCTCTTCTGTAGATAAGAATGTCAGAGTTCAAGTACATAATCAAGGTGCTGTGAAACAGTTTGTGGGCTTTCTTAATATTTCAGGAATTATTCATAAGACCACTGTTAACATTCCCAATGACATAATAAGGCTGTAAGCTACCCTTGGCATCTTGCAGACTGGCCTACATATTGGGCAATGGGAGCTTATAGTAGATCTGATTTTCCTCTATATTGCTTTTAATAGCATATCAGAGTCCAGTAAGGAAAACACACTTTAGATCTTCTATGCAAGAAAATGGTAACATGGTGATGGAAGAACTGAAAAGCCAGATGAGGTACAATGAAGCAACCTAAAAATGAGCAATAGCAGGAAGCCTCTACCATCCCTAAGAAACAAGGGGATGGGGTGTTGTTCCTTGAGCTCAAAAGCCAGGTCTACCTAGTGGGAGCTAGAATCCCAGCAGAAGATTGCCCAGTAGGAACTGGAACTATGGAAGAAGGGGCACTCCCACAGGAACCAGAGCCATAGAACAAAGGTAGCCAGCAGCCGGAGACAAAAATCAGAAAAGAAATATCTGCCTCCTCTTCTACTACTTGCCATTCTTCCACCTGTGCCTATCATTGGCATAAACTACCCAGAAGTCACTTGGGAAGAAAGGCTGAGAAGTGTAGGTCCCTGTAACACAAACTAGAGAGGGGAAGGGCAGAGAATGGACTTGAGAGCAAACAAACAAATCACTGGCAAAAATAGTGTCTGCTATTCTGAGAAATTCATATCAAAAGATAAAAATTCTTTTAGTATTATGTATAGCCCCTATCTTCAAAGAATTAGCTACAGCATTTCATTGGAAAGACAAGCTGTAGGCATTAGATAATTAAACAATGCAAATGTATGAATACTGTCTGCTTTGCCAGACTGCTCATGTTTATAATGTATTTTAACTTATACGTAATTGATAAACAGGGGAACATATTAAATGGGGAACATCAATGCAAGGTGAAAGTCATATTGTTTTAATACGTAAGTTATTATAGGAACCAAAATATAACAAGAGGGTAATTATAACTTTCTGCAAAAAAGAGTCCCCCAGCGTGGCTGTTGCATCAGTTGCAACAACTCTTTTAGTCTACGGTATCTACTTTTAGAAAATTAAAAATGAATGTTTGCATTCTAGGTTCCCTTCCCCAAAGAGATGCTTCCCCAGCCAAAAGAAACTCTAGGCTTGTAGCAAGTTGCACAGCCCAGTGCCCACCTGAATAACAACCCCATAGACTCATACTCCATTTCCTTCTACATTATCTCAGCAACTCTCCCTAGTTAAAGTGTTATCAGTATCTTGACTCTATTTTTACTGTTTATTATTGAGACCTATGGTGGCAATGTCCATACACACTGAGGAGGACTGCCAGGGAGATTCAACTTAGCTCAGATACCAAATACTATTTTTATTCGTGCTCTGATTACAAGTGCATGATGATTTAAGTGGTCTGCCCAATGAACACTTTTTATTGTGTGTGTGTGTGTGTGCGTGTGCGTGCGTGTGTGTGTGTGTGTGTGTGCATATATGTGTTTGTTTTGTTTTTGCAGGAGATAAAATTTTCTAGGAAAGCATATAACATATTATAGTAGAAGCACTTATAGTAAAAATATCATTTGATTTAGTTACAAAGCACTATGGTATGGGGAAAAGATCAATATGGATCATTCATTCATTCATGCAGTATTTATTAAATGTCTTCATACTTGGAAAATTCAAGAATGAATCAGATATAAGAAGAGTCCTCTCCTTAAATAGTTTACAAAAACTAACACATAGTTAAAATACAAAGCAATGAATATTATATTAGAAGCATCATTGGCATAATGAGAAGTCTAGAGCAGAGTAAGAATAACTTTGCCAGTGTCAGGAAAGACTTCAAGAGGAAGTGATCCTAGCATGGTCTTAAAAGCCAAGAGTTTGCTAAGTGAAAGAGAAAAGAAGCATCATAGGCACAAAGGCAGCATGTACAAAGGCATCAATTAATATTAATTAATGTAAGAATGTAAGAATGTAATATGAGTGTTTAGGAATACAGCCAGAGAGTAGAGTTCACACAGAACACAGCAAGAACTGAAACTGGTGAAGTATGTCATCAATTGCCAAAGCAGTAAGAGCTCCGTTTAGGAGATTAGAGTTCATTCTGTGAACAACTGGACTCCTGCTGAGATCTTTAAGAAGGGAAGTAACTTGATGAGAATTGTTTTCAGGAAGATGGTCCTGTTGTCTGTGTGAAGAATGAACTTGAGGGAAGGAAGATAGATGCCAGGGGAATCAGATAGAAGGCTGTATTAATACTCCAAACAAAAATGATGAGAGTCTAAGCCAGTGGCCATGAGGATGATAAAAAAGGACTTTAGCCAGAGGACACTTCTCAAGGAGAACCGACAGGTTTGATGATCAATTGGACATGGAAAATAATGGACATAAGTCAAGGATGACTTTAAGAGTTCTAACTGAGGCAACGAAGTGTATTAAAATGCCATTCGCTGAGGTACAGAATTCCATAAGGAAATTTGGGTTTGAGAATGAAGATAATGGGTTTAGCACTTTTATTTTCAAACTGTCTAGATTATTTCAGAAGTGGACATGGAGCTTTATTTTCTGTGAGATAGCTATACTCATTGGGGAAAATTCATTGTCGAAAGACATTTAACCATTTGGTTTGCATATTACAGCCAAATCATAGGTGGCCTAATTTCCTGATCTGTTAAATGGGTTTCACTTATTCATGTTTATAAAGAGATCAAGTTTAAATCCACATTCTCAACATTTTAAAATACTATTAAAAGCAGCAATATCTTTCCAATCCAAAAAGCATCTGTACAGTTTGGCAAGCATACAATATGTAGATTGGAAAAGAAACCGTCAAATCCAGGGCGGGGGTGCTGCATGTTATAACTGAGGACAGATGCAGTTTCATGGAAATGCTTGTAGTGTACATAAAGAAGGCTTCACACAGCCTTGAATTAATAGGAATATATATTCTAATTAATTGACAGCAAGAGCTGTTGATAGAATGAAAGACTAGATCTCTCGCTCCCTAAGCAAGCACTCGGACACAGCCAAATAAATTGCTGAGGCTGTCTTTATATATGATGCAGTCTTGCAATAATCATTCTATGTTTTCCCATCCTCCATCTATTATTTAGGATTTGGGGGTTTTTTTACACTTAAAGTTAGCATGCATAAAAGAGAAAACCTAGAAATGGGAATTAGAACAAAGAGCAACATAAACATTCAGAAAGAGCACTAATTCAGACAAAATCAACACCACATGGCACATTTAAGAAGTCTATGATTTTTGTAAAAATGAGAATTATACCAATGACACTCCTTTACTGTGGTGCTTTTTGTAGCAGAGGTGATGGGTTATATTAAACTGTGAGCATTGACCTGTCATGTCCTTGTAACCAAGGGGATTAGGATTAAAAATACAATTTTCTTGTACTGAATTAACACACCGATTTGCTCTAATAGTAGTATCTTCTTAAAAATACTATATTAGTCACTTCAGACAATTCATCTACATACATGTCAAATCCCTAAGAAGTATTTGAAGCCAAGTCAAAAAGCAGAGGGAAGGAGTTTTAGGAGCACTGGTCTGACCCTTGACTTTTATTGATAGCACTGCCTTACAAAGTGAGGGCTCACTTCAGAATATTTGCTTTAATAGTTGATAAAAATGATGTTTGCATGTTTGTATTGTACTGATGTGTGCAACACATAAATATTTTAAGCCAGCCTATATTTTAAGCCAACTCTTTAATATGCAACTGATTAGCTATTATTGCTCATAAAGAAAGAATAATTGTAAATTGCCCAAGTAGTCTATAAACATTTCCCCTTAGGAGTGCCAAAATTGCAAGCTATAATACAACAATAGTGATGGAAACTTGTGTCAGTAGGCAATATGGCACTGCAATGAAACAAATTCTGGCTCCAGAAATATTGGACTTTGACTCCTGGTTCTGCTTTGCACTAGCTCTGGCATCCTGGTGAGTTACTATATTGCACTGGGCCTAGATTTCTGTATCTGGACATTAAATAAGAACATAAAAAGCACCCAGTACAGTGTCTGGCCCACAGAAGGTGCTCAATAAAGACTTACTATTCCTATGAAGAAAGGTTTCCCACAAATAGGAGTTTAATAGACA
The DNA here is from genome assembly GCA_004027375.1 of Macroglossus sobrinus. Lineage (NCBI taxonomy): Eukaryota > Metazoa > Chordata > Mammalia > Chiroptera > Pteropodidae > Macroglossus > Macroglossus sobrinus. The sequence goes on along the minus strand of PVKZ01000146.1, from coordinate 206,832 downwards.
AGTTATGTTGGGCATGGGGTATTGTTCAGTTTGCAGTTTCTCCACAGGTTGGCAAGGAGTAACTACAGAGCATCATCTCTGGCTGAGGTCTAAAAGAAGAAGGGGACAGACCAGGCTGGTAAGAAACATGTGTGCAAATAAAATGATACAGAATGAGAGAAAAAAAAATTCCCAAATCAGAGAAATAAAGCTGGGTCAGGAGCTGAGGAAATCTTCAGGTAAAATAAGCAGGTAACAGAATTCTCCAGCAGAATGAAGGGTGTGCCACTGGGAGTAGCTGTAATCTTTTGGCTCTGCAACCAGTGTGGATGCCTTTTCAAGACACATAAGAATGACCCATGCAACTAGCATGTGGAAGGAGGTAGGGTATTTAGGACTTCTGTGACCAGGATGCAGTGGTATTTTCAGAGCACAGCATTACCTTTCACACAATATACATATGGCAATAAGAATTGTTCAGAAATCTCTTGAATTCATAAGCATCTCAGTCCTGTGATGGGAATTGGGAACTTGGCATCTTTGCAGCCCAGAAGACTCTAACCACTTTTTAAGACACTACTTGCAATTTTTAGCTCACGACACAACAAAAGGGAACAAATTCCTCAGGATCCAAGACAGAGAGTCCTGCTGGGATGCAACTAAATCATCTATTAACTGTATCCCGTGGTAGGTTTTCTAAAATTGCATAAAGGATCATTGTTTGGTAGAGAACAGTAAGCAAAACAAAAGCTTTGGGAGCGTGAGCCCAAGGAAGAAACACCTAAAGAGTATTCTACGTGCTCCTTTAATGCTTTGCAAAATTTTTGTATTGTGGCATACATGAAAATGAATTCTGAATGTGAGTCAAACAGTAGGAGGACACTGTTGACAGCTGGATCTGTTGGAAAGTTGCTCACTTATGAAAAATGCTGTGAGAAAAATTGTGAATTTCCTGTTGGCATTCACTGTAATTTAGCAATACTTTCCTTTAAAAATGTAAAACAGCAAGAATATGGTAACGAAGTGCATTTTTATTTGTTTATGGCTTGAGAGTTTCTGCCTTGTGAGAAAGCTAAAAAGGCCTAGAGGGAAAGAGCTGTGGAAGATAATAAGGTTGGGTTAGGTATTCAACCAGATTCAGAGCTCCTCTCAGGAGATGTCCTTCGTTTGGGGAGACTCTTAAACTCATTGAGGCCACCAGGGTACCAGTTAGCACATGGCAGTTGTAATTCACTAAATGGAACCCTAGTGACCTAAGAGAATCAATGCTACGAAGAGACAAATTTACCTACAGGGAGCAAATTATGTGCTAGCAGAATGTCTGATTATTTTGCCATTTATATTTATAGAGTCAGTGAGTCAACAGGTATTTATTGACCCCCTAGAGGTTGCACTGCTCTCTAGTAAATGCTTGGGTATCTATTAGTGGTTAGACACAGTCTCCTGCCCTCAAGGAGATTTACAATCCAATAAAAGTAGTAACTATCCTTTAAAATGGATACTTATTAATAAAAACAACAAAAGGGAAATTAGGAAGTTTGGGTTGGGGATTTTTCTCAACACATTGGAAAATGTGATACTAATAAATCAGGACAAGCCTAAAAGTTGGACTTTGAGGGTTTTTTCCTTTGTTGGTTTGAATTGGTTTATTTATTTATTTATTTTGTCTTTTTTGGAGGGTTTTTTTTTAAACGTAAAGATACAATATGACAACAGGAAGAAGAGATTATTTTATTTGAAACCTTCAGGAAATCTGCTCAGTTAAGAATTTTTGAGATTAAACAAGGGTGAAAAATAATATTAGAACCAAATAAGTTCTGTCTTGATTGACCGGCTAAAAGATACATGGCTTGAGTTAATAAGACAGATAATAGGCTTACACAAGAGAGAGAATAGGCTTAGTGGATAAAACTAGCTAATAGAGAAGTTCCAAAGGAAAAAAATTAATATCTAATAAACAAGTCATTAGGAGTCATTATTAACAGAAATACATAATCTAAAGAATAAATAATACTAAGGAATAAACAATACTTTTTAGCCATATGCAATAGGATTCTGAGTTAGGAGCATTTTGGAGAACTAAGAAGTCAACAATAAAAGGCCAATCATCTTATAACCAGGTCTTTATAGAAGCTACCTGGTGTGACTAGAGAAGAGAAGACCGTGAGAAACAAATTTCTTTCCGTGATCTTTTAAAGGGGCAAGTGTAGCCAATGAGCTCTGTTTGAGTCATATTGACTTTGATAATGACAAAAGGAAATTAGTGAGGGTTATACTGAGAGCCAGGAAAAATCTGGAACTAAAAAGGTAAATTTGAGAGATGAGTGAATGTGGGAGATTAATTCCTAGAGGCAAATGTGAGATTGAATGAAATCTTCAAGAGGATTTCCCACATTAAGAAAATTATGGGGATGGGATGTGTAAATTGCAGTTGCATTTGAGATATTCTTCCAAAGATCTTCCATGAAAAAAAAAATGTCATTAAACTTGTTTCATATTTACTAAGATTAAGATTTTGCCCAGAGTCTTGGTGGGAATGGCAGGGATAAAACATTTGAACCAAGATAATAGAAGATTTAGGGAAACCTACTAAATGATATTAAACCCTCCCTGAAACTGTTCTTGCCCCATGCTGAGCAAGGCCCCTTACTATCTAGAATAACTATCTTAACCATAATGCAGTCCCACGCTGGACCCCATGGCTCTGCAAAGTGGTATCAGAGAAACCAGGTAACTTGAGTCCCACTTCTACTACCTATGATCCTAAGGATGCCTTAAATCTCTTTGAGCATCCATTTCCTCAACTGAAAATTAAAATTTAATAATAATTCCTATCTCAAACAGATGTTGTAACTACTGAACAACATGGTACATATCAGATGTCTAATACATAGTAAGTACTGATTAAATGTGGGCCATTACTCTAATATATATTTTGAATTAAATTATAAATATACATACAAATGTATATTGAATATACGATCACTTTATAACTGTTCATTACTTTTTATTTTCCATAAGTATTCTCTTCTAAATCTATATCCCTCTTTGGAATCTGTAATAAATTTTATACTTTCAAGAACAGACACACATAATTCTGATTGCTCCTTTACAATTATATTCAAAATTATTACTGTACCTTTTTAAATGACCTAAGTTTTCATTCATTTCAATTTAATACAATTCAACTTTTAAAAACATGGGTGTTGACATCAGAAGATGTAGGTCATAAGATTCAGCCAAACAACTTAGACAAGTTTCTCAACCTCGATTAATCTAAATTTTCTGTTTTTATAAGTAGAAATAATAGCAACAAATGTATACACATCATCAGCATTTCACAGTTATTAAAATAATTAGATAATATATGTAAGACTCCAAAGAGCTGCAGCAATTTAAAAATTATTGTTATGAACCGCTCTTAGTGGTTTTATGCTTATGAGCTTATTACTGATTAGAGAATGAACTTTGAGAGTAGACACCATTGCTTCTTGTAAAGAAAATTTATATCATTAGAAGTCAAGAAATGTTTTCTATGTGTTTAAATAGTGGGTAGACATGGAAAGGTGAGACACTGACCAAAAGAGCTAAAGTGGATCCCACAGAATGATTCTTTAGAATAGGGAGCTAGAAAGACTGACTTACAAGTGGGACTGACTCCTTCCCATGTTATTTTCTTATGTTATTTTTTATGACAGCAATGGAGTTTGAAGTTCTTGATCAAAGAAATTATGTGGGTTTTTTGGTTCAAATTTGCCACCCCATTTCTGGTTCCAAAACAGTAGTTATCAATTCTTGGTTTTCCACAACTTTAATTCAGGCATAATTACACAGAGGCTCTCAAGCTATGTGGTTCACTTATCACCTTCAGAGCATGAAATTTCTGAATCAGCACATTATGTTATCCAGAGCTCTAGTGGGCTTAAACTACCTCCTGGTTATTAGTGGCACAAACAGAGCTCTAGAATCAAATGCATAGAAGCATAAGCTGAAATCAAAGAAGTCATGTTTAAGCAGTATCTGAGGTCTTAGGAATGACAACTTCTTCCTAAAATTGCCCTTTTATCTCAGAAACCTGCAATTCTTGTCCAGCTTTAGTGTACTCTAAATCTATTCCGTGTCTTCTGGTTCACTTCATAATCCCATCTCATCCAGCTCAAGCTCAGTATCTCTTTCTCTTAGTTATGTGCTTCCTTTATAGGTAATCAATCAATAGAACTGTTATTATTGGCATAAAAGAGAAAAAGGCCTTAAAAAGCAAAAAGATGACAACTTCAAGGATAATAATAGGAACCAGCATAAAGCCAAACCAGCTTATTCTTACCTTGAAAGAACAACTTAATATCTAATTATCTCAAAGTATTATTATTCATCATATATAACAACATATTTTGAAATCGGTATTTTTTATTTCTCTGTGTATAAACCATACTTCAACTCTTTCTCGTCTGTCTCTAAATGTCATAATCTTCTGTTCCAAACCCAGCTCATGTTTTTATGTTGGCTCCTGTCCTTTTTTTCAACTTTTACTTTCCAAACAGTCTACTCCTTTCTCCAACTAATGACATTCTCTCTCCTTTTCTATGTGAATCAATGTTTTCTTTATGTCTTCTCCAACCCTCTTCTTAGACCATAAATACCACAATAATCACAGACAAGTAGGGGATGGGGTCAGGGAGAGTAAAAAGTTGTAAATACTCAAATTTAATAGGTTGGCCTGTCACAAAAATTAACTTTTAAACTTGAAAATCGCCTGGGTTTTAAACACTGTCTGAACTTGATAACACATAAGCAAAAGCATTTGAAAACCTCCTAAATATTTTGTACACCTGGATATGCCCCCCAGGAAATTCCTAGCAGTGACTGCTTTTCCCCAAGTATGGCAGACAATAGTGAAGAATTCCTATCGGTCCTCTCCCATGAATTCACTTTCAAAGCTGTTAACACAACACTAGTATTTCAACATTCCTTTGGCTTTACCATCTTTATGTTCATTTTAAATTAAGAAGTCTAAAGCAGATCTTTATCAAATCCATGATATTGTTAAGAGCACTTCAAGGTCCTTTTAAAAACAAGAATTACTTACATCAACTTACTTTATTGCTTCATTTTCTGACTCTAAGAGACACAAAGTATACTAAAGCAATTTAACATGGCCGTAACCTACAATTTTAACTTACCCTGAGGGACCATTTTACCTCTTGTTTTATTTTTCCAGACCAAATCAATAGAGGGAAGAATCAAGTCAAGACACATGTCATAACTGTATTAAAGGTCAATGAGGTTTAAACAAATTGGGTTCTACTCATAAATAATTGATTCACGATTTGTACCAAGGTACAAGGTGAAATGCTATTCACCTGAAACATCTTTAAAGTTTATTTTACCTATTGTTGGAACTTGAGGGAACTAAAACTAAACATATTCTTGGGTCTACAAGTCAGCTATCAACAAAGACTCTCCCAAGAATGTAAGGAGTGATAATTCAGTAAGAAAACATTCACAATTCACCTTGCTCATCACAAAATCGGTGGTTAAAGTAGACCCTTGGTATTCAGAGACTTATTTAAGGGCTTGACTAATTGCATGGAAACCGAAAGGACTGCACCATCTTACAATTTGTGACTTTGCTGAGGCATGAGTTTAAATTTCAAGTGCTATGAAGTTGGTGTATGAAAATGGACACAACTCCATAGAAGGGACCCTCCCTCACCATATGTGCAGTTTCCATGTATGTCCTTAGCTTTCTGGCCCTCTACTTGCTATCACACATAATTATCATTAAAGCTCTAAATGAGCCATTAAATTCTTCAGTTATAAATCACTGCATTTGGAGAAGTTTGGGAGCTATAGTAGTGTTTGTACACTTGAAGACCTACAAAGGAATCTACTACTGGAATGAAGAATAAGAGGAAGTTCACCAGAAAGCTCCTGGTAGGTTTTTTTTTTTTTTTGTCTTGTAATAGACAGGCATGAGTAGGCACCCCAGTGGTGCTGCCTTTGTCCTCTCTTCTTACCTTGAACAATAACCAGATGCCAGGATCTGTAACAGGTGAGAAAATAAAAATCTAATACATTAAAAATGGTGGAGAGAAAATAGGAGGAGCTTGGACCCTTTATGAAAGTCTTAAACTGCTACTCTGGTGCCATGTGCATCTATACATATTGTTTTATGAGATCATTAAATTTTCTTACATGGAAAGTGAAAAGCACTCTGGGTAGATAGAATGGTGTGTAATGGTGTCCCTCCTCTCCAGGAATTTACTGTTGGTTGAGAGAAATAATACAAGTTACAAACCTGATTTTTTTTCTCTATAAATCAAGATTTCTACTGATTTAATGTGCATGAATTGCTTTTTTTTAAAGTAGAGATTTACAAGGTAGTCATAAACACTATCTCCAGATCAAAATTTAAAAAAATTTAAACAATTCGTTTGCCCTTGCGAAGGAGGGGAGAGAAAACCTTCAATGTTCTCATTGCTCCATATCTCTAATGTATTTACCTTTAAAAGAAATTCATCTTTTATAAATTATGTTACACTTTGGATCACTTTGGATCCATTGCATATTATGAAGAAGTAGCTGTAGTAACTTTTTTTCACATTCTGCTTTGTAAAAGAAAAGCACTTCGGAAAAAATATATATGTCTTTAAAATGTTCGGCATTTGTAAATAATTATACAGGTTTCTAGTTAATATCCTACTCCAGAGAGTGGCAAAATATACATAACAATGCAAATTATTAATAGTTTCTGATATTCAGGTTTGATATTCAAGTGGCTTTATAGCCACTGTCTTTACTCTTCTAAAAGCTTTCTGCTATGATGTAAGAATTTTGGAATAGAATCTGTCTCACAAATTCAAAGTCAGGTCTGTTTTGCTTCAGTACTAGAAATTCAGGCTATTGTTTTTAAAGCTACAAAGGAGCTGGGGAACAAGGGGTGGGGAAATGCTGGGACAGAGGAAAGACATTATTAACTTTAATTGTAGACAGACCTAGGTTTGAGTTCTGGCCTTACTACTTGTCATCTATCACCTTATGCAAAGAAAAATTCTGTATTAACCTGTTAGACTCTCAGTTTCCTCTGGCTTAAATAGGGACATTATTATTTACTTCTTACATACATTGTTGTGATGAAGAAATGCAAGAACATATTCTAACGTGTCTAGCACTGTTAATGGCATATAATTTGTAACGGTCTTTCAAAGGTTCAAGGAGCTATGTGTGTTCTAAAGTGAAGGCAAATAAATATTTCTTCAAACATCTGAATCTTAAATTAAATAAAGCTGATAAAGTATACTAACATTCCTCAGAAAAATAAAATATAATAAATAAAAATAAAATAATAAAATATGATTTCTACTTGGAGTGTTGTCAGGTTTGTTTGTAAGTTTTAGCTAAGCCTAATTATATCTTGACTGATATTTTTGCCTAATGAGGAAAATAGTTGTGTGAAAAGAAGACAATATAGTTTTGTGGTTAAGTATCTAGGTTTGGAGTCAAACTACCTGGTTCAAATCTCACTTACCCAACTGTTTATTGTTCAACAAGTAAATAATCTTCTCTCAGCATAGCATCTAGCAGACAAAATACTGTATATATTATTATTATATGTTATTAAATAAAAACTCTGAGTCATAGTATAATCTAATGATATTTTTATAGGCCATTTTATAGCCATTTATTTTAAAGAAATAGTAAGAGTTAATCGACAATAATTGCAGCATGTAGCTATGTTTCAGTTGCTAGTTGAAGTACTTCCTATATTCTAATTTTTAATATTCATGATAATCTATGAAGTAAATACTATCACTACCTCACTTTACAGTTAGAGTCACACACTATGACACAGGAGAGTTAACTAATATACCTAAACACATACAGCCCTTTATTTGGAGAGCCAGGCATGTGTGGTTTAAACTGGATCCAGCATTTATATTCTTTGCCACTATATTATATTGCCTCTTCTTGATGCAGGTTAAATGGCCTTAAAAGATCTAATTTCTGCCCATACCAAAAAAAAAAAAGACTGGTAAAATAAAAGAGTCACATCAAAGCCTCTTTGAGAGCAACTAAGCAATAAATTGTAAATTATTATAAATAATTATAAATTATTTATACATTATAAACACACACACACACACACACACATACACACACAAATGTTAAAATTCCATACTCCCCCTGGCAATATAGAAAATGATTTCACATGATCTCACCACCCTGAAAAGAGACTGATTCACCCATGTGAACCTTGATTTCATTGTCATACAGTGTATGAGCTACCTGAGAACTAAAGGAAACTGATGCTTAGTGAAGGGAAGCTCTCTTAAACGACAACTGCCAGGTGTTGAAGCCACGTTTCAGAGCAGCAGGACCATCAGAATGTGTCCCTGGCTCGGGGACTGATTTTGGAGTTTAGAATGCCCAAATTGACAAGGCTCAGAGAGACTTATTCATCTTAATGAAATTAAAGGTTCATAGGCAAGAAAACAAACAGGACCAGAACTCTCCTATCAGCTCATTAACTCACACTCTTTGTAGGCGAGACATGGGAAGTCAAATAAATATTCGAAGTTTACTTGCTGGGTAAAAATCAGACTATTCCTGACTGTAGCTGTTTTAAACTGTTACCTCTTCCCTCAAACCTTTTATTTTATTTTTTTTGTTCCCCAGTTTCAACCAGACTGAACTCCTTATTTCACAGAGAAAATAAAAGCATCTGTTAGCACATCCTTCAACTACTCTACCTTTAAACCTAGGATACTGGCAAATCTTCAACTTAAAAAATTACACACACACACACACACACACACACACACAATTACCTCTTATATGCAAAATATATAACCTGTCCTGGAGTAAAAGGTAAATATACTTGCAAAGTAACCATGGCAGTCATGTGCTAGGGATGTGTACAAGTGATTATGGGGAAATATAGATAGCTCACCGAATTTTTACATCTTTTATTGATGTTTGAGGGAAAGATGCTCCCTGCTATCAAAAGCTCATCTTCTCATCATTCCTTCTCCACAAATGTATCCACCTAATCCCCCTTTCCTATATCTTCACTCTCACTTTCTCCACTGATTCTTTCTCTGTAGCCTTTAGACAAGCAAGTACAATTTTCCCCTCATCCTATAAACTTTTTACCTGACTCCTCTCCTCTCCTTTCAAACTCTTGAATAAATTGTCAATACTCTCATCTACTCTTTTCTCAACTCCCATTTTCACCTCAGCACACTGCAGTCATGCCTCTAGCCCTATCATTATACTGAAACTACTCTTGATAAAGTTACCAATGGCATCCTAAATGCTAACATGGAATCTACTTTCACTTATTCTGTTATATTTCCCTGCAGCATCTGAACTTGTTACCTCTTCCTAAAATTTTTTCCCTTCCTTAGCTCTGTTCTATCTGATGCCACTCAGACTAATTTCTTTGCAAATGCCTTGAGTAAGAAATTTAAATTCATTTCTCTGTGTGTGTGTGTGTGTGTGTGTGTGTGTGTGTGTGTGTGTGTGTTTGCATGGACTCTTATTACCCTGTCTTCTTTCCTCGGGTGATTGTTGTCTCCCAGGATTTTAGGTACGTACCATTTGTATCTGTCAGTTAGGAAACAGATGGAATAAAAACTCTCAAATGGGATAATTAAGAAGATTTTAATAAAGACTGTTTATGTTGGTGTGGGTAGGTTCAAGAGAAACCAGCAAGGAGTGGTTAGTATTCCAGGCTTTATTGCTCCTAGTCCTTACTGGAATGGTGAGCATAGGCAGAGTTGCTCTAGGAGAATAGTTACCTAGAGAAGATGACTGAGCAAGACTTATGTCCTTTGGAAGAGGAATGTAGGTAGCCTATGGTGACTTGAAGAAGAAATCAATAAATATCCAAAACTCACTCTCCTCCTGCCCTTTGATTTTTTGCTGGTGTCTCTAATTGCCTAAATTCAACTGAAAGCCAAGTGCAGTGATGGTATTACAATAGGTAATGATTCAAGGGTACAGAGAAGGTTGAAAAGTGTATCTAGAGGAACAAATGGAAAATAACCAGCACAACTGCTACATCTGTAGTCCTGATTGCTCTTCTAAGGTCTTGGCTGATGTTTCCATTATATGTTTAATATATTTGTATTATACCTATATACCATAAAATTTATTTGCCCAATTATTTTGTTTTTCCTATAGAATTTTTCTCAGTTACTGGTACAGCTATCTATTTTCTTTAACCAAAGATCATGAGTCTTCTTGAATCTTCCTTCCTTTACCTCCCCCATTGACAGTATTTCTCAAAAATGTTTTTTGAAGCCTCAGCTCTCTTTTCCAATCCCATTCCTTTAACCAACATTCTTATATTCTCTTTTCTGGACTTCTGCAATGATTTACCAACCTAATTCCCTGTAACTACTTTCCACTACTCTTTTATAGCTTTTACAGTGTTATTGGTTGTCTTCCTAAAACACAGATAATCATGACATTCCTTTGTGTAAAACCTCTAACAGATCTTTGCTGCCTTGACATAAAATCTAAACTACACACATGACTTATAAGGCACTAACCTATACCTTTAGCATCATGAACTCATTCATTCAACAAGTATGTCCAGAACACTAACACATGCCTGTCAAGACACTAGATGCTAAGTTAAGAGTACAAACTAGAGATCATGGACACACTCAAGCCACCTGATTACAGTGGAAATAAGGGTGTCACAACAATGGAAAAATGTATGTTCCTTTGTATAAAAGCATAAAAAAATAAGGCAAGTTTGGCATATCAGAAGTAAAGAGTTAAAACAAGGCCTTTGAGAATTGTGTACTTAAAATCTATGTTTTCATTGTATGTAAATTATAGGTCTTTCTTTTTGATTAAAGGAAAATTTGGGGGACAATGAAAGAGTTCTATGTCTTCATTGGGATGCATGTATTTGCCAAAATTTTTCACTGTGTATATTTGAAATCTGAAATCTGTACTCTTTATTTTATGTAGATTATATCTGAAAGAAAAAAGAAAGAAAGAAAGAAAGAAAGAAAGAAAGAAAGAAAGAAAGAAAGAAAGAAAGAAAGAAAGAAAGAAGGAAGGAAGGAAGGAAGGAAGGAAGGAAGGAAGGAAGGAAGGAAGGAAGGAAGGAAGGAAGAAATTAGAAAACCTTGAGTCATAAAGATCTGTCCTTGTCCCTTGCCAGTTCTATGATTTTGAACAAATGACTTATTTTTTTCTAAATTTTCTGTTTATACCTCTCCTATAGGTTGCAGAAGTCTCTTTCTGGTGCTTAGCATGTAGTAGATAATTAGTAAATGAGATCTATCAACCTGAATGGATGTTGAATTAATCAGAAAATATAAAAAATAAATGAAACCTGCAAAGTAGGCAAGAGCATCTCTAAGAGACTTACGTTTATATTTTTAGAGAAATCACCTTGATTTCAGTGTGGAGAACTAAAACAGAGACAGACTATGGCAGGAATTTTATTAGGAGGCTAAATAGAATAAAGAAAGAAAGGTCCTGAATAGTGGCAGAAGCATATTTTTTAGAGTAACATGTAGAAAATGGTATTGAGTGTGCAGGAAAAGATGTGTGGTAGTGCCACTTTCCAAGAAAGGAAGCAGACTTAAAGGAGCATAAAATGAGAAGTTTTATTTGTTTGTCTGTTTGTTTGTTTGTTTGTTTGTTTGTTTTAAACTGTGTTTGAGATGCCTCAGGTTTCCAAGATGGGCATGGCTGGTACACAAGTGGATACATGGCTCAGAATGCCCACATTCAGACAAGAGATTTTATTACATATTGAGCAAGACTGAAATAAACGTTACTCTTCAAGAGAGAACCAAAATGAGATTAGTCATTTGTAGAAATAAAGAAATCCAAGATAGTACTGGTAAATTTAAGGCCAGAGAATTGCAGAAATAGCTAAAATACAATTAGGTTCATCTGGGAATAAGTTTAAATTTCCTCCAGAAAGCAAATAGGAATTTGGGTTTCAACTGAGGAAGTTTAAATCTAGTTATTTTGATGTCTGTCTTCAAAATGAGGAAAATCTGCATGGTACCAATAAGAGGGGAGTCCAGAAAAATAGAAATTTGTTTCTATTACTACCTAATATTTATATCACCATGATAGAAATCTGATTCAATTAAATATTAAAATAATCCAACTAGTTCTTCCACATAAGTTCTTTTGACTTAAAAGTCAATTCCCATAAACATTAGATTAGATTGACTTCTTGGGAGATCATTTTTAATATACTTCTGATAAAGACTTGAGAAACATCCAGATATAATAAGATGACTAGGATGTAACCTCCAGTTCTCTGTATATGCTTCTGAAGATAGGAAGCTGTCAATCTAGGTCCTCTGAGAAGTACTTGCCAAGACAGGATTTGACATGCAAGAGATTTATTGGTGTAAACACTTGTGAAGGATATAGTGGCAAGAGTCGTAGGAAGTTGTGAATGCTATCTGACCCCTGAGAAGGAAAAAGGGAAGAAAAGAAGGAGAAGGATAATGTGTTTGAAGCAATTGTTTGGTGGAATTTCTTGTTTCTATCATGTAGTTGAGATCTTTAGAGTGTTTATCAGCACAGAGAGTATGAATTAAAATTATGTTGGGAAGGGGGAGAATTCCCTCCTTCTACCCTTCTTTGGTTCTTATGTCAGGATTAAAAATAAAATCGACATAAAATCAGATTAACAAGAGGAAAACCTACTTAATACATGCTCGCAGGAGATCATAAATGATGATGCTCTCTGAAAGGATCAACCAACCAGCGTTTTTTACTTTTTACACAAAGAAACAATAAATTTGTAAAGAACAAGACAAAGACAATTAAGTTTGGGTGCTCATTACTGAGGAATCTAAACAAAGTTTAGACTTGAGTAGTAAATTAGTAAAGGAGTAACAAGGTTTGTTTATGCAAGCTTTTTGAGCATGGATGTTTTAACTCTGATAATAATGGTATCTCTCTTAGACTACCTGCAGCAAGGAGGGCACATTTCATAGGAAAGTTTTATTTCCTGCATTCTAGGAGGCTAGATAAGGTCAATGTACCCTTCTTGCACCAGCTGCTTGTCACATAACTTTAATTCAAAGTAATCAATATGCCATTGTGGCATATTTTGGGGCAGCCTGCCCTTGGTCCCATCAATTACATGTGAGTGGCTTAACTGGCTATTAATGATATATTTCATATAGATATGAGAGGAAATCACTGGGTTCCTGGACAAGACAGAAAACATCCATGGTCCATGTTATAGGTAGCAGATAGAGATTTTGAAAGTTATGCCTCAGTTTTTCTGTGGGTCTGATTATAAAATGCCATTCTATCTTTGAAATCTTGAGAAAACAAGCATATAAATCAAATGTCTATAAATCATGTATGACTGAGGGGAGCTTGCCACATGATTTGAGGACATTGTGTTATCACTCATTTTACAAAATAAAATAGATTTTCAAAAACTTTATTTAAGAATTATTTTAAATTTTTCAAAATAATTACAAAATTAAATCATAAAAAATAAAAATAATACAAAATATAGAGTACAAAAAATGTCCACATGCCTTTATCTAAAATCACCTACTGTTGACATTTACTCCATTTGATTTATTATTTATGCTCTCACTGTCCTTGATTATTTTTTTCTGCATCATTAAGGGCAACATATACATACATATATTTTTTAAAAATATATCATTTGTATTCCAATTTTGTGAGTTTGTCCAATAATATCCTTTATTGCACTTTTTTCCCTTCTAGTACAGAATCCTTCCTATGGTCAGGTATTTTATTAAGTTGTCATGTCTCTTTAGCTTCCTTTAAATTGGAACTTAAAATAATCTTTTGATAAAATAAATCTAATTTATTGAAGAATGTAATCTTTGAGAAGGGGAACTTGGTGTATTGCTTACACAAATGGCCTAGAACAACATCTGGCACAAGGTAGCACTAAGTAAATATCTGTTGAATGAATGAACGAATTTTCCATGGATATTCATATTTTCCTAAGAGAAGCCGGCATAATGAATTACATTGGACTTTGCATTTTAAGAGCATTTATATTATGTTTTTTAAAAAGTTTCTTTTATATGTAAATAGTTCCAATGTTGTTTCGTGAAACTAGATTTGTGTGTGTGTCTGTGTGTGTGTTCGTGTAGAAGTATTTCTCAAGTCCTTACCTCTGTTACTTCATGCCCACACCATTACCCAAATTCCTTTTCATCCATGTACCAACTTAAATCTTTGGTGTTGTTTGAAAGTGAAATGAAAACCCAAGATCCACTGACACGAAGATTGGCATCTAGTGTGACTGTCCTCTGAGTAATGCAAAACATTTGTTCCCAGCATCAAGGGCTGTAATTAATATGAATGTTCAGATATAACCCTTTAAAACAAAAACAAAAACAAAAACAAAAAAAACATGCTGGTTCCTGTGTCAATATGCTGACTGACAGACTGCCCGCATGGTAGGAAGCTCACTGATAATGACTTCAATCATAGCTCTGAGAATGGAATGCCGGGGAAAGCTGTTCATCGGTCACAGAAATTTCTACCTTGTTCTAAAGGGTCCATTACATCATTCATTTCCACATAGTCGAATTGCAGCTCATTGCTGAAACTGAAAGATGGTCCAGCCTCCTGCTAGCTATTCCAAAGCCCTCCTTTCAAGGACTGGCTTGTGATAGTTCATGTCCTAACTTCAGAAACCTACTGCTCTACTCTTAATATAAAACCATGGTCAAAATTGCCAAGTGTTGATAAGAATATCTTTGGCTCATAGTGTAATGTAAAATGAACAGAGCAGGACTCAAGTTGTAATACAGTTTGATTTTATCTATGAAAAGAAAACTTTGTAGAAAAATGACTGGAAGGAATCATGCCAACATGGTTAGAGTAGTGGCTTCCAAGTGATGGGACTATGGATAATTTATGGTATCTGATCATCTGTTGTTGGCTTCAAGGAACATATGTTTCTTTGATGATCATGAGAAAGAAATAAATATAAAAAGAAACTAAGTATAAAAATAAAAATGTGTTTTTATAGTCTCACATTTTTAAATCCAGAAACTGGTTAAAGTTTTAAGCCATTTTGTACCTCAGTTTCCCCATATGCCAAGTGAGTATAATAATAGCTGTTAGACATTTTGTGATGGCAATACATCAGATAACTATGCAATGTGCTTTCATTTTCTCAAAAGAGAAGAACCTATTATTATTATATAGTCTCTGTACTTACCTTGAAACTCCTTCCCTTAACTTTCTTTCTATCCATCATGGAGAGGGAAGGGGTTATAAATCTTAACTGGCATCTTGCCTGCTCTTTTGGAAGTCTAACCCAATGGGATGGCAAAAGAGACTAATTTTTTAAACAAAGAGTCTTAGAGCTAATCTCCATTTGACATGTGCTTCCAACTCTAGCTTATGTTGAAAGAACTGCTTATTACAGACAGACTCGATTTCTTGCCTTTCGTTTCTCCTTTACTCCAGTGGAAACCCTCTACTCCACCAGCATAGTTCCTTTCAATTCCTGAATTTATAAATGTGAGATATCCCTCAGAATATGATATATTCTTGCAGAATGGTCGGTGGGACAAGAAGAGTGATTGACAACTGCAGAAATTGCATCTGAGGTTTAGTCCTGCAGGAAAAGGGGTTACAAATTGCCTGCAAATTATCCATGAGTCCCTGATGAGCCTGAGGAGAAAATTTAAGAGGCTTCAGGTTTTCTTCAACAAACATGTTCACGTGTCTCCTTTTGCTATAACACAATAACACCCAAGAGAAAAATGTCCCTGTAAAAACACTACTTTTGTTTCTTATCCTTGTCAAATGTTGTAATAGTAAATGTGTAAATGCCAATTAATCGCCTTTCTCATGTGCCAATAGTTTTCCGTGTGTAATGCAGAACAGAAGTGGTATATGAGCTCTGACTGATGGGTTTATAATCTAAAGAAGATATTGAGTTTTATGCCATCAAAACACATGGTGTTGACTTTATAGGGTGCATAATGAAATAGCGTACAAGGATTTGCACTGCTGATCTTAATAAATATGCATCACTTGAGAAGAACTAAATACAGTAGAATAATAGTACTAATAATGATGATTGATACTCAGAAATCTAAAATGAACAGGTTATACTTCTTTTCTAACTAAGAGTATATGGAAATGTGATATCCTAGACTTTGCACCTACCTGGCTTACAATATTGGCTTTCTAAGGTATTAGTACAGTGCTACTCAAAATGTGACGGGCAAAACACTGCTGATCCTCAAATTTTTGTACGTCTTGATGCGATAAATACAGAAATTGAGAATAACTATTTAGAACCTTTTATTTCAATTTGACAGAGTAATTTAATTGTACATCTGTTGAATCGTGTAATAACAAATCGAGGCCTTGAATTTTATGTCTTTGTTTTTTTTAATTTCATTTTTTAGTAATTCATTTTTTATTTTATTTTACAGAAACATTTGTTCATGACACTTTGGGGGGAAAACTGGGCCCTCAATACAAATAGTTTGAGAAACACTATTCTAGAATGTTGTAAAGTAATTGATGAGATAAATAGAAACCACCTCTTTAAATCTTACGTTTTTCACCTAAAAAGTGGATTTAATAATGCACTTACCTCTCGATGCTGGATCTGAGAATTAAAGGAAGACCGATATCTTTAAGGTGCTTAGCACAGTGCCTGCCCTTAGTCATTGCCCCCACCCCAACATTGACCAACAGACTGGAGGAGGTGCCATTTGGAATTATATGTATGTGGGACACAGTTTCTGTTTGGAACAGGCTTTAGGTGAATATCCCTGTCAACTAGTAACCTCCCTTTGGAATTAAATCATCTGGTTTGACAGAATAGAAATTCATTCACTATTGACTTGCATGAAGAGACCACATTTCTCTCTTAGTCTTTCCCGACTATTCAGTGATATTGCTCCACCATCATAGTGTAGAATGCCCTTCTATATGCTTCCTTTTGTTTTCCCAAAGTCATTAATTTGAGTAATTGCTACAAGCCTCAACAAGTAAATTATTCTGCTCTTTATTGTTCACTAAGCAGTTGCATTATTTTGGGCCCAGGATAAAATGACTTGTCACCTATTGATGGCAAGCATATAGATGTAAATTTTGATTTCAAGATATGCATCACTTTAGATGATACTTCATAGAACAGAGAGAAAAATATGCAATCCCTTCTAGTCAAGAGGCCAGATAACTTTTTCAAAAGTGTGTTTTGGCTAAATGTCAAAATTCAAGTTTGCATGCCTCTTCAGCAGGCACTGGTAATGGCCAAAGAAAGTAGCTAGCTATTTCAGAGCATTGATGCTTATCTGAGGAGAGTTCAAGCAAAAAGTTTTTCCTTTTTGAATTATAGTACACTGCAGTGGAGAACATGAGGCTTTATTGTCAGACTGACTTGCATCCAAATCATGGTATTGCAACTTAACTGGATCCATCAGGCAAATCCTTTACTCCCTTTGAGTCTCAGTTTTCTAATCTATAAATCAGGAGCTAATGAGATTATGTTTGAGCATAGTAGGTGCTTAAATAATATTAACAGTCTTCTTTATTCAGTTAGCAAACTTCAATTGCTTTTCTTTAAAATAATCAATGAGTTGACTTTAACAAGATTCCATGAATAGAATCAGACATTAAAGTATAATAAAAATAATATGTCAGTATTTATTTTTAAAAGCTTGCATTGGATTTGGCTGCCTCAGTGAACAACAGACTGTTTAAAAATGTGACTGACTCTTTCCAAGGTCAAGCATCTTCAACTCCTTTTCGTTCTGCCTAGAACTCTTTGCTCCAGCCAGAATAACTTTCCCATGCGCGTGACTTGGCTCATTCTTATTTTTAGTCCTTTGTGTTTAGCACTCTTCTTAAAATGACCTTCTGATGCCTCTCTGCCAAACCGCACACTCCTGTTAATTCGTTCATTATTCACATAGTCCAGGAATTAGCAGAAAGAAATCTGATCAAGTGATTCATTCCAGCCTATCTTTCAAGACTGTAGGTACTTCCAGGGAGCTGCACTAGTCCCCACTTTGACATATTTTCTTGCTATAATTTTTTATACTATTTTCACATTCATAGCTTCTTTCTCCCTATGGGTACTATAAAGTTCTATTTCTTGGGAATACATTCAGAATCAGTGAGGCTGTCACTTGTTCAAGGCCACACAGTTTATGGCTAATTTTAAACAGGTAGCTAGTTATTTGGTATTTAGTTTGATATTGTTGTCGTTTCATGACCCTACTTTACTTAGCGAGGAAATGGCTGGTACTGACTGACTGAGAAACAGTGAGGGAACTTCAGGCATGGAAAGGCAGCTGTAGAAGGAGCAGATGAGGGGCATGAAGTACAATGCAGGAGATAGGGCAGGGCAGAGGAGGATAAGGGAGGGAGAAAGTGTGCCTCAAAGGAATAATTGGCTTACTCCAAGCATTTCACATGAAAAGAAAATTTCAAAACACCTAAACAACAACAAGAAGAAGACCACATTTCTGCTTTGCTTCTATTTTGTGCTTAATAAACAATACACTGTCACTGCCAACAAAAACAGCAACATAACGGTGCTTTTCCCCTGGCACTAACTGTAAACAATCTACTGGATTTGGGTCAAAATTGTAAACTGCCAGCATGTTAAAAATAAAAACAGAAAACAAACCTGGCCTTTTCCTTAAGGGTTGTGAGGGTGAATGCAGGACAGGAGCCAGAGAGAAGAGTTACTATAAAAAATAACTAGTGCAAACATCCTTGAACTGATGTTTTCTATAAAAATCTGTTGGCTGTGAATTGGAAAGGGTAAAGTGGGAGGGATAAAGGAATGGGGGATCAAGTGGTGTCTGCTTATCGTCAGCTAGCTTTCATGTAAAAGTCATGGCAGGGTCAGCAACAAACTAGCCAGGTGGCAACTCCAGGCCACGCTGCCATAAATAAATAGTTATGTACTAATGTCACACAACCAGAGCTAGATGCAAAGCATATGGCAAGAAAACATTCTGATGTAAATATTCAGAAAAAACATAGTTTCTGAATTTAGGATCCACTGTTGTTACTGGACTTTGAGACGCCTGGGAAAATAAAGTGGTGGAGTTTTTTTTTTTAACCTGGACTAAAAGATTCTTTGAAATGTAGATTATTCTCTTTCAAGAAATCCTTAACCTTTGGCCTAAGAGAGTGTGACTATTTGGTGCCATAATTAAGCATTGCTGAGAGTTGGCAAGAGCACAGACTCTGGAAACAAATTTCATCAGTTTAAACTTTATGCCTGCTGCTTACTTGTTCTCATGACCTCTGGGAAGTTACTTAACCTTTTCATGCCTCAGTTTATTCACCCTGTACAAAGGGAGGAGGAAGGTGATAATGGCAATAATACCTGCTTCACAGGAAGTTACCAGGATTAAGTGAGTCAAAGTGCAGGCAGCCTGTAAAACAATAGTTGGTAAGTGCCATGCCATGTGAACTATCATTATCAAGCAGTCTTACATAGGCTATTTATCTCACATAGCTTAGCTGCCAAGATGCTATGCTGAGGAATCTTTGCACTATCCTATTTAATCTTAATAACTACCTCATGAATTAGAAATCAGTTTACAGACAAAGGAATTGAGGCTTAGATGGATTAAGGAATTTATCAGAGGAAGTATATCTAAGCTAAATTTCCAACCCAGAGCTATTCCAGATTAAAAAAAAAAAAAATTAACCACTTATACATTCTCTGTCATCTAAACACTTTTTCCTTTATTTGCTTAAAATGTGAAAATTTGAAAAGAAACACAATACACTGCCTTCTAAGAACAAAATAGATTTTTTAAAAAGGGTTTTTAAAAAGGGGGCCGATGTCCTAAGAAATTGCCTCAGGAGATATGAGATCCACTCACAGCACCACGGAAAACAGGTTAATTCATTCATTAATCCATTTCTCCAAACATTTATTGAGCTGGGGATACAAAGACGAGTAAATGATTTCAATCCTTGAGCGATATTCTTTACTGCTGTTTGATGATGTCGGATTTTTCTAGTTTGTTTCCCAGCCCAAGTTTGGGGAGTGAAGGTGGGGGGAGGGACTGCCTTCCACGCAAGCTGCAGAAGTTATTGGTTTTCCCACAAGCTTGTGTAGTGTCCACAGCGATTTTAGGGTCTCATTGCTCGACCCTTGCTTGCAGAATGCAGAGACTTCAGTGAAGGTGTGCTTGCTTGGTAGGTCAGTCTCCAATTGGAGCTGCATTAAACGGACACGTTTGGAAGCGTATTCAAATCGCGCGCCCTGGCAGTGGCTTTCCGGGATTCAAGCTTAGGATCGAGGGACACCGTGTGCCCTGACGCTGGGTCTGTGAGATAGGACTCCTTGGCTTCTGGCAACTGGGAGGGTAAGAACGCCTCGACCACCTCAGGTTGAACCCAGGTAGGCGATTCCCAGATAGCGGAAGGCTGACACACGTTGTCTCTGCCAGTGGCCGCTATTTCCTGGTTGGTTTGCCCTTAACCAACATGGCGGCTGGTTGCCTTCGGCCTGTCCTACTGCGGCTGCTCATAAAGACAAGGCTGGTCAATCAGGTCTACAGCCCGCCCCACGCCGCCGCGGAGCTGCCGGGTTAAACCCAGGCTGTGCTGCTGAGGTTGAAGGGGGATAGGGGTAAGCCAAGGAAATCGAAGACCCAGTGCAGTGCTGCTTTGTGCCCACCCCTCATCTCCCGGCACCAAGGCTGCTCGAGCTCAGGGATTTTTACTTGTCCCCGCCATCTCCCAGTCTCTGGCCCAACATGATATTGACTAAAGCCCAGTACGACGAGATAGCCCAATGCCTAGTGTCTGTACCTCCCACAAGGCAGAGCCTGAGGAAGCTGAAGCAGAGGTTCCCCAGGTAAGTGCCCATCTCTCCCTTCTCACAGCCCTTTGCCTGCAGCAGCTGTGCCTGGGCAGCCGAGCCAGCACTTAGGAACCACGTGTCACACATGTCAGGTGTTAGGATATCAAGGATGGCAAAGAGGTTTCTTATTTACCCTGCCTTCCTGAGGAAATTCTCAGTGGATGAATTCTAGGCAGCTGCCCAAGGCCTTGCAATTAAAATCAAGTGAACAATTGTTTATTGAAAACGTGATATGTGCTAAGTGATGGGTGCACATAGTAGGTGCTCCATAAATGTCTAGGAATGAATGATAGGTACCCTCGCAAAGTAAAAATAGATTCCGAAGGAGGAAATGGAGGACCGTTTTCAGTTGGCCCATGGGAACAAACAAGGGAGCACTGGCCTAAAGGGGCCTCCTGTTGGACTGTGCCTCTCTACTACAATTAAGTGACCTCAAGTGTTCCCTCGCCATTCAGAGAGACTGATATCCTACGGATCCCAATCTTGTGTCAAGATTGGCCATTTGAACAACTATATATATATATATATATATATATATATATATATATATATATACACACACACACACACACACACACACACACATTCCAGGTGTATTTCACCCATCTCTCTTCCCCCAAACATGTCTGTTTTTCAGGGATTTTAGGATTATCCAACTTTCTAAGAAAGGACTTTAGGAACTGTATACAATGTAGTTCATTTAAAGATGTGTAATCTGAGGCCCAGACATGACACAATGAACCAGTCCAGGACAAAAATATTATTGTATTGGTGACATGTTATTAAATTAGAATGTTTACTTTTATTTCAAAATCAAATTAAATTTTTTTTGAAAAACATTTTGAGCACCCTTAGCCCCTAATGGAGAACTTCCTTGTCCTTGAACAGATATCATCATAGAAGTATTTTCTGAAAAAGAGAGATTATTGGATAGTTAGTATTAATAAAGTACAAATTGAAGCATAAGTTCAAGGTCTTTTATGATCTCAGTTTTACGACCTCAGTTTTCCTAATCTGTGAAATGCAGGATCTCTTTCTAATATCATCTAGATTTAATTTAAGGCAACATTTATCCTTTGTATAGTCTTAAGATATTACTCAGATTTCCTATCTAGGAATAAAATTGACAAATTGTAATTAAATTTTCTGTATTTAACTGTTGCCAATTCTGCCAATGAGCAGTGAAATGGGCTAAGGGACCAGGTAGGTTTTTCTGGGTGATTTTAAAATAGAATATACATTTTAGATACTCTTCTCTCATTATGTACTAATATTACCACTATACTTTTGCTTTTCTTTTCCTATTCTTCTCTCTTTCTCTGTTTTTCTTCTTTTGTTTCCATAGTAAATACTTTGTCCTCTCCATAAGAGGTAACCTTGCCATACTCTTACATGTAAGAGTATGTAAGTCTTACACCGGAAACTTTATTTAAAGAGATTGCACTATTAATTTGCAAAAGAAGGAATTGAAGAGCCATTTAGCAGCAAAGGACTTGAACAACCTTTAGATATGATAGTTTATTTTATCAGAGAGTTGTTCAGGCCAGGACCTCAGAGATAATTTCTGGTGGTTCAAAGAGGTTAAGTGACTTGTCAAAAATCCCAGAGATGTTTAATGACCAAACAGTGTCTTGAAAACAGGTTTTGTAATTTTCAGTTCAGAGTTCTATATTAAGCTGCCTTGATTAGTTTTAATATTAATAATAATAATAGCAGCAATTTTTTGGGTGGCATTCACCTACATTGAGTTCTAACAAATTAAAATACCAAAATGTTTTTAAAAGTTGCTAAATTTAATTTTCCTGATTTTAAAAGTTTTACATGCTCGGTAAAGAAAAAAGAAATGGTTTGTTATCCTGTAGGCTAGAAAATTTCTGTTAACATTTTACATATTTCCTTCTGGTCTTCTTTTTTCCTAGTGCAATATTGTCTTTGCCAATGCACTTTGTAGATCTTGCTTTTCATATTGTGAATATTCCTCATCTTCAAAAATTCTTTACAATTTGTTTCAAGTAACCAATAATATCACATTCTATATGTACCATCTATTTCTTGTTTGACATCAAGGGTTTTGTTTTCCTAATTTTATGATATTATATGTTTACATATATAATGCCAAGTCTGCTTATTTTCTTTATATTCCCAGAATCTAAAGAAATGACCATATGAGCAGTTTTCAAACTTTTAGCCTCCAGAACTCCTTACACTCTAAAAAAGTTCTGAGGACCCCAGAGAACTTTTGTTTATATGGGTACTAGCTGTTGATATTTACCAAAATATAAATTAAAACAAAATTTAGAAATTTACTTATTAATTTGTTTTAAAATAACAATAATAAACTTATTACTTAACATGTTATGTTTAACATAACATGATTAATAACCATTTCAAAAAAATAATGAGAAAATGGCCTTGTTTTATACTTCTGCAAATTTTTTAACACCTGCCTTAATAGAAGGAAGACATATCTGTTTCTGCATTCAACCTGTTGTGTTATGTTGTTTTGATTAAAGAATATGAAGAAACTCTGGCCTCAGACAAATATGTAGTTAGAAAGGGAAGACTAATTTAATAGGCCTTTCAGATAATTCTGCATATTTTTGTTACTGTGTACAACCCAACAAGTGGCATTTTCTGAATGGTTAATTGCCCCATGGAGTGTGAAACTATATCACGGATCTTTTCACTGTAATACTATAATCCATTGACCTACCTTGAACTTTGAGTGGATCTTTTACCTATACATGATTTTTGTCATCATGCATTGTTCTCTTGCAAAATGTTGGTTGTGAGTTATGCAAATCTTCCAAATGTCACCTTTCATTATATAGTATCAGAAAAATTCACATTTGTTAATATCCCCACTGATTTTATCAGGAAAGTCTGTAAGATTTGAAGCTGTCAAGTTTATGGTGATGGATACAGAGTTTTCCAGTATTTGAATTTTCCCTTGAAAGCTCAAATTTTATCATTGGCAACAAATACTATCACTTGTTTTCCTTGAGGTGATAGTCTTACACATTGTTTATTTTTGAGAAAATGTCTGCCAGATACCCAAATCTGAATAATCATACTTTGTTCATTGTTTTTTCAAGTAAAAATGGTGTTTTCATGGAAAAATTGGCCAGGTCAGCTCTCAATCATAGAAGTGCTTTTCCTTGAGGCAGCCGTCAGACTTCCATATACAGTAGACATACTTTGTGTTTGCTTCTTATTGTGTCATAGAGAATGTTAAAAGGATATGTATTCAAGGGTTGAGATTTAATACAATTAATAAGTGAATCTTAAGTGAAACCAGCTTTTTTTTCCCTCTGGAAGTATGTGGTCGTGAAGAATACAGTGACCCCTTGGACAGATGTGCCTGGCCTTGATTTGTGCTGGTGAACTGGTAACTTTACCTGCCATTGTTTGTGCACCATCAATGCAGATGTCATATAGGGGAAAAGGCAAATCATGTCTTGTTATTTCTATAAAGATAGTTTGACCTTGTAGACCCCTGACAGAGTCTCAGGGAGTCCAGGAGTCTATTGACCATACTTTGACAACCACTAGTTATTTCAAATCAAAGGATATTTATGTTTTGAATGATTTCGATGTGTATTGGCAAATTACTCTCAGAAAGATTGTATTAATCCTATTACCAACAGGGCATGAGAGTATCTGTCTCTGCAACTTTTGCCAGCTATGAAGGGAGTTATCATTTAATCTTTAATATGATGGATCAAGAATAATGTCTTATAATTTGCATTTTTTATTATAATACATTGTATGTTTTCTCAAATGTTTATTGACTATTTTGTTTTCTTCTTGAATTACCTACCTGATGTCCTTAGCCTATTTTCTTTTGGAGTGTTAGTGTTACTGTTTATTTGTTTGTTATTGTTTATTGATCTGCATATGTTAAGGATGTTGACATTTTATATGTCATATTTGTTGCAAATATTTTCCCAGTTGTTTGCTTTTAGATATTGTTCTATTTTTGAAATGCTTAACTTTAAATTTATGAGTTTCTTGCACTTTTGCTTTTTATGCTGAGGAACCCCTTTTCTCTTCTAAGATATGAAAAATAAATCTTTCATTTAAATTTTCTTCTAGGTGTTTTATGGCTTTCTTTCTTACTCCTAATTTTTTAATCTTTCTACCTGAAATTTATTTTAATATATGCTCAGAAATAAATATGTAGCTTAATTTTTATTTTACACTGTGGTTTCCACATGTTTGCCTTTCCCCATGGCTGCTTTGTTTTACTAAAATTACAAATTTATGTCTTTCAAGTCATCACATTGAACCTGGGCGATCCCCTTAGCCACTCTGGTCTCAGAATCCTCCAATTTAAAATGAAGAGGTAGGACTTTGTGATTTCTGATATCTTACAACTCCCAAATTCACTCTTTATTATTTTCTGTTCTGCAGTTTTTCAGTAATGGGCCCTTTGACCCCAAGAACATAGGACATACTGCATTTAAGTACTTGCTGGGTACACATTTATTGATCTTCATCTTCCAGTTATTTACTGGACCTTCTTATTGAGGTAGAAGCTCCCAGCCTAATTGGCTTTTACTTATCAAGCTATTATTTTAACATTATATTTCCTGCCCAAATACTAAATATTACATATGCATTTGACCATATGTATATGTATGCATGTATATGGTTCATATGAGGCTGTTTCTAGAGAAATCTCAAAGGGAGTAGTTAAAAACTCATTTGCCTGGGCTCTCTGTGCTTAAACTATTAAACTAATACATGTGGTCTCTCTCTTCATTTCAAAATAATATATAATTTTGAAATAATTTTAAACTTACAAAAAAGTTGAAAAAATAGGACAAGAAGTCCTATATACCTTTCATTCTGCTTACCATAATGTTACTATCTTTCATAACCAGAGTGAAATTGTCAAAATCAGGAAATTAATTTTTATGCAATGCAATTAATTAATCTACAGACCTTTTTTGAACATTGCTGTTTTGTTCGCTAATATCCTTGTTCTGTCCCAGGATCACACATCAGATGTAATGTCTTCTTAGTCACCTCAAACTTGTGACTGATCCTTACTATCTCGACACTTTTGAATAGTACCAGTTAGTTATTTTATAGAACATCCCTAAATATGTGTGTGATGTTTTCTCATGATTAGATGGAGGATAACCATTCTTGGCAAGAATACCCCAGAAGTGATGTTCTGCCCTTCTCAGTGCATCCTGTCATGGGGTGCACGACTTCATATGTCTTATTACTGATGAGATTAACCTTGGTAAGTTGTGATGTCTGCCAGGTTTCTCCACTGTAAAGTTACTACTGTTCACTTTATAATAATTACTTTGTAGGGATATCCTTTGAGATTTTGCAAATATCCTATTTCTCACATCATAGTTTTCTCCACTGATTTTCACATCCATCAATAGTTCTTACATGAAACAACTATTACTGGTATTTGCCTAATGGTGATTTTCTATTTCTCTCACTGGATTACTTTTCAACTAATATCATCCACTATCTCAATGTTATGTGCAACAACCCATCCTATAGTCAGTGCGTGATTTTCACTGGTCCTTGCAATTTATCCACCTCTTATAGCATTTAGTCTATGATAATTCACTGTGTGCTCACTATATTTGTGGCACTATTTGGGTGTTTTTTAGAAAACAGATAGAATAATGTAGTTAATTTTGAATAACTTGTAGTCTGAGGAAAGAGGTTAAGATTCATCCTGTAGCTGTCAATTATTATAATCATGGAATGTTAGAAACCAAAGAATTTGTTGAATAGTTAGTTCAAATATAGTTAGTGAAGTGGGATTCTTAGAGGAGATATACCTTTGTTGAAAATTTTTTTTTTATAAACAGCCTTTTGTTGATTTTTTTTCCCCTGAGTTCCCTTGCCATACATTAGTTATTTGGTTACTATTTATGCCTGTACTAATGAGTCATAAATTAAATTGTAGATACCATAAATCTCTAAGCAAATAAGTGTCTTTACTCCACTGGTATATCTTTTTCCTTAGGGATCCTGCATCAGACTTTCTAATGGTGCTTTCCACATTTCTAAGCATGATTTTCTGACTTGGCTTACAACATGTTTTCCCAATCTCGGATCACAATACAGGAAATTATTCACTCATGTGACCGTATTCTGAGAGAAATCTCAAAAGGAGTAGTTAAAAACTCATTAGCCTGGGCTATTTGTGCTTAAATGAATATATGGGTTCATTTTCTTGAGATCCTCACCTACCTCTACCTGAAAACTAGAGTTAGGGCTGGCTCTACTGTCAGTTTGCCAGTGTTAAACTTACCTAGGAGTCCAGTCTAGTTAGGAGTGGGGTAGCTAAGAGATTTACTTGGCCAAAGCACAGCAATTTTACTTAACTTAGGGTGGCTGAGTTTAATTTAGTATTACAGTTTCTTTTAATCTGTCCACTTTTCCTGGAGGGTGTTTTTTATTCCGTTGTTTTTGCTTCATGTAATGATTTGTGCTTGGGAAAGACTTGACTCCGCCTCTTTTTATTTGACTCATAGTTGCATCATCTGTAAAAGGAAGGATGAAGCTCCATAGCTAGGAAGTAGAAAAAAGCAGTATCCCAACTCAGGTAGAGTTTTGCTCCAGATTTCTACTCTTACTCTCTGTTGTGTGTTGCTGTTCAGTTCCTTAAGGCTGAGGATAAAGTGAAATAAGGTAGGTAAAACAGCTAACATGGTGTAGAGGTTCTGGTATGTATTTAATAACTGTAAATATGATTATTATTAGAATTTAGTGTATGGCCTATAGAAGAAATGTCTGAAGAATAACCTTTTGAAACAAAACAAAAATTTGCTTTGAAAGATCTGTAGATTTGCAGAAAATAAATGTTTATGTGGATCATTATATGGCTGAGAACACGTAGATTTGATCATTAATTGAATATGGCTCTGATAATTGAGCCATATAATCTTAAATCTTTCATAGTTATATACAATGCCAGTTTTTAAAACTTTTTAACCTAGATTCACTGATTTTTAAGAATCGTAGTAGCACATTGGAGTACATAATTAATACTGTAGGGCTTGATTTAAGTTAAATTGGCAGGTTATTTCTATTGGCCTTATTTTCTTGATTGAACTGAGAGTTGGTTCTCAATTTGTGGTCAATTTTCTATACTTATGATAATGTTGTGGTGGACTTGACTCCATAATAATGAGTGAGAATAACTTTTGTAAAGGGAGAAAATGTCATTCTTTTTTTTGAACTGGAAATTCTTTTGATGGTTTTGCCAAAAAAAATATAATTAGTTTACATGACCTTCAAAAATAATATTCATATACTCAGGAAATACATCTAGGAGTATTTCTGTATTAATCATTAGTGCAAATTGGAAAAGAAATAGGTCTAAAAGAAATTGATCTAATGGTTATTTTATGTAATTCCTTTACTTATATTTTAAAATGAGTTTTTATTCCATAAGATTTCAGATTTTTGTTTGGTTGCTGTATCTGTAGTCTAGACTTAAAGACTCTACTGGTGGATTATTTTGTTATATGGCACCTTTTCTTTCTAAAAGATCCGCTTAACTTTTATCAGACATTTGTGCTCCTTTGGATTTGCATACTTGCAAAAGTGAGATGAGCTTGAGTTTCTGCAAAGGAGTACAGTGTTTGAAGAAAACCTCAGATAATGTTATGCTGAGAAAAACCCACACGCTGACTGTATTTCCTATTAGTTTGAGGGGGAGATTTTCATGTTATTAGGTTATTGACTTCATTTTAAAGTCTATATTCAGGGGTCCAGCTTTACTAAGTCATAACCCATACCAGAATGCTTGCTGGTACAATAAAGAGGAATTATATATTTCCCTAGGAGAAAAATGTTCAATAGATGTATAGAGTAATAATATTTTATTATTTGACTTTAAACAAATATTGACTGAATTCACTGTTATGTTTTTATTACATATTTTGTACAATTTTGCCATATTGGTTGAATTTTCCTTAAAAACAAAACAACCAATATACAAGAACTTTTCTAGAGTAAATATGAAAAGTGACCTTAATATGTGCAAGTCATGTATTGGTATGAAAACCATGGGGGAGATGGGTAAAAATAAATTTTCCTTATTTTATTTTCAATTGTCTTTTTCTTGAAAGGACATTTTTTCAAAGTCCAATTCGAGATAATTTTCTCTTCTGCTCTCAAATTGCTTATACAGTGAGCTGCTATACAGTGAACACACTAAAGGTGCTGGAGTGCAACTTCTAACTGAATGACAAGTCTTCATTTCTTATGGTAACTGAACAGACAAATAGAGCCAGCATGTTCTGTCATGGGTATGAAACCAGCATGGAGCAGTCTGTGCTTCATTTATTGAAAATGGCATATGGCTGGTCATGAATTCAGCCCTTTCCTGGCCATGTCAGAGAATGAAATACCTGCTCCTGTTTTTCTTTTCTCTCTCTTTCCATCCCTACCTTTCAGGAGCATCTTGATAACATATATGTTGAGTTACTAGTTCTTCCTCATACCCAATGCTTCCTTCATACCAAAAGACAGTGACATGTTTGATAGTGTCAGCTTTTTTAAATGCTATCTGTTAACTGAGGGGATCTTAATTCCCGCCCCCCCCCATTCTGGCTTTAGGACAGCAAATAAAATTTTGTTTGTTTGTTTTTTAGTTTATTATGTCTTTCCATCTGTGATCTGACAAAATACCTGAAACCTCATTGAGATAACTGAATGTAAAAATATCTCAGAAATTATTTCTTTTATGTATTTTAAATATTGGGATTCAGCTGCTAAAAATGTTTGACAACTATTAAACTTAGAGTAATAATGTCAGGAGCACAGGAATAAATATTCTGAAACAAAGAAAGCCATGCAAGTAGAGGAAAAAGTAAAATGGATTCTTGGATCTTGATAATGTTGCTCAGTCAAATATGAAAGTACTGAGTCTTTCCCTGACCAAATATTACCTCTGGTAATTGAAGCCGTTCTGTGGGAATCCCAGACTTTTCTGAGGTTGTCCTGAGAGCAGTAGTCATATAACTAGACAGAGACAAAATATATGGTGCATCGTTGCCATGTTCTCTCCTTCCCCATAACTCTTATACTTATTTTTAATTGTACATTTTTTGCTTATTGTTGAGATCTATTCTTTGCTTCAGGACAAAAAAATGATGATAGAAATGCTGATCTTATTTTTAGTCCTGCTTTAGGAAAGAGGAGGCATGACAGACCTTTGATATTTACATGGATTATCATTCAAGACTGTTGAAAATCCCAAAATATGCAGCTAGTAAGTACTCTATAGGATGGACAATCTATAAGCTTCAGGATGCAGGTGTTTGGTTAAGCTCACTTATTAGCTAATTGACTTGCTGCTTACCCAATCAGGCTGGTGGCATGAAAGAGTCAGCTTTATACTCAACAGGTTTATGAATTACTGTTTGTCATGTATATTTATAATCAATAGGCAGAACTGGGTAAATTTAATCTAAGAATGCTGTGAGTACCTAACTTCAGCTTTCAGATGACTAGAAATTCAGGGTGAAACCTCTCTGTGATTTGTCACTCATGCCTCTGCCATACCTTTGCCTCCTAAGATTCCGTAACTTATGAGGTAGTGTCTAAGACTTCTGTGCTCTTCATAGACCTCCTTCATAGATGAGATCTTGGATGGTAAAGTGTTGTTTAAATGCATCTTCCTATAATCACACTTGAAATTAGACTGGCATTTCATTTTTTTCAATGTTTTATTTCTTTCTCAAACTCTTCCAAGTCAATATCATCTTTTGCTTAAGGTATATTACACTGCTGTTTGTTTTTTCTGGTAATATTGGTAGGGAAAGCTAATAAAATTTGAAATTAACTTGCACTTCAAGCCCCATTTAGCTAAGATAGAAAATGGACTCGAGATATGAGAGAGACTCTTTGCTATAGTACATTAAAAACCTTACAGACTTATGGCCTAGATAGGACACACAGCTCACAAACATCATTTCTTAACTGATGAAGTTAACATTATCTGGATTCTTATTTTGTGTAGCCAACTAAAATATATATTAAGGTAAAAACACATTTAACCTCTAATGTATAACATTCTGAATTGTTATTTGCTCTTTGGTAGGTACGTTTGGAACTCTTCACATTCTGATCATAAAAGCTTTCCCAGAGGGAACTGCATCCCTCTCATTATTTCAGATTCAGTGACTGATAGCGAGTTGGATTAAGGTTGCAATTAGAGATCATTTAGTCAAATCGGTTAATGTTATAAATGCAGAAACTGAGGGAAGAATGTCGCCCCATGATTTGACTAAGGTTACACATCTGGAGGCAAAACTCTCTATTCATGCTCTTTAACTAGAGATCACAGACGCCCATTGTTCGTGGGGGCCAGGAAGTATCAACGAAGTGTGCATAAATGAAGCTGGCCTGGCTGGGATTGTGGCAAAGTGGAAGTATAGTTGTGTGTACTAAAAGAGCAGTTACCATTTTATGCCAGCCATGTATTGCCATGCAGGAATGTGGGCCCATTGCTGCCTGGTCTTCTGTTCTATAGAAAGCAGCTCGAGATCTGATTTTTTAGAAAAAATGTCGTGAGTTTTAAATGCTGTCAATTTATTTGAATTTTTAAAACATTGGATAGGCCAGTATTTTCCTGGCCAAACAGAACAAGTCTGTGGGCTGAATTTGGAAATTGCCAATGGGTTCTAGAGCTGGCCCTCTCCAGCTTGTGAGAGCTGATCGTGAACATCTTTTCCCAAGTCTACAAATTGTGATTGCGAATCAGTGCCTTAAAATCAGCCATGGTGATAGTGTTTACACCACAGAAATTGGCAAATGCTACAAACCTGGGTTATCCCCACCCTTCCCCACCATCACCAGAGATATTGTTAAGCTCCCTACACCCCTGCAATTTGAGACTTGCATTGTATGTTATAGCCCTGTGGCATGTCTTTTCCAGAATTTTCTTAACCCAGATTTTCATAGCTTTTTTCCTGAAAGGGGCTCAAAATACTTAGATCTATATCTCATTTATTCTTACAATATTTTTATGTGCTGGACTTTATCCTTTCTTTTTTTTCTTGTCCAAAGAGAGGATTTCTTTTCCTACTGTAGTTAGTGTGGAAGCTAGAATTCCAGTCTTGAGGCTTAGCAGTACCTAGTGTATTATAGGTATTATGCTGTATATTATGTTGGACATTTGACTGGACTGACATGAAGTAAATGCTGGTTGGTGTAAAAAAAAAGAAAAGAAAAGAAAAGCTGTATACATATGTCTCATTTAGGAAAATTAATTCCTTTTCAAATGGATTAATTAGTTAAATTTAGGAATATTGTCATGATTCTTCACATTTAGAAATGCTTCAGTGGTATACCTGAGGGTTTATCATGTCAGAAGTTATTTTTAAAGAAATTTTAAGCTTGAGTGTTACATCTTCAATTGGCAGTTACTCTAGTGTAAAAGCAAATAAAGCATCTCTGCAATTATAATGAAAAACAATGAGAAAATACCCAACTGATCACATTATAATTTGAATTAGTATAATTTTATAAAGTCTCAATTATCACATGTCCTATTTTTTTAATATTTAAAGTATTAGTAATAAAATAATATGACCATGTGAAACTAAAACAGAAATGGAAAATATTAACAGTGTTAGGCTAGAATATGTGCATTTTAGAGTAACAAGTGGAATTCTGTGTGGGGATGAGCCTACATGAGTCAGCTGTCCAGGTGGTATTGAGTTTGGCAGAGTTGTCATAGCCTGTGCTGGGTGGTTTATTTAATCCTCTCTGTTTATGTTTAATTATTTTATAAATTGATAGGAAGCAGAACCCTATTATTGAGAACTCCAGGAGGCTGTTCAGTTTTTTGTTCTAAAGGCAGTTTTAAATATTGATTTAAAGAACTTGGTTCTGGAAATTAATATGAATTCTGGCTTCATGATTTGCTTGCTGGGTGACCTTGGGTAACTTTCTTCACTTCTTGGTGCCTTTGTGTTCTTATTTAT
Source organism: Macroglossus sobrinus (assembly GCA_004027375.1). Taxonomy (NCBI): domain Eukaryota; kingdom Metazoa; phylum Chordata; class Mammalia; order Chiroptera; family Pteropodidae; genus Macroglossus; species Macroglossus sobrinus. The sequence goes on along the minus strand of PVKZ01000146.1, from coordinate 174,003 downwards.
AAAATGGGATTGTTATGAACTTGAAATGAGATAGGATATATAAAATGATTACTACAGTTCTTGTGCTGAATAAGTTTTTGCTGCTACTGCTATTGTTACCATGATTGACTTAAGGATGCTCATTGTAGTAGTATTTATGCTTATAATAATTAGAATATTTAGAACTGAAAAGATTTTTCCTAAGACCAGCCCCTTTATTTTCTAGGTTTCCGAAGTGCTCTTTTTTTTTACCCCCAGGATAATAGAAAACCCACTTTTAATAAATTGTAGTGAAGTCCTTAGATTGTACTGGCAATAAAGATGTGATATTCTGTTAATAAATGGGCAGATTGAGGTTTAGGCTGCTTTCCCCCATCCTCATTCCCATAATAGAAAATGGATATATAACAAGACCACTGCTTAAGACATTTTAATTGGGACTGTTAAAACCTGAGAATTTTAAAGTATTTTCTTTCTAATAACTTTTTTCAAATGCAATGTGCCATATTCTGGAAGCTGTTTTACATTCTTGCCTCGCTTTGATAACAAGGTGGTTATAAATTTATGAAAGATTTTTGGGTGAATACCAGATTTGGAGCTGGGTTCTGCCACCATGGAGTAGCTTGAGTCCAATAATTATGTGAGTTCAGATGTAAGTCTGGAGATTTTGTAGGGACACTCTAGATCATTACATCAGTGTGAACACTGATTGTAGTGTTTAACATAGGTATTAATAAATTTTAAGAATGCACACTCTTTTTAAACACTTTTTAAATCTAGTCATGGTACTAATAATGATTATGAACATACCTTGTGGTAAACATAAAGAAATTGCATAAACTTTAAAAAAAATAGATTTATTTTTTCTCAAGGCTTTAATTTTTATTAATTGCAATTTGTTTCAGAATGCTGCCTGCAAAGAATTTGTTTAATTTATCTTATTTGTGCAGTTCTGCTGATCATATAGTTGCAATAATAGTTGGGAAAGACAATACTTTTTTTCCCCTTTTTCTGTTTTGTTTATTGTAGAGCATATTTTTCTCTAGGTCCTAGGTTGAAGAGAGACTTTCCGGTTTAGACCTACTTCACTTATGCTGCTGAAGCTAGATTTGAATAAAAGTATCAAAACTGACCAGAGATATTTGTGTTTAAAAAAAAAAAACTTAAAAATTTGAATGACATTCTAAAAAATAGTTGCTTGTAGCCAAGTATTATGGAAGTAGAAGTCATAATTATACTGTAGATAGCATTTTGAGGACAATTATTTACCATGTAACTCTCCTGAAGTATGAAAAACAAGACTTGCTTAGTGTTATTTCATGTGTTAGAGATGTGTAAGGAGTCTAGATTTGGGACATTGTTATGAAAAATATTTTATTCATGCGATAGCTTTTTGGTCAATTGTATTCTGCACTGTATTACAATGGCAAAATAAATCGCTGAATATACTGTCTGCTGAATATGACTTTACCATGAAAAATTTGATTCATGGAGAAGGAAGGGTTGGAATATATCAACCTTTTCTGACAAGGGACTTTGAATTTTGACCTAATACAGGCGACCTTTGTGCGCAATAAAAGTAGGCTTAATCTTGAGGTCAAGGTTGAGGTGAAAGTCAGGGCAATGTGGTAGAGCTTATGCTGATTGTGGGTACTTCAGAGCCTACCTAGCTATTGGCTCAAGGGGAGACTGGTACTTTTTAAAATTTTTTTTAGCATTTCCAGGAGTTTATTTATAGCATGTCGTTTAGCTCTTTAACAACACCCCATTTCCTCAGAGCTCAACTATCTGTTTAGTTGTGGTAAGTTTGTTTGTATAAAGTTTACTGTTTCTGAGTGAAAGGTATGAGTATGCTATTATTTTCTGTTCCACAGATAACAAGTAACTAAAAATAAAAATGTTCTTATGGTTTATTTGAAAGATAACTGACATATATAACCTTAGAACCGAAAATATATCTTTTAAGAGGTTTATTTATTTGACAAGTTGAACTTTTGTCATCTAATTTTGGAACTGTCAGAAGAATGTTTAAGTAGTTTGTTACTTTACCTAGATTATAATTAAGAGAACTTTCACGAATATTGTCTTAAGGGTTTAGATGATTCAGTGACTGGTCGGTCATTCCCTTGAAAGTTCCTTTGAAATGCTTCTGCTAATGCATTTATATTATAATATAATATAACATATTTTTAAGGTTTTTCCTGTTGTACATAGATGGAAAATTGTCTTAAAACGCAAATTTCACTATCAAATGCCTCAACTGTTTTGTCATTGATGAAATTACACTTTAGCAAATATCAGAAGCAAACTTGCTGGTGTTGTAATTATCTAAACACTTACTGAATACTCTGCCCAAATGTTTGAAACAACAAACATTTGGGGGAGGATGTCAGAGACGCTAATGGAAAGAACTCTACTCTTTTAATCGAGCCTGCAAAATATATTCGCGGGGACTGATCAGCTCTGAAGCGCTAAGGTTTGATGATTGGAATGGCAAGAAACGATGCTTTCAGGACATAACGAATTGACGAGGCCATCCATCATTTGTTAGCCTACACTGAAACGTGGGCTATGTGTGCAGAGGCCTGTGATTTAGTAAATACTTGGGAGATGAATAGAGCTTACACACAAGGGAAGATATTGCTGTCCTTCAGCAGCTTGAGACCCAGGCGCCTGCTGAGAAGGCCATCTGACGGCACATCATCAGTAACTGGCCTGTCACAGTCAGCGGTGCCCACCAACCATTGCCAGTATATTAAATGCATTTTTAATATCTGCTTCAGTAGATTTAATGAAGAAAATTTAGTTTCCATACTCCAAATACTGCTTCTTCAAGTGTTCTAAAACATGGACTCCTGCCTATGCAAGAAAGGTGGAAGACCATGCTGGCAGTTGTAAGGAGTTGAAAAGGACACTCAGACAAAATAATGTGCAAATAAAAAAAATATTTTAGCAGAGTTGGCATCTTGTTGATGTTAAAGAGTTCTTTTTTTTTTTTTACAAAAAGAGGTTTTGGGTTAATTCCGTAGGTCCTAATTCCCTTTTCTCACAAGCCCCTTCCCTAGGGGGTTTGAACCTGCCAGTGAGAGATGTAAACCTACTGATGCAAAAAGAAATATTAAAAGAGGAATATTATAGTTTCACATAATTCGAATAAAAAGATTCCATTTCAAATTAGTGTGTATTTTGAGATACTGTTTGATTCTTAGGATTTTTGAATGAAGATATAAAGAGAATTCTTCTTGCCTAGTTGTTTCTACATTTGTGAATGTTGAACTGTACTCATTAGTCAAGTATTTTTGTCTGATGTCATGCAGAACAGCTCAAAATGAATGTGAAAAAATTAGTTGCTAACTTAGTTAAAAAGTACTGTTATACTTTCTTAGACTTTAAGGTTTCTTTAAAAATTGTAATTTTAAAAAGTTCTATTTTTGTATTTCAGCAAAGCGTGTAAATTCATTCTTTTTAATGAGTTTCAATGTTGACGTTATTTACTACAAAACAGCAAGACAACCAATTAGATATTGTCGCAAGCATGCACTTTAAAGATTTCCCTTCTTGTTTAAAAAAAAAATTCAGAGTATGCTCTCATGTTCACTGAAGAAGCTACGGAATGGGACCTATAAATCTGATTCCTGCATGTGTCAAAACAGTAATGTATTAAATGCATATTATTATAAAAATTTAAGACATGTCTTAAACACACTTACATTTTTATAACACATGGCAATATTAAATAATACATTTCCTTGTTAGCATCTGTTTGCCATCATTGTTGGCAAGACCTATGATTTATTGCTTAAATTAATGACCAAGACCATTTTGGACCTGATATATGCCCTTAAGCTTATTACATCACTAAATAAAATAAAATGTATGCACTTGTGACAGAGTTATTTTTATAATTGTTTATCCCTTTAAGTGCCCTTTTCAGTGATTCACTGAAAGGTTCATAATGGTTGGCTTGTAACCAGAAAATAATCTCAGAAAGGTAAAATGTATTTCTTGAGTATAAATAAAATGCCATAGTGATGGTGATGATAGGGGTCCGAAAAAGATTTTGCAACACGCAAACTCGTTCTTTTCTTCAGTATTCTCAGTTAACTCATGTTGAGTTTTTTTGATGCACAACCTCCCCACCACCACCACCTCAACTCTTAAGGCTATCTTGTAATGGTAGAGCTCGTCTTTCTGTAAACCCTTAAAAATGGGTAGAGTGGTTTTGCTCTGACATAAAGCTGCAAGGGTTAAATTGTTCTTTACTAAGAATTTTTCAGGTGCCATTATCGCTATGCATTAGACTGAGCAAGATTATTTTTCTATTTTTAGTTCTTTTCTTTTGGGAGATTGGAACTTTACTGTTTTTGTATTGAACTCTATTTGACTTCATAGTCTTTATCTTTCCTTTCTGAGGGTGCAATATGATAGACCCTTCAGTATTTTTACAGTAACCTGTTATTCATCTGAAATCACTCTGCTGCCTGATCTGCAGTACAATATAACATGGCTTCGTGGTTTTCTTGCTCCACATGAAGCATCTCATTGATTGTCAGCTCTCCAGTCATCTGATGGTAAGGCAGAGTTTTTGAGAAGCTTAAGCCTTGCTTCTGGACTGCAGTGTTTACACCTTGAAACATATGGAGCCTCTGGGTACCCTAGGGTAATACCTGTGAGAAAATTATTATTTTGTAGTTATCCTGGGATGATTATCACTCATAAATGGAAACAAAACTTAGTTCCTGAGAAAGATCTGTTTCTTGTCTTTATCTCACTTTTACTGCATCTTAAACAAAATAGTTCATTGGAAATTAAAACTTTTTTTCCCCTTAGTATTCTTTCCCAAGGCAATTGATCTGATAAAGTCTTTAATGGTTCTCTCAGAAATGAACAGGCCACAAACATTTGAAAAGCTATATTGACCCTTTCTACTTTGGGCCCTCATGTCCCATTTCTGCTCTTTATATCACCCTTTTCATCTCATCTTCCTTGTCTGAGAGAACTGCCTCCACATAAAACATTATAAAGGAAAATGGGTGAAAAAAGAGTGTCAAGTGCCAATTGCTCTGTCCCTCTTTCTTTCTTCCTCATTTCCTCCTGCCCTTTTTTTTGGTCTCTTGAATATTTGGATATTGATTTAGCTCCACTAAGATTTTTTTTTTTGCTCTGACGATTGTAGTTATACTTTTACCTGTTCATTTGGAAGGTATGCATCTCTATCTTTTGCTTTCTATTCGACTGACTGTGAATTCCTCAAGGATAGGAGCCATGTGTTTTGCTGGGATTTTATCTTCCACCTCCTCCCTTTAGTGAGTAGCACAGTATTGTGGACCTTTGTGCATTCAGTGGATTTTTGTGAACTTTCTAATACTAGCCAACGTTTATTTTTATAAAGTCTTTTCTGAAGAGAAGATGACTCAAAAATCATGTTTCTTCTTTTTGTCCAGTATTATTCTATGTAGTACGTACAAAGGACTTGCTATTTTTTCCTAAGGTTGTTTTTTAAGCTCTCACTCTCTGGGTCAGGATGTTTAAGTCCTATTTAAAAATATTAAAATATTCAGTAGGCAGCTAAGTGCTTAGCCTGGTGTACTACTTAACACTAAATGAAAGTAAAATATAACACAGACACGGAGCCATTTGTTATATTTTAGTAGATGAAGCAATGGCTGTGTAAACCTTAACCTTGTAATTTTGTGAGTTCCACTTTATCATGTAGCTGTAAGAGTAATCAAAATAAATCACGGGAGATGAATAAATATTTTCTAGTGCTTTCTCTGTGCTTTCAGAAGTGATGCTTGATCCATGAAATTTTAGTAAGTGTATTAAATAAAACAATATGATGTGCACTGTGCCAGATCTGATAAATTATTCGGTATAGGACATTTATATAACATATGTTGAGCTGCTACAGGAACAGCTTAATGACTATGAATTATGTTAATCTTTGTTGCCATTTTTACATTTTGTTAAAAATTGCACTATTTGTAATATATATATGTGTATGTGTGTGTGTGTGTGTGTGTGTGTGTGTGTGTGTATACACATATATATTATACACATACACATGTGTATATGTATATATCTGGGGCAGGGATAAAAAGAAAGCATAAAAAAGGCACAGGTCATCTTTGCGATGTTCTGACAGTGATCGGGGCTCCTCAGCTGTGCAGTGTACATAACACAGATGTTGGGGAGTCATCTGTCAGCCATGACTCTCCTATGGAGTTAAAGTTCTAGAGGGAAAAGAATTTGACACAGTGCTGTCACTGTTACATTTTCACAATAGAAGAGCATGCAAATATTGAACCTCCTGCTTAGCAGTAGTGCCCTGTCTAATGTCTGTGCTGGTTAGAATAAAAAATCATGGGTGCATCTTGGGCGCGGAGATCTGACAAAGGTCATGCTATGTTGGGCATTTGAATTGGAAATTGTCTGGACTTAGATTTTATAAAGCTCTCACTGTTGTGTGTGGGGAGAATTTCAGCAGGGTTTTGTCCCTGGAGAGGCCTCTTAGGCCCTTTCCTGTCCTATGAATGAATTTAGATGTGAGGGTTACTCCTGCCTTAAAACTGTTAAGTTCATTTTGCATACATCCCTAGAGAGAAAAACTGGCAGATGCTTTTGTCTTGGAAGTGTTTAAAAGAAAACTGCAGAGCAGGAACAAGAGAGAAAGGGGGCCCTGTGTGGAGTCCCAGAACATTTTGGAAATGGCCAATATGCAGTTTTCATCAGTATGAAGGCGGGGTGCAATATGGTGCCTGTAGCTCACAAGGGAATATGAATGTTGATTAAGCATACTCCCAGGCTTTGAAATTCTGAAAGCAGTGTCAGAATAATGGATGTTGAGCAAATGTCAAGCATTTGTTAATTTCTCTGTTATTTGGAGTTTATCTACCATGATCAATCAAATAAACTAGTGCTTCTCTCTTGTGGCATGTGTCATTGATATGGTGATTAGGTGGCTAGAGAGACCTTCTGCTTTTTTTTCCAGGTAACAGATTATAAACAAGTAGACAGAGCTTTTTAGTTACAGATTTGTTTATGGCTTGGTTTAGTAGAAATTTGGATATTAACTGAGTACTTTGGTGGTGGTATAAAAATCTGTGGCCACACACCAAAGATATTAACACCAAAAGAGCTAGTAATGGTGTTATGGTTTCTATCTACATATAGTTTTTGGTAGTTTATAAAACTTTTCTGTAAAAAGGAGTGAAAGAAATTAGATTATGGAAGAATTCTGACTTATTAACATTTGTAGAAAGAGTTTCAATCTACTTTTATTTTTGTCTCCCCCACCCCCAATTTCAGTGGTTAATTCTAATTTAGTTATTGACTTTTATTCTTGAGACAGCAGATTTGCTTCATGTGGTTTAAAGTAATTTCTTTCTATTATTTTTAGGAAGCAATGCTACAGTGTTTTGATCCCAGGTATAAGTTGATCAAAAGATCCTTTTCAGCAGTTACTCAACTGCAAATTTTTGAGAAGTACTAACATTTCGTGGTGTGAGGAGTAGCTTTCCTTTCAGAATGCAGATGACCTTTCTATTGGGATTTCGTCAAAGGTTGACACACTAGGTACCACATTTAAGAGTCCTATCCTTGAGGAGAGTGTAGATTGCACTGAAAGGGAGTCTGTGAGTGAAACTGCAGTGTCTGGAATCAAGGCAGACTTGTAATCAGAGATCTGGCCTTTTTCTTTTTCTAGTCTCCATTTTTATTCTCATAATCTTAGCCATGTGGCTTATATGAATGAGACGGAGACCAGTACAATCCTTACCAACCCAGACCATGTGAAGTAAATGCCTTTATGATTTTTGGCATGATCTTTCTGTAGAACTGGACCTCCTGAAGTGATCTGCCCCCTATTTTTAAACCTCAGTTAACTTTCCTTTCAGGGGATTTACAACTGGGCAGCCACAGGGTATTCACGCTATGAACTAACTGCCTAGGTGGCTTCTGGAGGGCTCTTTTTTGATTTTCTTAGCCTGCCACACTGTCTCAAATATTATGGCACTTTCCAAAGCAGAAAGTGTTCAGCTTTTACTTCTTTACCGTCTCCTGGAGGCCTTTGGTCTGGGCCTTCTCTGGGATTGTACTCAACCCTCTGAGTACATTCCTCACGTCCTGCCTGGTACACGATGCCAATGAGCTTTGCCACTGCAGAGCTTCCAGCATCATAAAAATAGACAGCACTGCTGACTGGCTTTTCTAGACTTCCCTCCGAAAGCTCATTATACTGTGCCCTGACCACAGCATCACTGAATCATTTACTTACATCATACACCAAAACATTTAGGCTGTTATTGATACACAGCTCTCAAATTTATTTTCTGTTTATTGTGATAGGCTCTTGTTCCCAGTTCAGATTAGACAGACATGAAAAATCTTGTTGCATTGTTGAAATTATTAATAGTAGTAATAACATAATAGGAGAAAACTATGAATTTCATATACTGTTAATTCTTTTTCTTTCTATATGTGCTGTTTAATTGAAAGTCCAGATATACAAACAGGAAAAAAATCTTTAATACCATTAAGATTTATTTGCTATTAATATTAAGCTGTATGTCCTTCCAGTTTTTTTCTTGTCCCTTTATATATACAGATATTTACTTTGTATTGAGATATAATTAAAATATAACCTTATATTAGTTTCAGGTACATAACAATTGTTCAATATTTGTATACATTGCTGAAGAATCACCACAATAAGTAGTTAACATCCATCACCACCCAGTTAAATTTTTTTTCTCACGATGAGATTTTAAAAAAAATTTTATAAGAGCTTATTTGAGCCAAACGACATGCTGAGAAACAAGATTTCAGTTCAGGTGCTTCCTGAGAACTTTTAAAATCTACGCTATTAGCAACTTTTAAATATGCAATACAAATGTTATTAACTGTAGACACCATGTTGTACAGTACATCCTAGGACTTACTTATTTTATAACTAGAAGTTGTACTTTTTGACCCCTTCCTCTATTTTGCCCACCCCTCACTTCTGGCAACCACCAATATTTCTTTCTTTCTTATTTATTTATTTTAATTAGTTTCAGGTATACAGTACATTGGTTAGGCATTTATTAGTTTATAAAATGATTCCCCTAAATGCTCCTTCTCTCTTCTGCCTCTCTACCCAGCCATTACATTAATGCTAACTGCATTCCCTATGCTGTGTTCCCCATCCCTGTGACCATCTATCAACTACTAATTTGTACTTCTTTAACCCTTCACCCTGTTCTCCCAGCCCCCCAAATCCCTTTCCTCTCTGTTGGTCACCAAATTGTCCACTATATTTGTGAGTCTGTTTTTGATTAGTTTGCTCTTTTTGTTCCTTAGATTCCACATATAAGTGAAATCATATGGTATTTATCTTTCTCTGTCTGACTTATTTCACTCAGCATAATAACCTCTAGGTCCATCTGTGTTGTTGCAAATGGTAGAATTTCATTTTTTAAGGGCTGAGTAATATTTCATTATATATATATATATATCCAGTCGTCTATTGATGGGCATTTAGGTTGCTTCCATAAATTGGTTATTTTAAGTTGTGCTGCCATGAATATTGAAGTGTACAGATCTTTATGAATTATTGTTTTGGTTTTCTTTGGATAAATACCCAGAAATGCATTTGCTGGGTTGAAAGGTATATCCGTTTTTAATTTTTCGAGAAACCTCCACACAGTTTTCCATAGCAGCTATACCAATTTGCAATCTCACCAAAAATGTATGAGGGTTCCCTTTTCTCCTCATCCTTGCTAACACTTGTTCTTTGATCTATTGATGATAGCCATTCTGACAGGTGTGAGGTGATATCTCATTTAATTTACATTTCTCTAATAGTGTCCTTGAACATGTTTTTATATGCCTATTAGCCATCTATATTTCTTCTTTGGAGAAATATCTGTTCCAGATACTGTTCATTCTTAACCATGTGTACACATGAATTCTTCCCAGCTCTCCCGTGGAAGGTGCTGATGTTTTTGATAGGTGGTATCCTTCAGAGACTACCAAGGTATCAGTCCCTCTGTCTCTTGTCTTCCACTTAACTCTTGTAATATCCACAGATAATTGATCTTTCCTCTTCAACTCTCATATGTTGCAACTACAAAGTAATGGCTCATTAAAAAAAAAAAAAAAGTGCTAGGATGAATACTTGTTCTTACCAGACACACAATCTAACCGCAGCCAAAACGCTTTTGAGACTCCTTGTTAAGTATTTTTAGAGCATGTGTCACAGTCTTTTAAATATCTTCAGTGATGACAAACTTTGGTACTTTGAGAATGGATCTGATCTGGCAAATATCATTAGGTTTGATAAATAAGGTGGCTGATGCTACAAGGTGATCATTAAGTCTGGAGACATTTATTTTGCCATGTGTTGCAATTCAATGATAATAAACCCTTTATTATATATTTGACTATATTTCCAGGTTTGGTGGCAGCCCTGTATTTTTGGTAAGATACGAGATATGACTATGAAGTTGGCTTCCTTTGTAACTTGTAAAGTAGTTCTAAAGTGATTCCTAAAGATAAATTCTATTTTGAATAAAGGTAACATCACTGGTGGTGATTGTACAAATCCCACCACTTCTCAGGGATGATTACTTTGGCCAAAAATAATTGAATAAATTAGTTCTTGACTGCCAGCTGAAAATGTTCATTTAGTTAATTTATCCTCATACTGCGTAAGTATGTATCCTCTCTTAAACTATGAGCCATTATTTTATGTCCCCTCTTTTTTTTGTACTCATCAAATGTAGATTACTGAGTGGCTAAATACACTTAAATTTTCTTCTAATTCGTTTCCATTACCCACTTTTCTGCTTATGTTAATAAGTGGTGAAATTTTTAAAAGGCAAACTTCTTGAAGGAGGGGAAAAGTTAAAGGTTAGATAATCTGTTAACTATTGAGATTCTTAATATCAGAGTTAGCTCAATATGGAATTTTCAGTTAATTTTTTTAAAACTATTCAATTAAATTATATATATATATATATATATATATATATATATATATATTAAATATAGTAATTCCAGAATTTTATCCTATAGCTTAAGAGGCATAAAAACTTTGTCCTTTTTCTGGTGGTAGTGTTGGAGCAAGATGGAATTACTTATTTAGGCCTCTAGTTGAGATAGATTTGAAATAGGATGAAATTTTTTATTTTTATTTTTTTTCCATGTTTGGTACAGACTTTCTATTTGTTCAAGAATTGCATTTAATTCAGAATAACAATATGAGGTCCTTTTCTCCTGTTACATCATTGAAACTCATGCTTTATCTCAGAATAAATAGGTCAAATTCTTCATTGTCTTTGGAAGAGAATTACACTTACTGGAGAATTGGAAGAATCACTGCAATAGGCTAAATAGAATAGGGAGGCAGAGTCCTGAAAAAAGAGTTATTGTCTGTTTCTCTTGCATAGTTTCATGATGGGAGGAAACATGTCAAATATCATTTTAAAAACTGCATTTGTGAGACATCAGTGAATCCCATACTTGATTCAGCAAGAATTGATTGAACTTTTTTGGTAGTGTTTAAATCATAGAGATAGGACTTTAAGGAGCTAAATGTAATTAAATATTTTTTTGATGATCAATAATTGTGTATCTGGTTTTAAAGCAAAATATTGTTACAAGTTCCTGTAGCAAACATTGTTAAAACCTTCATAATATTTGGGATTCAAACAGCTAGTTGAGGTGTAATCTGAAACTTAGGCAGCCTGCCTTGTGCTTCAATGATCAGTTCTACCCTGAAGAGGGTAGTTAGACAGCACTCTGTGCACTTGACACATGCAAATGCTAAATATGGCAGCAGCATGAGGTCTCTGTCATTAACAGTAATTTATGTAATGAAAGCCACCTGGCTGTTTTTTATAATTAATTGCTTGTAAATAATAAATTTAAATATAATTTATAGTTTTCTAAATTTGATTACTATATAGACCCAACAGCAATCCTAAAAAAAAAAAAAAACAAACAAACCAAAAAACTGGCAATTTTGTAATGTGGTTCAATGACTTTTAAAAGGAGATATATTTAAAAGTACATATATGTGCATGTATACACACACACACACACACACACACACACACACACACACACATACCCTTTTAGGAAATAGTTTCACTGGGAAATATTTGTTTATTTATTCGGAGTGGAATGGTAAGAATGTAATCCAGTTAAGCTAGCTTTATTTTAGTTGGAATGCTAATTTTGAAATAGTTCACTGATTTAACTTTTATATTATTTCAGTCAGCTTTTCAAAAATTTTTGTACATGTAATTTAATACAGAAGAAAGTGTACCTACTTATCAATGATGTAGTAAAACTCTTGAAAAAGTTTTTCCTTATTTTGTAAAATTTCAATTATATTTTGAGAAGAATTTATATATAAGGAAAATATACCTAAGTATATGTGATGCTATATTATATACTGTAGTGGTAATAAGAGGCTTTGCCTAATAGATTTACTGTATCACAAGTTGAAGAAGCTATTACCGTATTTTTTTAATGTACTCACATATCAGCTACCAAAAAAAATTTTTGTTTGATGTAGTAGAAAATACCAGTGTTTAAATAGCTTAAAGAAAAGGATGACTTTAGAATTCTGTCCCGTCTACTTCTTTTTCATTAAAAAGAAAAAAAAGAAGAAAAAAGAAAAGATATAAACGAGGAAGGAAGAACTTAGTTTATGGCTTTAAGACATGTATTAATATTTATGTCAAATATTCTTAAACTTTATAAATCTATTTTTTAAATTAATGTCTCTTTTCCTAATTACATTTCCACTAAAAACTATATCCTTTAAATATCTATATTGTTATTTTGTACTATAGCAGTAAAATCACTATCACTGACAGTTTATGAAATATGTAGGGAACTTTTGTAAAGGATTAAATACAGGAGAATTTATGTATTCGAGCTATAAACTTCCTAAAATAAAAAGATTTACTTTCACATATGACCAGTGTCATTTTTCCTTCACCACGATTTAGTCAAGTTGAGGTTTCAATGATGCAATTTTAATTAATTGGACTTAAAACATTTTTTTGAAACCCTTCTCGTTCTTTGTAGAAACCCAACTAGATCATGAAAACCTAGAACTTAAATACACAATTGCATGTGGACTGCTTACAAGATTGAGAGTCAAGTCAATGTGGTGCCTGTGCTAGCTGGGATTGTCTATAAAGAATATAGATCATGGCTTCTGTGTGTGGTCAGGGTGTGACCACCATCCATCACCTCAACAGCAGACATTAGACTTGTTTGTCGCTTGGTTTCGGAGGTTTAATAATCCCTCAAGAATTTAGAATGTTGTTGACTGTCCCCATTTACATCACTGAAGAAAGAAGCTTTGCAACAGGTGCAGCTGTATACTAATTGTAGGGTGCCTTTAATCTGTCCAGAAGGGAGAGTGATTCCAAATTTGGTATCTTAAATAGTGGAGTGACCTTTTAAAATCCCAAGATGAAAATTGCCAACAATTGCAACAGTCTAATTATACCCACAAGGAGTCCTGAAGTGCTTTTAAGTTTTCCTATACACCTAGAAGTTCAGTGAACGGCTTGAAGTCATTAACATATGACAGATGCACTCCCTTTTCAAGGGCTGCTATGATAAGTTTTGATTGTAGAAGTGGGAATTGGACCCGTGGCTTATCATTTTGCTTTATTAGCTTGCTTGAGGATGAGGACTTGGTTTTTTTTTTTGTTTTTGACATGAGTGTTATCTTATGTTCCAGAATTCCATCCACCTCCTTCTCTCTGCTGATAGGAAGTCACAGCAGATAACCTTGATGCTGGTTTTTCCAAAGCCTGTTGTGTGTTGTGCAGTCTTACTTAAATACCTTATGTATAAATATATAGACTATTAATATTTATCACATATCATTGTATATAATATACTCATAATTAATTATGCCTTATTTGAGCATGACATTTCAAAGTTATTTATTATGTTATTTTAGAAATACTAGCTTTATGAAGCTTCCAGTCAAGATGGTAGAATAGAATATCATATACTAACTGTATAAATAATTTTTTAAATTATTTAAAAAATACTGGCTTTATGTAATTTCTATCCTTTTTAATGGAAAAATATGCAGATATACTTCTTGACTGATAAAGAAGGCAGAAAGTTCAATTTCTACACTTCCATGAGATGTACTGCTTTTGATATTGGTGAGAATAGGAAAAAGAAATTTAGGTTTTATCTTGAGGGATTCTGTACACATATGGAAGAAAGCATGCTTCACAAAGAATGAACAAATCATAGAGATGCCCTCCATGAGATATGGAAATGGAGCACAGAGGGCCTCATGCAGTAACCCTGTGGCTGCAGCACTTAAATGAAATTGCTTTTTATTATCTGGTTGAAAATCATCCAAAATAAGCCATAAAGGATTAAGGTTTAAACAGCTTCTGAGTAAAATCAGTCTGGGGTAATCTAATTTCCTCTCACAATATCTCTGTATTTACCTGCTTATGATGCCTGTTTCAATTTCTTTATATACCTAAACTTTATTTTTGAATGTTTTCTGCTAAATTAAATCTCTGTTTATAGAAGTCACTTATTTCCTTAATCTTTAAGGATTATTTGTACATTTTATATTTCCAACAGGCATGATCATATTTATTACCAATTACCAGCAAGCTTTTTTTGTACAATTAAGAGGTGGTTAATTTACTCTAAGTAAGGTTGCCACCGGTCTAGGGATTAACACCACAACAGGTTGGAAATCAGAGACTTTTGAATTTGGGTTTAAAGCAGTAGGAGTTGACTTCTTAACTCCATACTGCTATTTTGGTGGTGTTTTCTGAGTTAATCAATTATATAAGTTAAAATTATAAGTGTTACTGGAAATTTGTGCATAGTAAAATAAACTAGAAGGATCGTCTACACATTTCTGTTGTTTCCTCTTTTCCTTTATCAGATTGTTGGATGGGTGAGAAGTGACATCCTTCTCAAAAACAGTTTGAGGACCAGGATGGTGTTCAATGGAAATATCTTATCTGGTATTTCAGGGAAATGAAACATGATGAGAATTAATTATGTGTTTCACAGGAGAATTTGAGGACATAATTTTAGAATATTTAAAATAAGCTGTGGGAGAAATATAATGTATTAGTTTAAACAGCATGCATTGCTTAAAAGGTTTCCAATACAGTATGTAGAATAAAAGAATCTAACCTCACATGACCTAATGTGTATATTCCTGCATTGTATCTGGGGCCTGGTCCTGCTATGAGATGCGCATGATCATTACCAACTTCTTTGAGATTGATATAGAGTTCGGGTTTTTTTTTCTTTCTTCCTTCCCAATTTGAAATTAAATTCCAGTCATGTGCCAGTTAATGATGGGGATACATTCCGAGAAATGCATTGTTAGGTGATTTCATTGTTGTTTGAACATCATATAGTGTACTTACTTACACAAACCCAGATAGTGTAGCCTACTATATAGCTAGGCTGTATAGGGTAGCCTATTGCTCCTAAACTGTAAACCTGTATAGCGTGTTACTGTACAGAACAGCATGAGATTAAATCAAGCACAAGAGAAAATGATGAATTAAGAGATGTATAAGCATGAGATATATGAACCTGCTGCCAGCATAACACAACATACTGTTTTACAGCAAGCTTTTGTTAAGTAGAAAGAGTATACCCTAAAATAACAAAAGTATAGTATAGTAAATACAGAATCCAGGAACATCATTTATTATCATTATAAAGTATTATATCCTGTGTAAAATTGTATGTGCTATACTTTTATAGGACTGGCAGCACTGCTGTTTACACCAGCATCATCACAAACATGAGAGCAGTGCATTGCTATGATGTTGCCAAGGTTACAATGCCACTAGGCCATAGGAAATGTTCAGCTACCTTATAATCCTATGGGACCACTGTTGTATTTGTGGTCTGTCGTCTGCCACAATGTCATTATGCAGTGCAAGACTGTAATTTATTATATGTTGTATAAATGTAATTTTTAATTGGAATTTTTCTTATTGAAATTTTCATATACCTTAACACTCAGCCTTTTAAAGTGTACAATTCAGTGGATTAAACATCACCGATGTTAGTATATTCACAAAGTTGTGCAACCATTGTCTTTATCTAATTCCAGAACATTTCATCACCCAGAAAGAAACTATATACCTATTAGCAGTCACTCCCCATTCCCACTCCCGCTCACCCCAGCCCTAGGCAACCGCTAATTTGTTCTCTGTCTTTATAGATTTGTCTATCTGAATGTTTTAAGTATTATAATACCATACGACAGGCTTCTTTAACTTAGCATAATGTTTTTAGGTTCATTCATGTTGTTGCATTCTTTTTTATTGCTGAATAATCTGTTGTATGATTATATCACATTTTGTTTATCCATTCATCAGTTTGTGGATATTCGGTTGTTTCCACTTTGGAGCTATTATGAATATGCTTCTACGGACATTTGTATGTAAGTTTTTGTGTCGACATATGTTTTATTTCTCTTTGGTATCTACCTAGGAGTAGAATTTCTGGGTAATATAGTTTAACATTTTGAAGAACTGTCAAACTGTTTTTCAAAGTGTCTGCACCATTTTACATTCCTAACAGCAATGCATGAGGTTCCAATTTCTCTACATTCTTGCCAACACTTGTGTATTGTCTGTCTTTTTGATTATAGCCATCCTACTGGTTATGAAGTGATATCTCATTGTGCTTTTGATTTCCATTTTCTCACTGACTAATGATGTTGAGAATCTTTTCATGTGCTTATTGCGTATTTGTATATCTTCTTTGGAGCAGTCTCTATTCACATTCCTTGCCTGTTTAGGTTGTCTTTTTATTATTATTGAGTAAGAGGGCTTTACATGATCTTGATACACATCTCTTTATCAGATAGATGATTTGCAAATATTTTCTCCTAGTTTATTGGTTTTCTTTTTACTTTCTTGATGGTATCCTTGAGGGTTTTTTTTTTTTTTGATCATTCTTCCAGAAGGAGGGTACAAAAAGCCAATAAATATCTGTAACCTTTCTGAAAGGAAAATATTACTGCTCTTTCATGATGTTCTTTTTGTTTAATAAAACATACTGTTTTGGTGAAAGTTGTTTTTCTTTAAATAATATATTCCAGTTTTAAAAATTTGGCAAACAATTTCTTGAATATAACTTAAATGGTCAGATGTTATAATAGTTTCCTTTTCACTTTGCCTTTTAAAATTGTACACATAAGTATACAGTAGTTCCCCTTTATTTGTGGGGTATATGTTCTAAGATCTCCGGTGGATGCCTGAAACAGTGGATACTACTGAATCATATATTTACAATGCTTTTTCCTACACATACATACCTATGATAACGTTTAATTTATGAATTAGGCACAGTAAGAGATTAACAACAACAACCCATAATAGATCAGAACAGTTGTTACAATGTACTGTGATAAAAGTCACGTGAATGATAATGTGGTCTGTCTCTCAAAATATCTCACATACTTTACATATACTGTATGCACCCTTCTTCCTGTGATGATGTGAGATGATGCAGTGCCTACCTGATGAGGTGAACTGAGGTACTTAGAACAGTGCTGAATTTAAAACTTATGAAGTTTATTTCTAGAATTTCCATTTAATATTTTTGGATTGTGGTTGACCATGGGTAACTGAAACCATGGTACGCCAAACCTTGGATAAGGGGTGACGACTCCATCTTGACCATATCACTAAATTAAGTGACAATTTGATATAACTATGTCAGTAAAATGCTAAAAATAAGAGATTATGCAAACATTGAAAGTATAATTTTAAAAATAATTGTAATTGTAAAGAATCAGGGCCCCATCGACTTGAAATGCAAAACTTGAACTGAGTTCCATTGCTTTTAAAATGTAATGAAGGAGATATGGTTTATTAGTTGTGTGCCTTTAGATGAGCATTGGGAAGAATCCTTCACCTTTCACCCAGCCACAAAATCCAGGCCTATAGATCTGAGACCTGACAGCAGGTCTGGCTTCCAGAGCCAGTTTTGCAGCCATCTTGAAGGCATGGACTTGGGCAAGTGACTTACTATCATGGAGCTCAAGTTTGGGCACTTGGATAGCAAGAGCTCCTGCTTTTTTGCACAGGGATCCTGTGAAGATAAATGAGGGCTGCGTAAAAGCTTTAAGGGAGTTGTAATGCCATGGTAATGCCCTGCCAATCTGGAGGCTGGTATTTTTATAAAGCTGTGAAAGGAAACGTTTAACAGTCTCTGGGAGAAATTATGAGAGCTTCTCCCTTGTGCAGCTCTCTGTGTGACTGCACACTAGCCCTCCGACTTTTCCAAATAATGTGTGCATCCTAGAGCTTACTCTGGCTGAATATCATTTCAGGGGTCCTAAAAAGCAAATATATTGCTCAAGTCATTTATAAGCAACATTTAGGCAACAGTTCACAAACCATAACATGGGAAATTTTCAATCAGTAAGCAGGTATCTGCATTTAAAACAAAACAAATGGCGACTACATCAAAGCACAGGGATAATTGCATGCTGAAGTGATATTTGACTAAAACAAGGGGGCACATAGAAAGCCACTTGGAATTGTTGTGTCATGGAGAAACAGCTAATTGCTTGCTCCTCTTGTCACTTTGATTCTTTTAAGTGACTTAAGTAAAGTAGACTCTTAAATTGTGCCTTTATAAATCTTTTCATTTATGTAATGTGAAAATTATAAATGTGTGATTACCCAGAGTCTTTATTTTGTCTCAGCAGTGTAGTATATTGTGTCCTTTGGACAGTTAATGAGATGCTGGCTTTTGGGTCATTTGTCCTGGGAAATAAATGAATAATGTTCTTTCACATCTCCTTTTGCCACACTTTTTAAAATTTGAATTGGTTTGTATATAACTATGTGTTGGGGAGTGGTATGTATTTATTTTTACTTTGTATGTAAAGATAATACAAATATATAAAGTCTAGTTTTTAGCTGGATTCTATTTTGCATGTCCTAAGTTACCTGCTCTCTTCAATAGCTACCCTCTCGAGAAAACCGAATGTGTACAGAATTGACCTGTTTTTAAGAGAACTTATAACATCTTTCTAAATGAGAAATCATTCCAGCAGTATCAAATATTGGCAATTTTCCTCTGTCTGCTTTTAGAACTTATTGGCGGACCAGGTCAGATGTTATTAAAGTTCGAGGGTCCAATGGGAAAAGTAATGGTTTTGTGCTACTATGAATTTTAAATGTTGCCATTTGTGTGTGTTACAGCGTCATCTGTTCTCGAATGCCTCTAAAAATGTATAGAAGTTTTAGACCAAATTCAGGGTCAAGGTTATAAGAGTGATGATACTTCTGACTCATTCTTTTAAAATTATGTTATCCAAATTATCTGCATACCATTTCGTACCAAGATACTCTAATCAAGTCATTTGAAAGAACTTGCTGTAAGATTTTTTTTGTTGTTGTTACATCACTTCTTGGAAATTCATAGAGATATGGTTGGAGAATGTGTACTCGCTGAACATGATATGTATTATTCACTGTACTGAAATAATAGGGAGTTCTTCATTTCTGAGAATAACTGTTTTTTTGCCTAGGAAAAGCCTTTAAATATAAAACTCTTGGGGAGACTGAGTCTTATGCAGCACACTCTTTGAGAGTATACTCTCTAGCACATGGAGTGTGTCAACAAACAGGTACTTAATAAATATTTGCTGAGTCACTGAATAAATGAACTGACCACTTCACAAGAGTGGCTTCTAAATGTGTATTTAATATACAACATTACTGGATTTAATGAAATGTAGAGAAACTGAGGAGATTTACACAAAATCCTGATGGTTTGGTTGAATGAATCCAGGTATACATCTCTTTTGAAATGAAGTGAAATATCCATGTCTCATAAAGTCTTTTAATTTGCTTTTTTAATTTTCTCTGTATTATTATTGTCTTAGAAGGAAAAAAGGTTTGTGTTTTGAGAATCAACTACCTCATTCCTAAAGAAAGTAAATATTATACTAAAAGTACTATGTCTTGTACTGAAAACATCAGAGTAGCTTTTGCTTTTTATCAAATGAATAAGCAAGTTGTTCAATTAGTGGTATTTCCAACCCTTAATTATATTGCTCACAAACAGCATTCAAGAAATGAAATTCATTTTAATAATGATTGAGAGCCATCTCAAAGAAATAGCATATACCAAGAGATTTAAATGGCTTGGATTTATTAAAGAAGAGTTAGAAAAACCGAGGCAGCTTTGAAGCAGAGTTAACTTTTGGCCATGTTTTATTGTTAATTATTATAGCACCTTAGCTTATGACTATTGAGTTAACGGGGTCCTAAGGACTTCCTATCGCAGAATTGCTATGCTGGGAGAAACAAATTTCTGCCCTGTTTAATCCACAGATCTTTTGGATTTTCTATTCCTTTCAGCTAAACCTTACCCCATCTGATGTAGACAGAGATGCTGAGTTTTATCAGATTGGAATCTTGGAGAATATGGTCAGAGTGTAAGTTCATAAGACCAAGTTTCTCGCCATGTTCAGAGAGGTATTTCAAAGTGTGTGCCTGCTGAGTTACACAGCTTTTCTGTAAGGTTAGCACTTTTATAACACGTAGTGTCTCTACTTTCCTGGTTCTTGATTTGGTTTGATTGAGGCAAGGCTCAGACATGGCTTTCACAAGTTTCCTGCAATGACCTGTTTGCATTTTCTACCTGGATTTTATAAAGAAAGAGGGTTGGATTAGGGTGGGATGGCTGATGATACAAGGAACAGATCATGGTGCTTTTCCAGGCATCCTTATTTATAGTCTGGCCATGAACATCTTTTCCCTGAGGTAATCGATCTTACTATTTATTAGTATGTTTTTAAAAACTAGTTCGTTATGAACTTTGTGATATTGTAGTTTTTAAAGTGACAGCAAAGACCAAATTATACTGGACATTTCTGTTGTATTTTATGTAGCTAAAGTTTCTAGGCCTTAAAAATTAATTAGTAGCACACACTCTTTTATTTTTTTGTAAAGCTTAAAATCATTATGAGGCACCACAGTTTTTGGAAGCTAAAAGTCTTCTTTAACAATGCTATCTCTGTCTTGTGTTCACATGTTGTCTTAATGATTGCTTATTTTGTGTGTGCGTTGCAATGTTTTTGCATTTTCCCTTAGAACGTACATGTGTATTGGGTATGGGGTGTGTGTGTATTAAGGAATGGGGGGAGAGTGGATTCTTCACTTAAGTCATCATTTAAAAGGCTACTATGGGCAAGGCCCTGTGCTAAATGTTGGTGATATAAAGTTAAAAAGATACCAACGTAAAAGGAACCCCTTTAAGAACTCAGTACTGACAAAAGCAAAAGAAAAGAATAATACTTTACATTAAAATTTAACATGAGACTTATTTATGAGCTCACTAAATCCAGAAGTCTGAAGGGTTTCATGAACTCTTAGACCAATTCTATTGAGAGCCCTTGACTGCAGTGCTAGTGTCCAACAGCCAATGAAAAAGCCTTCCAAGTATGTTTATTAATGCTAAAATTAAGATTATTAAGAATACAGGATTTCTCAGCAGGATTATTTGTTTGTTGCCACATGTTTTTCCTCAGGTTGTCTTCCCGGGACATTGTGTAATTGTCAGTATTCTGGAACAGTTCAATTTTAATGTAGGTATTTTAGAAATTCCCAGGTATCCTCTCTTTTTGTTATTCTAAAAGCAATTCTGAAGAAGAACTTGCCTTTATAATGTTTCCACAGAGTCCAACACTGGACCAGTGAGATAATAGGAGGAGAAACCATCAGAAAAGGAAAATGAATATGTATGTAGGAAAATGCAAGCAGCATGATCTAGATCCTTTCTTCATCTCATTGTCTGGAATGCAGAAGCCACTCTCTTAGTCAAAGGATGAGACTCACATTTTAGTTATAGTGGAAAATTGGGAGTAGCTGAGCCTCAAGGACTTAGAGTCACAAAATTGAGTTGTAAGAGGCTCTCTCCTTTAGGAACTAGATGCTTCTGCATATGTTTTGCTAACTTTTTTCTAAGCCTACATTTTCTAAGCTGCATACAGCAGTCTATGTAGAGTAATATCAGTCTCATCCAACGGATACCAACTATTGTTTAAAGAATGTAATATATGTGAAATTGTAAAGTATTATATACATTATTGTTTTAATTTCTGAAAAAAATATTAAAAATGAATTTTGTTGTTCTACTTAGACAAATTCCTTGGTTTTAGCTTTTAAAAATTGTGGGAAGGGTGGTATCTGACATAAGTACAATATTTAGAGAAAGTTTTTGTTGGCTGAGCTGACAAGTTCAGGGTTTTTTTTTTTCAAGGGCTTTTAATAGAATTGCTTTGGTCTAAGAATTCATGATAGACTAAATGAAATCCTTCAGTCTGCTGGATTTAGTGAGACCATAAATTAGCCTCATGGTGAATGTATCTTTCTTTTTCCCTTTTCATTTGACACAATTCATTGAAATGATGACTACCTGTAAGTGGTTAGAATTTTATGTGTGGGAAACTTGAAGAGGAAAACTTTTTAAAGTGAGATATGTGTTCCTTTTATCATAGTGTCACTTGTGTTTGGTATCACCTACATGTGATGCTTTTCAATGTATCTATATTTAAAAATAGATTTCAATATAAGTTCCTTGATGTCTGTATCTTAGAACTGAAGGAATTGAGATTCAAAATAGACTGTCCAGCATTTTTACTGTCACATGTAGGGCAAAGCTGGGTGTGATCCATTTCCTTCATTGGAAGGGAGTGGGCTTGTGGGAGAGGTGTGGATGAGTGGACCTGCTTGTAGATGTTCCTGTCCCCCTTAACTGGAGTAAAACAAGTTGGGATGAAAATAAAGCAGGCGTTTTGTGTGTGTGTGTTTGTCAGAGGGACAGTGTGAGCTAGAGGAGGCACCTGTTGGGAGCTGTGTAATGGGGAGCCAGGTTGTCAGGCTGGCCTTGGGGACAGAGCTTGAGTTCCTGGCAAGAACAAATTTTCGAGTATCTATAATAATAAATAGGTTTCTAAAGATAAGATCCCCATTATACAAAAAATCTGGGAATCATATTTTGCCTCAGCAGTCTGTAGTCTGAGTCTGAAGAAATGAGGAGCCAGTGTAACAGTAAATGGGATTTAATCTCAAACACTGAAGAGTTTGGCCAGAGATATTGGCATTCTTCCTCTCTGAGGTTAGGGTTGGTCTGGAAGTCATGGGAAGACTTCAGGATCAGGTCAAGTAGCTCTGGGAGGAACAAGGCAGAGCCTGGTGCTTCTAGCAGGTACAGCGAACACTTCCCCAGGTGGGTCTTCAGTTACCTCAGCATTCTCAGCATTTGTATCAGAGTAGGCAGCCTTTTGGTTTCCTCTAACCTGAAGAAGGAATGCTCTTTGATGTTGAGAGGAGAAATTGTTTCTTACATCAAAATCAGGCTTTTCTAATTATGGTGATATACCATTCTTTAGAGCTGCCGATGCATTGGGCACATTCACATTTGGGGAGAATCTAATACAATGTGAACTGCGGCCCTGTAGAATAAGAGGCATCTGCTGTTGTGTTTTTTGGTTGGGTGGTGTTTTTTAGGAACATAATGAAGCCCAATCATATTTCTAGATGTCATGTATAAATTTCAAGGAAAAGATATTTCCCCTCCTCTGAATTTTTATTTCTTACATAAATAACATTAAAACCAGAAGAAAAGGATAAACAAATCACCTGTAACTACAAACTGTTACACTGTTTTTCTAATCATCTTCTTTTATAGACCTTGAACACATGTTTTCTTTAAACCATAATTATAAACATAGTGTAAATGTATTTACATTTCACTTCAAATTATAGCTAAAAATGAATTTGTTTACAGCCAACAGTTACACATTAATTGTACTATGTGATGAATTCAGATCTGCTGATATGAAACTTTAATAGTGGGAAAGATAGAAGCCTTTATTTGCAGGATCCATTCTTTTGGCAAGTGTCACAGTGAGGATGGCCAGTTGTTGGAGGCCCCAGTGGTGGACAGAGAGGTGGCTGTGGTGTCTGATGGGAACATTTCTGTTGTGGGATTTGGAAATAGTTCTTGGTTATGAGGCCTCTGAATCTGACTTTCTGGTCCTGCAGGGGATTCCATGAGCTGTCTAAAAATCTAGAGTAACTTCCCTTTTTTATTGAAACTGGATTGAGTAGATTATTTGCAACTAAGAATCTTGTGATATTGGAGTACATATTTGTGAAAGTAATTTTATCATTTGGATGCTGTATTAATAACATAGGGTTTGAGGCCAACTGCCTACATTCACATGCCGGCTGTATGAATTTGGATAAGATGCTCCCCTCAGTTTCTTAAATACTATTACTTATTGTTATAGTGATGACAATTAAATAGAACAGTGCCAGGTACTCAAGAAGCTGTCCATCAATGTTGCTGTCTTTGTCATCATCATCAACATGATCACCATGACAGAAGGTGTTTGTTGAGTGCCTACACTTAATTAGACAGATAGAGTTAAAAAAAAAAATGGGGAAAAGTTACAAATAGGATGGTCTAGCAAAAGTTAGTGTGTAACAAAGCATAACTGTGTTGTGCATAGATGTAGTGTCTGAACTCTATCTCTTCTCTTCCTCTGGTTTCTCTTGACATGTAGAGAAGTAGAGAAGGCATTTATAACCATTTAAGATTGTTTTTTTTTTTTGGAGTGAGTGACATTAAGTGCTGAGATTAACTGCCAGAAGGATTTGATTGTGAATTAAGAATAAAAGGCTTGAGGTAAGAGTTAAAAAATTTGTGTTTAGCAAAAGAAGAGCTTAATGCATTTTAAGGCATTCCATTTGTGTTTTAATATTCTCAGTATTTGTTATTAAAGTGGGGTGGTTATAGAATAATTATAGTTCATATTGATAATGGTGATGATGTTTTTAGAGAATATTGAAAATCTACAGTTTTTTCAAACTAATGCAGTAGGGAAAATATAGTACCTGAAGCTTCAAATAGTTTGACCTCATAAGAACACTACTGAGGCTATGTTAAAGCACTAAATATTCAGGAAGTTAATTTTATGACAGTGCCTGTATTTCTTTGTTAAATTCTTAAATGAAAAGCATAAGTCTGGCAGTTGGGGTTTGGTAATAGGGGATAAAAGACACAGCAAGAGTATGAGATTATTAATACCATTATGTATATATAACTGAAAATTTATTTGAGAAGAAAGCAATAGAGATGGTAGTTTTATTTTTGTAAATTATAACAGTTATAAAGTGAATCTGACCAATCAATTTTTACTGTTTTTTTTTTTTAATAAGGTTGTTGTGACGTATTAAATTAGAAAGATTAGGAGGGCAGGACACATTTCTTTATACAGAAAAAGAATAAGGAAATGTTTAAGTGGTTTTAAACAATATTATAAACTTTTTTACTATGAATAAAGGATGAATTAATTGTGTTTATTAGACATAGACTAGCAGCATTATGGTCACAGAATTAAATCAGCCTCTAGATGTGTAGTCATTCATTTATGATGTTATAGAGTTGGCAGAATAACTTGATATCCTAGCAGGATTTCATAAACGAAGGATTCCTCATTCCCTGAGAAAAGAGGTCCATTCCAGGCATTTTCAGTATGAACAAAACCAGAAAATATTTGAAATCCAGAAGGAAAAAAAAAGGACACAATGGAGTAAAATTAGAATGCTTCATAAAACTCAGGATATATAATAAATAAGCTGATACATGCACAAATTTGGTTTCCTGTGGAAGTTTTTAGAATCTATGTCCTAAGAAAGAGACTCAGAAAATAACTCGGGAGAGCCTGACCCATCCCTAAACTTGGAGAATTAGTTATCTATCTGGGAATATTGGGAGAGTGATTAATTAATAACTCTCAAAGTGTCGCCTGTTTTGAAAGAAATTCTAGTGACTAATTCATTTTGGGCTGCCATAACAAAATGCCATAGACTAGATGGCTTAAAAATAGACTTATTTTCACACAGTTCTGGGAAGTGGGAGTTTGAGATCATGTTGACAGCATGGTCAGGTCCTTGTGAGGACTCTCTTCCTAGCTTGCAGATAGTCACCTTCTCACTTTACTTGGTCTTTCCTTGGTGCATACATTCAGAGTGATCCCTCTACCTGATCTAACCCTAATTACCAACCAAAGGCCCCTTTTCTAGATACATTGTAACTTGTTAAAGCACCTTAGAAAACTAAAGTGTGTGGCTTTAAAATTAAAATTAGAACGTAAAATTAATATTTTTGGTTTTGATAAGCTGTTTTAAGAAAACTAAATGAGATGGATCAGAATTGGTAATGTTTTTAGCTCTGAATATTACTGTGGAAAAACAAATAGTGTCATTTGGTGCTATTTTAGATCTAAGGCTTTTGTAGAAGAAAAAGCAAATGATACAATGGACTAGAAAGAGAACAATTATTGGTTAATGGTAAAAGTCATCCCATACATAGTAAAAATATCTTAGATTGCCTACTAAATTATGCTGAACATTGTTAGAGAAATGATTTTGTCACTTTAATAAAAGTTCGTAAACATTGTTCGAATATGATAAATGTCCTTCTACAATCAACTCATTTTAAGAATAAGGATTACCTCTACTTTCTTCAGCATCAGCCACTGTGATAAAAATCAGGATAGCCAAACAAATCTTTCAATTTGAAGTTGCTACACAGAGGTGGGGGCCCTTATAGGTCCTCATAATTCACTTGTCTCTTTTCCTGGGATTACCTAGTTCAAGCCAGAGACCTTCTCCTAAAAAGATGCTTTCAAATACTTGAAGAATTGTGAGGTTGAATAAAATGTATTTTTTAAAACAACTGTTCAGGTAAATAAATATCTGATGGTTCTTTTATTAAATATCTGTGTTGTCTTATATCAAAAAGAAAAAGAAAAAGAAAAAAAGTAATTTGAGGGAGACTAGGATTTCAGCAGTGAAAAATTCATGGCATATCTAATACCATGAGGTGATTATTTAACCTCTGTTGGGGGAAGTGGTACCTTATAATCAGTGGTGAATGAAAGGAGTTAATTATTTTCCTCCATGTTCTCACCCTGTGGTCTGATTACTTTAAATGCCTAGAAGTCTTAATAAACAATCCAATCACTATAGCTACTGACCTAGAATAGACCTATGTTAGGCCCACACAGAAATGTCCAGTGTCAACATGATTACAAGTCATTATTATAAGGATTAAGGCACAGTTTTCTGTTAAACTATACATAAAAGTTTTAGGATTCTAAGCAGAGAGAAATTTAATCTTAGAGTTGTGAAACTGGTAAAAAAAAAATCATAGAACTTTTAAGATGAAAATGAATTCTAAAGTCATGTATCTATGTACACATGGTAAAAGTGAGACTTTGAAATATTGATTTTTCTAATTGGATTTTAAGTGCCTCAGAATAAAGACAATAACTCTTATTGGTGTTCCCTTAGCAATACAACTTTTGATGCCCCCCTTTTGTTTAAAAAATAATTGTGGAATACATAAAGATGGCTATCAGAAATTCCTAAAGAGAAAACTGGATTCTGAGGAACTGAAAACTGGTCCTAAATCCAGAGAAATGACACATTACTTAGAAAAGAATCACTTTTTTTATTGTGAGGGTATATTAAAATTTTTCATTTATAGTAGAAAAAATGAACTGTCAAATGGAAAAAAATCATAATTTTGATCTTCCATTCATTGTATCTTTTGGTGATAAGAAGTGAGAACTTGTGGGTTTGATGTATACTGGTGATATATGTTAGGTACATTTTACTTTCTTATTTGTATTTATGGTTTAATTTATATACATTGGTCATAGATAAATTATAGAAACAGTACAACTGCATTAAAACATGCAATATTCTCACCTGTTAAGGTGATCTAACAAAATATTATTTTTGTAATTCCTGCTTGAACATAACTTATTTTCTCCTGCCTTATCTGTACCTTGTATCAAATAATGCTTTTGTAAACTTGGGCAAATCATTTCATCTCTATTACCTTTACTTTTGTCATTTTTAATATGAGAGTGTTAGTCTTGGTCTAAAACTCCTATAATGTCTCACCTCTTGACATATTCTGCTAAAATACCTTGACTTAATAATGATAGCATGTTATGGTATCCTGAGTCCAGTTATTACTCTAAAAAGTTAAAGTTCTCCAAGTAGAACAAGTAGAGTTGAAGAACATTCTAGAATCCAGAAAGCACACGGTATTTAATAGTGATGTGGTGAGATTAAAGTACAGACTGCTTGAGGGATTGAGAGCTACGCAATGTCAAAAGGAAGGGGCCTAAAACCTGGTTGAGAAAAGCCTCAAGTGCTTTGTTAATGAGTTTGAACGTCATTCTATAGGCATTAGACACCTCCTGAGATTTTCAAACTAAGAGGGTAACATAATCATGTGTATTTTAAAAGTGTTGGTAAATTGGATTAACGAGTATAGAGATAGGAAGAAAGAGAAGTGAATCAGGAAGCTATTTTGTAGTAGAAGGGAGTAGGGACAAATATGAAAAACTTTTGATGCTAGAATCAACAATATTCGGTGACTTGTTAGATGTTTCCTGTGTGAGGGAGAGGGCAGAATCAAGAATGATCCAGAGATTTTTAGCTCAGGCATCTGTGTTTAGGAAATGTCCCATAAGTAGTTATAAAATTGAAAAGTAGGGGAAAAGTGTGTGTGCATGCATGTGTGTGTTTGGGAATTATGCAAGTAGCTGTTGGGAACACAACAGGGTATACTGCACCCACATGAGCATGTAGGGTGAAAAGAGAAGAGGGTTGAGGATAACTCTCTTGAGGAATCCTTCCTTGAGGAAACCCCAAGGAAGAAGGTAAGCAGCCAGGGAGAGGAAGAAAGATAAGTGGTTAGCAGAATAGGAGAGATTAGAAAATAGTGCTCTGGAATTCATAGGAGGAAAGATTTTCAGGAAAAGGAAGGTGGTCAAAGAAAATGTTGCAGTGAGATCAGCTAAGATAAGAAGTCTGTCTTTGGGCGTTGGTAGTGAGGAAGTCTGTGACTTTTGTTTCAATTAAGGAGTTGGGGCAGAAGTGAGATTGCAATGTGATGGAGGCCAAATAAGATTTATGGAACCAAAGATCTTCTAGACAAAGACATTTGGTACCGAAGAGAAACAATGATGGACAATAGCTTGAAAGGTAGACAGATCTGGCTTAGGAAGACAGAAACATGCTTGGAAATAAATGAGAAGTATCCACGGGGAGGAAATAGTGGAAAATATACTAGCTAATACTCTATGTAGAGTTGGAAGAGAATTTAATTTTAACCAACAAGGGAGAGATTATAAACATATTCTCATACAGGCTATTGTTAGTAGGCTATCGCTACCTGT
The DNA here is from genome assembly GCA_004027375.1 of Macroglossus sobrinus. NCBI lineage: Eukaryota > Metazoa > Chordata > Mammalia > Chiroptera > Pteropodidae > Macroglossus > Macroglossus sobrinus. The sequence goes on along the minus strand of PVKZ01000146.1, from coordinate 144,701 downwards.
TAATTTTCTCTCGCTTTCTCTCTCTCTCTCTCTCTCTCTCTCTCTCTCTCTCTCTCTCTCTCTCTTTGGCAATCATAATAAAATTACTACAAACTTAATTTAAGGATTTCTTATTGTGTAGTTTAATGTGATTTATTAAACAAAAAAAATTATTATAGGAAAAAAGAATTGGTAAACATTTCTTACAAATGTGTTTATTATGTATTGTGTTGAAGTTACTAGAATTGCTTTAGAGAAAAATGAATAGACATCTGGTCTTGCAAGCAAAATTAAGTGTCTGTCACCCAGGCTTCTTACTCTTTATCTGATTTTTGTTGTGGCTTGTTCTGAAGAGTTAATACATAAATTTAATTAGAAAGGAAAGAAGTGTAGGTACTTAAGACTAATTAAATCAGAACATTTATAATAGGTCAGGACTTACAGCAGAAAAGAATCTTAAAGATGAATTTATACAATTTCTCTTTTGTTTTTTTCCAACTTTTACTTATTTAATTTTATTATGAAATATAGCGCACACATAAAAAAGGAAAAGATCAATTTAATGGACTCTTTGAATCCATCTCTGTTTATATTTGCTTCAGATGGCTTTTTAACTTTTAGAGAAATGAAATGTTCTGACACCATTCAACAGTCTCTTTTCTTTTCAGATTTTTTATTATTTGAATGTACTTTTCTCTGATTTCTTTCCTCTTCTCCTTTACCTTAGGTAACTATTGTTTTGAGTTTAGTGCTTATGAGCATCATATTTTTTTTAATATACCCTTATATGTCCATGAACAAAAAGGTAATTATATTTTGCTGTTCTTATGCTTTCTATAAGTGGTATCAAATGTGGATATAATTCTGTAACATGCTTTTATTCTTGGTAAAGACTGAGTTTTTAAAATTTATTAATGTTGATATCTGGTAGAGTAAGTTCTCTGCTTTGTTTTTGCTTTTCAGAATGAATTAACTATCCATGACTATGCATTCTTCTTAATGGATTTTAAGATAAATTTGTCATTTTCTACTACAGAACTGTCTTGTGAATTTGGTTGCATTTTTATTAACATTACAAATTGATGTATAGAGAACTGATAATTTTATCTATCCTATCTCTCTACCCAAGATACTTTCTTCATAAAAAATCATGTTTCTCCATTTAGTCAGGAACCCTTTGTACTCTTCAGTAATGTTTTATAATTTTCTTCAAAGGTTTTATATATTTTTGTTAAATATATTTCAAAATACTTTATGGTTTTTATTATGAAAGAGATCTATTTTTTTATTGTATAACTGAATATTACTAACATAAGAATTCTGTTTATTTTTATATTATTCTTATGTCCAATTACCTGTCTGAGCTCTCTTTTTAGTTTTTATAGTTTGTAGATTCTCTTGTTTTTCCTTTGTAGAAAGCTATCTCATCTACAATGGAGGAGGATTTTATTTGTTTCATCCTTCTTGATTCTCTTATTTGTTTTCTTATTTTATTTCATTTTCTAGGACCTCTACTTTAATAGAATCTTCTGGAAAAAAAACAATTCTGTTTTTTTTCTCATATTATCCATTTAATATAATAAATTTTCCACAACTGTTTATATGTACTACTATCATTGCTCAATTTTACGTATTTTTATTTTTTTCATTATGATTTTCTTCTTATGAGTTTGTTAGGAATCTATTTTTTAATTTTTTAAAGGTTTTTGAGAGACTGACTTTTTAATCATTGAATTCTAATTGAATTACCCTTTCATCAGATGTAGTCTGGTCAGTTCCTTAGCAGAACTTGTGACAGGTTTATACTGATAGAGGACAGTGCTTAAAGATTAGGGACCATCAAAGGTTGGAGCTCTTGTAAATGTTCCAAGGTTTGAGTTGATACCCTGAAGGGCTACACCTTAGAGAAAGTGTGAATTGAAAATAAAACAGCTCCACATGACTATATTTCAGCTTTAAGTTTACTTCGTTGGCTCTTAAAATTAATACTTAAAATTGGGCCAAGGTGATTCTGCATTCCTAGTGCTCCCAGATTCAAATCAGAATCCTCTCTGGAGAAAGATAACATCATTTTAGTCTCAACTAGCCTCAACTTTAGTATTTATAATCAGTTTTTCAAATAATATGGCATATAATGAGAGATACCCCGTCACAGGAGACATGACAACATGAATGAGAGCCAGTAGAAACTGTTGAAATAAACTCAAAGGGACTCCAGGTATTGGAAGTGCTAAGCAGAATTTTTATAATTGTAATTTATTCTAATGTTTAAAAAAGATTAAATATTCTGTAGGGAACTTATTTGAAAAAATCAAATAAACAATCTACAAGTGAAAATACAATAACTGAAATTGGATTAATTTAACTCAATGGATATATTTTCCAGCAAATTAGACATTATTGAAGAGAGAGTTAGTGAACTGGAAGATATATCAGAAGAAAATACCCACAATGGAACACAATAATAAAAAGTTGGAACATATAAAGAGAGTAAGAAATAAAGGATACAATAGAGAGTGCTAACATACACTTATTTGGCGTCTCAGAACGGAGAGGCAGTGCTAAAGCAATGTTTGAAAAAATATGGTTGGTAATATTCACAAAATGATGAAAGGTATCTAGCTACATATTTAATAAGAAGTCTAATAAATTTTAAGTGAAGTTTACTAAATACCACAGTTAAAACTTTAAAAATAAAAGGTAAAAATTCTAAAACCGGGTAGAGAAATAAGATACTTTACCACTGAAAAGAGCCAATATTTGACATCACTGACACATAAATTATTAGAAGAGAGTTCTTCTAGATGGAAGGATAAAGAAAGAATGAAGGGCAACAAAATGGCACATATGTGGATATATCAGAACCGTGACTGTATAAAATAATAGGATTGTCTTGTGAATTTTAAGTTATGTTCAGAATTAACATAAATAATATCCTATATGTCAGGAAAGGATAGCTGTAAATCGTGTTTTTTTATTTTCTGGGCAGCACTTAATTACCAATTAAACATAAATTTTGATAAATCAAGAAGACATGTGGTTATATAGAATACAATTTGAAAGAATAATGTAAGAATGTATAACTTTTGAGCAGCCACAGGAAAAATAATGAATAATTAATATTAATTCAATCAAGAAGAAGATAAGGAAGGAGAGAAAAGGAATGTATAGTGGGTAAGACAGTGGAACAGATTAGAAAGTCCCAAAATAGACTCTCAGATATTTGGTTTCCTCAAAGGCACCAAGATAATTCAGTGGGCAAATGGTGTGTGGTCAATTGGATATTTGTATGAAAATAACAAAAACTGTGAGAAAGTGCACAAAATCAATTCAAGATAGATCATAGGCCTAAATGTAAAAGCTAATACTCTTGAGCTTCTGAAAGAAAACATATGAGAACATCATGACTGTTGGTAAGCAAAGATTTTTTGGAAAAGACACACAAAAAACTATCAATAATTACTATCAAAACTATCAAAAATTAATTGATACATTGGATTTCATAAAAACTAAAATCTTCTGCACTTCAAAAGACACCCCAAAGAAAATGAAAGGACAAGCCATGGACTAGGAGAAAGTGTGATAAAGATGTACAGCACTGGGAACTCTCCTTTAGTGTTGGGAGGAATTTAAAATTGTTACAAACACTTTGAAAAGCTGACAATATCTACTGATGCTGGAGATTTGCATGTCAGAAGACCCAGAATTCCACTTCTACTTTTATATCTAGCAAAAATATACACTAAGAGACACGTGCAGGAATGTTCACAGCAGCCTTATTCTTTTGAGCAAAGATTAGAAACAGTTCAAGTTTTCATCAACAATAGGATAGAGAAATGTGGCTTTTACTTATACAACATAATATACGATAGATTATAGCAGTGAAAATGAATTGACTGCACTTAAATTAATATAGGTGACTCTCACAGACATGTTATTGAGTGAAAGAAGCCAGATACAAAAGAGCACACATTGTGTGGGACCACTGGTGTATTGGGGTGGTAAAACTATAAAGAAAAGCAAGGAAGCAATTAATATAAAGATTAGATTCTTTTGCAGCGGTGGGGAAATGGTGATCTTTTGGAGTGCCAGCAGTGTTCAATTTGTTGACCTAAGGTTACACGATGTTTTTTATATATGAATTTGTTTGGCTTTACATTTGTCCATTTTTTTAGAAAATGTGTCTTATTCACAAAAAATAATTTTAAAAGAGTAATATGTAATGGTATGGATGAATGTCTGTATCTTATGTACCAAAAACATGTTATAAAACAGCATGTTTAAAACATTGTAGTTAAAAAAATTTTTTCGTTTGTGTATAGACACACACACATTCCAGACACAGAGTAAAAACACAGTAAAGATATACACCAGAATTCTAATAGTGTACGTCTCTGAGTTTTCTACAGAATATGTACTATTTGCTAATTAGGGAACTTCATTAAATATTATATAATGAGATTAACATCCTTAGAGGATATTGTCCTCTATAGAGGTTGATTAAGTTTATACCTATGTTCAGAGAAGGATTTAAAGCTGCTTTATATGCAGTAAGTAGCATCTGAGCAAAAGACACATTTGCAATCACATAGAGACACACTTGAGGCAATGACATGGCTATTAACAAAATATGCTTTAGCTGTAAGGAGAACAATGGAAATACCCAACAATTTTTAAATCCTTGACTGTTTTCTGTAGTTAATAGTTTCTTTAACTTTCAACACACACCAAAAAGAACATCATTTTATATAGTTAAGTAGAGAAAAATAATTTGATTTTTTTAAAAGGGAATATTATCTAAGGCTATGGAATTTGATCAAAATGCTTGACCTTCTGTAGCTTCAGTTTTCTGTCAAAAACCCAACAATGCCCACCTGGCAGGGTTGTTTGGAGGGTAATGTAACATCATGTAAATGCTTGAGCAGAGATATTAGTATATATGATATGCAAAACTGATTTCTGAACACTGTAAGGAAAGCAAATTAGCATTGGGGTTAAGAATTTGGATTTTGGAACTGGATATGGATTTGTTTCCCAGCTCTACTGCTTACTTAGCTCTTTAACTGCATTTCACTTAACTTTTCTCCCTTCATTTCTCCATCTTTAATATAAAGACCTACCACAGAAGACTGTCAAGGGTAAAGTCCTTAGTATAATGTCAAGCACAAAGTAGGTGTTCATACAAATCCCGTGTCTTGTAGAGAAGTTTGGGATGTGCCCTAAGTTTGTCAGCAAAATTAATTAAGTGATGGGCAGTAACTACTTTTTTTCTATATATAATGTAAGTATAGCTTTTAAGAATTTTTTTTGTAAGTGATTACTATTAAGCTTAGTGCTGTCATCTATGTAGTCAGCTGTGTGACTATTTGCTATTATTAGACATAAAATATAGTCTGCATCTTTGATATAAAGTTGGAAATTAGAAAGAAGAAATGAGGGGGAGGTGTGATAGATACATTTTTCTCTGTTTCTTGAATTTAGTTTAAATATTTTTTCCTTTCCTCTCTGTAGTAATTTCACAGAGTATCAGTAATCTCTCTTCAGAGTCTTTCAATCTTGCATTGTATGTTCCTGAAAAAAACCCGGAATTTTTGTACTAAGTCTTGATCTTTTATTGAATTTCATTTTGATTTCGAGGGAGCAAAAAAAAAAAAAGGTTCTACGTTTCAAGTTTGCGTTTAGGTGTGTGTAAGGGAGATGCGGCGTGTGAAAGTGAGTAGATGTGTTGTTTTCATAGAAACCTTCCTTGACCAGTACTCTGAATCATTAACCAGGAGAACCAGTGTTTCATTGTATTCTTTAACAAGTTTAGAGAGGTTGTAATTGTGAGGTCTCCAAGCCTAATGCTCTGTAGGAGTATCCTGCCTTATCTCCCTGGAGTCAATGTCTTGGTTGCACTAAAATTACTTTCCTGCTCTTTATGGTGTAAGGCTTGTTCAGAACCCTCTCCTGTAAGCTTAGCACACACAGGAACAGATATTAGGCTGACAAACTGCCTAGCAGAGGTTATTTTGCTATGGCTTTGTCTAGTCAACCAAACCCAAAACATTTTGGACCCAGGTCTTTCTGTTTTTACCACATTAAGGAAGTTGTTTTCTTTTTTTAAGTTTCGCCAGTTTTTACTTCCAGTGTAAGCTGGAATCCTTAATCCATTTGGCCACTGAGAAAATGGGTTGCTCTGTAGACTTGGCCATGGTTTTAGCTGAATTGAATTATAAGCAGTTTAAAGACATTTTCTTAGCTAAATATTTTATCTCGTCCTTCAGTACCCTCAATTCCTAACCACCTTCTCACTTTGAAGTATTTACTCCAGGACTGACTTCTCCAGCTGTCCTTTAGTCTTGCCATACTGAGCATCTACAGTTATACTTTTCTTTTATCCACAGTTTAGTTTCCTTCTCATTAGTCATTAGTTCCTGACTTGAGCATTACAGGCACATGTGATCCCATATCTTTTGACAATTGAGACTGACATTTTGTTTACCATTAAATGTTTAGTATAAATATATTTTGCTGTACAATGCAGAGGGGTCCATTTATTGCACAAAAATACCTAAAATATTGACCTATTCAGTGGTTTATAAAGATTATGGCTTAATTTTTTCATTTTTTTAGAAGATGGTTTGTCAACAGCCCTATTACTGTATGTGACTTGCATGTGAAACTCAGGTAAGCTAGGTATAATAGGAAGATTATGTATATAAAACTGGCTTTTTCAAGAGTGGTCGGTTTCCATTTTTTAAGGAAAATTGAAAAAAAATGGAACCATAATGAATTTGTAATTGTAGTCAGTCATTTCTCAGTGATTTTTAGTTATTAAAACTGTCCTTTAGTAAACATTTATGTTTTTTTTTAACATATTCTTTTGTAATCTGGTAAGAGTAGAAAGGAGTTAGAAGCCAAACCTATGACGGAATGCATAAAATGACAATACTGAGATAGTGAATAAAGAAACATGGTGTCACTGTTTTCATTTCATGTTCCCCAAATTACCTGTGATGATCTTAAGAGGTTTCATTCTTAAATAGAAAAAAAATTAATTATTCACAGTGCTTTGGTGTACTATAAAAGCTGAATTATTAACACAGTAATTTGTTCAGATAGAATGTAGTAGGAAAATATATCAGAGATAATTGTTATCAAGATATTATAAGGTAGATATATCTAAAGAGAACAATCAAAAAGAGTATGAGTAGGGTATTGATTGTTTTTCAGAGAATAAAAAATTCTATTTCATTTTTAAATTTTAGCAATTGTGAGAGGAAAGTTCCCACTTGGGAGGAATGTTTTTCAGGTTGCTTCATTGCCAGGTGTTTGACATTGCATGGAGTCTTAGATGAAGAAGGCTTATGACAATCTTTAGGAATGACAGACTCCAAGGACCTCAGCTTCCTGCTGTGAAAACTTTTATTTTCAAAGCACTCCAGTATGAATAGTGATATTCCAGTGGTCTCCGTGCTACTTTTAGTGAAAACCAAAGTTTTTTTCCCCCCTGAATCTGAAATAGCTCAAAAGAGGATACCTGTCTGTTTAACAAAATAAATTTCAGAATGTTTCCAGTAAACAAACTGCATGTTTTATACTGTTTATGGGATTTAACTCTCCCACTTATTAATGGAAATCAACCTTGGCTTCTTTCAGTTTCTTTTAACACCATTGTATGCTACAGATATGATTTACAATCATTCTAAAGTTAAAAAAAAATCCAAATCATGTGATAGTTGGCTTTGAGATCATCCACATTTCCCCCTTTCCCTTTTTCTCTCCTTGACCTAGCAGCAGGAAGCCTTTGTTTGAGGTGTTCATCTGGAACAACTTTTCCACACTTGTTTTCATGTTCTGTTAGATTACAGGGCAGCAGGCCTACCTTTGAAGCTCCTTTCTCTTTTGTTTCTTTGCCATGCACTCCAGTAATTAACTTTGTCCTTCTTTTATTTGTTCCAGTCAATCGCAGGCCACTCTGCTGAGCATCTTCTCCCAGGAGTACCAGGTTAGAAGTTTTCTCCTTTGTGAGGGTTGACAGGTGCCTAATTGAATGATGAATGTCCCTTTATTTCTTTGTAATTGAACTGCCAGCTCTCTGATTGGGTTGGAGGATGTTCTCCTTTCCACATCAAGCACCGCCTGCGTCTCAGTGGAGGCCTGCCAAGCCTACCCATCCATCTGTCTAATAACATCTAGCCTTTGCTTATTTGGTGGACCTGTAATAAATTATGCTAAACCATTATTATTCTGACAATAATAATTTCCCTGTGTTGCGTGGTTCCATGTGCTAAATGTTTGCTGACTTGCACTGTCAGTGCCGCTTTCCATTGCTGACAGAGATGATGATAAATGACCATTGCTGGAGTGGCAGAAGGCAAGAGAGGCAGAAAATGGAGTCATTTATCATGAGATGACAGGTGTCAGTCAAGTGGCAAGTCTCTATGGAATTACTTTTTGTAGTTTTCAAATAAGTTGTTTTTAAGCAATGTTTGTCCTGGTTAAGAATGGCAATTGGATTGTAAAACCAGAGTGCAGAGGACTTAGATGGAATTGAATTGAGGGAAAATTAATACAAAGGTTGCAAGAGAAAACAAGTTTTTCTTTGCCCTCTGCAACCCTAAGCAAACTTATTTAGATTCAATTACTATGACCTTGTTGGCTTTTACATGTATACTGTACCTTGTGGTAGTCTGAAGACATCCTAGCCAAACTGGGAGATTAAAATGCATAGGTTCTTCAAGCGGAAGGGAAAAAGCCCTACCACTACCAAAATTCCCAGACTGTTACTCAGTTTGCCCTATATGCTAGACATTGGGATGAAGAGATATGTCATTTTTGTTCTCAAACCTCATCTGTGACACAACATAATCTTTTTTGTTTTGTTTCAGAAACATATTAAAAGAACACATGCCAAACATCATACTTCAGAAGCGATTGAAAGTTATTACCAGAGGTATGACCTGCCTGCCCCACTAGAGGGTATCATAGTACCTATTAATTGTAATAATAATTATGAATAAATTAGGTTACTAAATTGATTTTCTATGTAACATTCCAAAGCATTTTGTTTTAAGTCTGTTATTTAAGACTTCAAATATATTCTTGAATGATTTCTCAGATGGTTTGTTTTGTAGAAGAATATGGTGAGACCCTCTTGATTCAGTGTTTGGATACATACTATGTAGGAAATCTGTACGATATTATGGAATCTCAATTGCATACTGGAAACTCACTGTATGTGCGTGCCTTGTATAGATGTACATGATCATACGTACATATACCTATGTGTATGTGTGAAAGTTCTCAAACCAATTTTTCATGTGTTTCTCATTTAGATTACCAAGCTGAAAAATATATTAGAAAATAAAATTGAATTTTAGTGCAGTTGTATTTTGCGTTATAGGTATTGTGTTAGCCATTTAAAAAAAGACATACGTCAAGTAAGGACATATGGAAATATATCATAATGTATAACTGTCACATTATAAAAAGGGTTTTAGATTTTAAAAAGAAAATCTTGGGCATTAAATCAACACCATAGTGTCCAGGGGGTATTTTAATTTCAGCCTAATTTATTATAGTTTTCAAACTCTATTCTAAAACAGAATATTTTAAATAGTTCTTTTTTAAAAATTCTAAAAATTTCATTGACTTTGTAACATGACTGAATAATTTATAATGGTAACTGGTAATGGTTTGCATTGGAAATTATTGGTTGGTTTCTTAAATATTTCAAGGGCATATTGGAAAGGAAAACTGTTTGAAATATGCTCTTAAGTTATTATACTTAAGATTGACAGATCAACCTCCCTGTGGTGAGAGTGACACCACTAATTTTAGATGAATGATTTTTATGCATGAAAATTTTATGAATGAAATTACTACATACATAAAATATTGGTGTCATGCTTCTGTAAAGTCATTTTTAAAAACTGATAGGAATTTATTGAAAAAGGTTATTGAAGCTACATTTTGTAAAAAAATTATACACTGTGTTGTATATGATAAAAGATATCTTCAGTTTTTAGTAGTAGTGTCTGTTAAAAAATTATACCCACACACCACACATACATACACTTTTGTGTCTATGTGAATTTCTCTCTAAACAAATCTTTGTAAAGTTTGAATTGATTTATTTAAAAGTTATAATCTCCATAGTGAAATTAACATTTAAAATAAAGTCATAAGCTAAATCATAGATATAAAATTAAGAACAACCCATAAAGTACTGTGAAGCTGACTACTGCTTTGACATTCAGACCCTCTAAAGAAAGACTAAAAAACTATTCACATGTCAAAATATACATTCTCATTTATAAAAATGTTAATCTTAGGCCATCATATAAAAGTACAGGTCTCTGTTAAGATTTTAAAGCCTTGTTAACCTAAGTTAAGGAAGATAGACCATCTCCTGAAAATTTGGAGATCTACTCTCAGGCCATTAGGCTGCCCTCTGATAATCACTTTTTTTTTTCTTACTGTAAATAGGCTGTTTCAATATATGATTTCTAAGATCTCTAAGTGCTTTCTAAAATCTTAGTTTCATTAAGAAGTATATTTAATTATGAATATACTTTATTGAATTCTCTGGGTAGTTTAGGTCAGAAATAAAAATCTTTCCTTTTTGTATGGTTACTCAATGATGAACAGTTGGGTGGATAATAATGAGAATACAGAAATATATTTGTATTCTGTACCTTTATTTAAATGTGAAAGTCTCAGTTATTTCGAGGTGTCACAACATCTGAAGCAAAAACAGGCTGTAATGGACAGACTAATAGGAGAGCAGTCTGACTAGTTTCTTACTTCACCACGCTGCTCACTGACTTTCTGCCCTGCGCTTTGTGCTTGGAGATGGGCTGTGTGGTTACCTTTCAGATGGATTGACCTCACAGGCCTCTTGTTCTAAACGTGCAGGTTGAATGTCCCTTTATTGTCTAAGGTAAATTGGCCTTAAAAGATTTTTGTTTTCCAGATGATTAGATTAAAGGCAAAGTGTATTATATCAAAACACATTTTAGCAGTTTGACAATGTTAACAAATTATTTGATTTTTTTCTTTTATAAAAATGAAATTTTTGTGAAAATTAAACACATTTGTGATGGTATAAAAAAGAAATGAAGATTGCCCTTTGTTGTGGCACCCAGAGATAACCACTGTGATATCTTTCATTCTAGTCATTTGTCAACCCATTTCTATATAGCTGAGGTCATACTATATATATATGCAATTGTGAATCTTGAATTTTATACTGAAAGAATGTATATGACATACTATTATTTTGTAGAAAGTTTTTTGTAAGTATTTTATTGATTGCATTACTTAATCATATGAAAGTATCATAATTTACCGAATTATTCATCCCTTGAACATACATATTTTCAATGTTCTGATGTGATGGTGCATAAGTTTTTGAATTTTGGATTAGTTTCTGTGCAAAGTAGTTTTTGTTTGCAAATAGGTGTTAGGAAAATAGCCCAGGTCACCTTGGTGTAGTGTTCAGGACCACACCTTTATATCCCAGTTGTAATTCAGTTCTCTAAGGATCTGGTGGATGAAGGTTCATCATTCATTTGTATAGCCTTACCTTAAAGAGCTTCCAGTCTAGCTGGAGAGAGAAACAAATCGTTTTAACCATGTTAAGAGTCTGTGCTGTAAGTTTACACAAGATGCTTTGAATATTCAGAGAAGGGTAGCATTAAGAATATCTGATTTATGTTTTTTACTGAATATTTTCTATAATTAGCATGCCTCTTTAATTGCATATCTAAAAATATGAATAAACCTGATTTGTCACTTGATATGGGGGACAATTAAAGTTCTCAGAAAGGAGAAATAACAATGTCAAATTAATTTTAACAATTTTGTTTCTCTAGAACTTCTGAAGTCTTATAGGATGTAGTTGGGAAACAGATTGTGGAATAAGTACATTCAGAAGCTGGCCTACACTTTTCAATATATGAAGGCAACTCAGTAGACCTTGGATAATCAGGATTCCGTTTTAGAACTTTACTACTTACCAGCTAAGAGAGCCCAGATGGGTTTCATCATTTTCTTTATATGACCAACTGGGAAGGTTTATCAAGCTCGTAAGTAGGAATTTTCACTGTATTAAGAATGAACGTACTTCAAATATTATATAGACTATGTAGATATAGTGGGTTATGGTTATTGTTTGACCATCTCCCGTTTCTTTAACCTTAATCAAAGTTTCCCTTTGGTCATTACGAGGGTAATAATTGATGCAATATTTACATGAAACCATGTGATTTTGACTCACAGTGATAGTTCTCTAGCACAGGCAGTGGTCTGGGCTCCAGCTACTCTCTTTTATTTTTTTCAATCAGCTCTCACAAGTTCTGCTTTGGTCACACTAGATCCTTTCCTGGTCCCCAGACAGCCCAGGCACATCACTGACATTTACGTGTACTGTTCTCTTGCTGAGAAAGCTCTTCATCCCATGGGCTGCCCACCTTTCTTCTTGCAGGTCTCTACTCAAGAGTCACTTACTTAGAAATGGGTTTCCTGACCAACAATCTCCATCTGTTTTATCATAGCATATATCATTATGAATTTATTTTTCTGTCTTTTCGTGGTCTGTCTCTTCGATATAATATAATCTCTGTGATAGCAGGAATCTTGCAAATTTTATTCCCCGCTGCTGCTTCAGAACCTGGAATAAGGCTCAACATAAAGTTAGCTCTCAAGAATATCTGTGGGGTAAACAAATGGTGAGTAGAAAGTTGTAAAGATATTTTAATATCAGGATAGGCTTAATGATTCTAACTCAGAATCTAAACCCTTAATGAATCTGCACTTTGGTGGTTACAAACACAAAGTTAATTGGTCTTACTTGACTGAACTGGTTGGTCATTCCTTGAGCTGACCTATCCATGCAATGGAAATATTGTAAGTTGACACGAAGTTTCTAACTGACCTATTTTTCAGGAACCTTTCTCTAAAGCACACTTGCCTTTTCGTTCTCCTTGCTTCTGAAAGTACTTATTTCTAAGTTAGATTTCTAAACAATTTTTTCAAGAAAGACCTAAATATGTGGAAAATGGACTTGTTAGAATTACTTTGAAGTTATAATGATCCTGAGACTCTCCTCACCTTGAATAATTTGCTTTTATTCCACTTTGTTTATAGGAAAAGTATACATCTTTATAAGCATACTTGTGAAATAATACAATTTAGTATCTTTTTAAAATCACCTCTCTGTTCACCTTACAATTTGGAAGTAAAAACAGGGAGAACCAATATGTTCATATTTCCTCCCCCAACTTCTGTTAGTTAGTTGCCAGTGGTTTTCAAGTAAGTTGTTTTGTTATCCTTTTCCCTTCAATGCTTTCCTATGACAGTAGCATACTTTAACTAGAGTTGAGCATGGCATTTGCCCAGGAGAAACGTGTACACACAGGGGATGCTGACAAGTCTATGCTGGCCTTTTCTTGTCACTGTATTACCACTTGGCTTTGTCTTGTCTAGGTACCTGAGTGGAGTGGGGAAAAATGGAGCTGCCCCAGTGCTCCTGGAGCTGGCCAATGAGGTAATGTTATTATTATTATTTTACTTAAACCTGCATAAAACCTAAGGGGCCTATCTAGAGTAGCTTTGCTTAGAATTATAATTACCTTTAAAAAAAGATTTTGAGGTGCATTAGACATTTAAATTGCTCCCTGGTCTCCTTGTACTTTTAATAATTAGACAAAGAACTTCGTATATTAATAAATCAGTTAACATAATTAGTCTGCTTCTTTTACCGCAAAAGCATAAAAGCTTCTTGGTTTCTTGTTTTGTGGGAAATTTCAACCAAACAGCTCAGGACATGCTCTTCTTCTGATGTGTTGTCTTAATTTAGTGTGAGAAATACTTGTGTCAGGTAAAAATGTATGCCAAGAAAATCTATGCTAATGATTATAAAAATGAAGAGAGAAATTGTACACTTAAAGATATAACATTTACTTGATTCTTTTTGTGGCACATTTTTATTATAATAAAAGATACATGCTCATAGAAAAGTTTCTTTATATGAATAAGCATGCTGTTCATATTAACATTAAGTATAAAATGATTTATTGAACTTATTTGTTAACTCTGATCTGCTTCTGTTTGGGGAAACAAATAATAGTATTACATTTAAAAAAGGAAACCCTAAAGATTTCCCATGAATGAGGAAGATGTAAAAAGTTCTTAATAGTTAAGAGAGCATACTGAAAAATAAAATATTTAATTCGTAAACTTTTAAATATTTATTCACTATAATAAGAGCAATACAATATTTAGTCTGACTTGGAACTGCTTATGTAAACCTCATAGGGATGGAATGAAATGTACACTGTTTTCGTGTTGCATTATAATGGAAAACATAGAAGCGAGGCAGAAAATGTGTGTTTGCATTAAAGATGACTCGGTACTGTGAGCATTAAGTGTTGCAGTAGCAGCAAGTTCTACATGTTACATTAGCAAGGAAGGATGGCTTCTCTCACAACCTCTGTCTGCTGTACACCACTACAGTCAGCAAATGAGCAATTACCTATCAGTTACTAGAAGGTTTTAATAGTCTATGCAATGTCTACACCATCTGATAGAATAGTTAACATGTAGAATGCATTTCTCTCCTTCTCCTTGCAAAATATTTATTTTATTTATTTTTTAAATCTCTAGAGCAAGGTGATTTTCAAATGTCTACAGACTTGTTTGTTGTAAGTCAGTTCCATTTGCAACTTGAGGTATCTGAACAGTAACTAGGAATTTAGTGATTGTCCTTTATGAAAAAGAAGAGAGAGCTAACAGCATTCTAGATACAGCATCTAGAAAGAATGTACTGCAAATGCAGTACTCATTTTTATAGATGATGATGTTGATAGTATAAGTTTTATATAGCAGCAGTTTATATTCATTTGAATTTTTAATGGATATTTCTGATGAGCTCAGCTTATTTAGCTGACCTCACCTTCCATCTTCTAGTAATATGAAAAATTTTAACCACTAACACATTTTTTTCTATATCATTAAACCTGTTATTTACCATGAATATATAGCAATATGTAACCCAAGAAAAGAAACAGTTATTTAAAGATATTTCCTCTTTTTTGGCTGCAGGTTAGTATAGAGATAATCATACTCTCTGAGAGATTGCTAACACATTAGAGAAATTTGGGAATGACTGGTACCAGATTATGGCTTCTAAACAACCAAGCTGCCATTTTTATGGTAGTTAATACTTAAATGACATATGCTTGCATCTGGTGACAACTGATGTGATGGTAATGCTTTATGAGTCAATATATATTTAATCAGTGGAAACTGTAAAAATTGATGAGAAATATATAACACTGGTACATTACAGTGTGCAGCAGCTCTCAAAGAACACAGTATTGTTGATTTGGGTGTAGGAGCTATATGTGGTCATTGCTGATTTTATAAATGTCTTAATACTGATTTTTCTATTTCAAGGCTAAAAATGAACATTTTAGGAAATCTTACTTTATTAGGGATAATAAGATCAGTCATTTTGTTCTCTCCACACAAATATTTTCAAGTGAGGTTTTCAGCACTATGAATTTTACTTACATACTAAATTCTGACATGAAGCATGATGGCCCTATTTCGGAGAAAGATGGACACATGATTAATATGAAAATTAGGGAGATGCAAGTACCTGAACTAATAAGGTAGTCCTTATTCAGGCTGGACTACCTTCAGTAATTTCACCATTTTTCATGTGTCAGCTCTGATGTGGGTTACTAGGAATAAGCAGCTTCGTGGAAGGTATTTCTTTCTACTTGGGGAATTTAAGGGCATCCAAGTACGTACATATTTGAAAAAAAACTGTTCATACAAATGAAGCCAGCCTTTCTGTCTAGTTACTAAATCAAGATAAAATTTTGGTATGAATATGGGACTTGAAAACCTGTCAAGAAAAATTCATGGTGATAATATATGAGAAACATTTGCTATCTTACACCTAAGATAAAAAGACTTGTTTTAGAGGGGAACATTCTTGCTCTTGAAAAACACACACCAATTTTCTGGTGAAATTAAATCAATGGTTAATGAAAGGTCTGAGACCTAAATAGAAGGAAATGTGTTTCCAAAAGGGTAGATGCATTTTTAATTAATTAAAATGACTTTTGGATTGCATATTCCCTGTTTTCTGTTTGATCCTTTATCAAAAAGTTACCTCTTAGGGTTCTGTATAACTAAATTAATAAGTAACATTTCTGATAAGCCTAAGGATGGTGATCTTATAGTGCAGGTACTGTTGTTGTAGTTTTTATTATTTATATCTCTGCAGTATAGCTATCTTTCTTCCACTAAACAAAATATTTTATGCATAAAGAACTTATACCAAAATTTCAGTTGTCTTTAAAGATAAAATAAATTAAAATTAGTAAAATCCATATTTTAAATGGCTAAAGACATTTAATCCAGTTTCTTAAAACAGTCACTAACAAAAGCGATTTTTATTTGAAATTACATTCGAAATGACGTAAATATAGGTGCTTAGGAAGAAAGAAAGATGGCTAGAATAAAAAAATAATATTGGCCTACCAATGGAAAAATTGAGAAGTGAAAAAGCCCATTTCACTGTTTTAGATGAATACTATTTCCACGTTGTTCCATTCTTTTTGTTCTAATATTACATTCAATAAATTTGACCCATTTATTCTTTTCAACAGCACAGATCATAGTTGTTATAATTTTATTATGATGGAAGCCACCGAGAGTGGGAAAGATTTTAATGAATGATACTTGCTGTGGTTGATTAAAATTGACTTAATCTTCAGTGTTGACAAAATAGTGGAATATCTACTGCTTGCACAACTTGACAGTTTTAATTTTCAATCCCTCTTTTGTAAAGGTGGACTATGCACCCTCATTAATGGCTCGGATTATACTGGAGAGGTTTCTACAGGAACACGAGGAAACTTCACGTGAGTTACCATTTTTTTCTTTTTTCTAATGGTACTCTTTTACTCCCTTCCCCCAATTTAAAAATAATTTACACAGCATTTCAAGTCACTTAATGAGAGCCAGGTTCCAAAACAGCTATCATGAACAGTTAATGACAATTAAATGCAATATAAAGGACCACCCACAACTTAAGTACTCTTTAGAATAATGCTTTCTTCTTTGTCTAAATTCTACATTCACCTTTCCATTCAGCAAAATAGACAATGTGTATCAAACTCAAAAATTGATTCATCTTTTATATATAGAACAAGATACATCATTTTAAAAAACCATTGTCAGGAACTGACTCTAAAAGAAACATTCATCCTTTTTATTTTAATTCAGCAAGACTGGAGAAATACTACTTTCAAATGCAAAAGTGAATTTCACTGGTCTTCGTACAAGAAAATAAAAAATAAAATAAAAAGGAAAGAATAGAGCTACAGGAGGAGGTTCAAGCCTAAATTAATTTGCCACTGAAAAAATACATTTTGTTATTTTCTCTGTGTCAACTGCATGATTAAAACCGGCTGTTAAGTGAGCTCTGGGGATGTGCTCGTAAAAGATTTATGAGTAATATTCAATGTGATATTCAAAGTGAGTCATGAATATCAGGATAATTGCTCTCAGTGCTGGCTCTTTTACTAGGCAGGAGTTTGTCAACTGCCCCATAAATATTTGCCTAGTCTCATGAAAAAAAAGACAATTTCATCTTCTGCATTTTTATTACCTAGTGTAATGTTTACCTTTGGAGCTTAGCTATGGTAGAATAGGTAAAAAGCTTTGGAATATGCTTTATGCATATAATCTTCCCTCTTTGAAAGTAGAAGATAATACCTACTAAAATATCATTCAATAGTACATGTTGGATTTTTATTTTTTTTTATTTTTTGTCAGGGATTTCTCCTTTGCTTTTCTTTGAATTTGCAGTTATCAGTGACTGGTGGCCCAGTTACCTTGCAAAGGTTTCATTTGAATGAATTAAGTACTTCTCCTAAAAATTCAATATCATTTCAATAGATGTAGCCTCTAAAGTAACCTGCAGTGATGCTTCATGAGCAAATCACATGATGTCAGAATGGTATGGTTTCGATTTAATCAAGAAAGAGATTAAAGTGGATGTGTGTTATTTTCAACTTCACCGCAGCACCGCCATTTGTCAAAGTCAACCTTCTGATTGCTTTGGACCTACTGCTATCCAGGTCTTGTCAAAATAGTAGTCAGCATAGTCTGAAGCAGGTAGACTGGCCTATATAGAGCAGTATCAAACACAATAAAACAGAATTCATTGACTTGTGAATTATGAAGTTAATAGGTTGATCATAAATTTTGTAGCCATTAATTTATCTTTATAACACTGGCACATCTTCAGTACATTTTTCTTTTTCTTTTGTACCATTTTATACAGTGGAGTTAAATAGTACTGAGTATAATTTTGATGTGTACTCTATATCAGAATTCCTGTAATTCCAAGGCTAGGATTAAATGTCTTGCATGAATACACTGGAGAAGGACATGAGCATATTTAGAAACGTATCAAGGAAAGGGTATTTCAAGAATGTGGCTTCTTGGAAAGGAGGCAAATGTAAATATTGTATGCTTGAATTACACTATGATTATGTATAATCAAATAACTGTATTTTGAGGCATTTTCTTTTATAATTGGTTGGGTTAATGGCTGTTTTGCTGTGAGTTGTTATAAAGTCAGATTTTTTTTTTCCTTTAAGTAAAATCATGACAGATATTTGATGTTATTTTTAATCATCACACTAGGCTATTGTGAAGCCACCTTTTTAACTCCACACTTGCCAATAGGCTGACTGCCAGTCAAAAAAGCTATTGAAATATTCTTCTGGATGGAAATATTTTTTAAATCTTTTTATGCCTATATGGCAAACCATTATTAGAGGTTTATCATTTTATAAAAGTAACAGAAAATGTTAAAATTTTTGCCAGGTCATAGAATTCATTCAATTTGCTAATAATGCTGGGTTGTCTTTCTTTTCTTTGTCTTTCTCATCTCCCCCCCAGCACCACCTTTCTTTCTTTTTTTTTTTTTTCTCCTTAAAGTAAAGAGCTTTAAGATAATGTGGCTTATATTCTGACACTCTGTTCCCCTTCACAGCAGCGACCTGGCTGGCCTTTGGCAATGAAATTCAATGCACATGGCTCCGCAGTCAAATCATCAAATTTCCCTGTGTGTATATTAGAGTTTTGTAATGTGTTTCCATTATGAAACAATGCGGGGATAATTGTCTTTGGTAGCAATTAGCTAACAGGTTTGTTCAGTGCTATTGGCAGAGGCATCCATCATCCCCCTCCCTGACCACACTTTTTGTCTAGTGTGGACTATGGAGATCAATAGAATTCTATATAGGGGAAATCACCTCAGCTTTAATGAGCTGCAAGTCTCAGTCAGTCTTGGTTTATATTTTTAATTTTTTCCTTTTAAAATTAGAAATTGGGGGAAAAGTTCAATGCCTTTGGGAGTGGAGAGTACTATGTGTGTACTATTACTTTCGCTAGATCAATACTAAGTTTTAAATTGTTTTTCTATCCATAAAAAGATAAAGCTAATAGAATGGGACGCATAATTTTAGTAACATATACTTTGGTACTTTAAATAGATTTTAGTAACATATACTTTAATACTATCTCCTCTTAAGAAGTACTGTTGGGATTTCTGGGGGGTAGTTTTTAGAATATGATATGTACATTCTGCACAGTTCCTCAGTAGTTAACAAGAAACTCTAGCAGCACTTTGAAAATGATTTTGTTGTACTGACTTTGTTATTGCTCCTGGTTAAATCATGTTTTAGAGTCTTTTAGAGTACTTTTATGCTGTACTGTTGCTTACCCTCACAACAAATCTAATATGTTGATATGGTAGACATTATAGGGTCTGAGTTTCAGGGAGTATAAGTGACTTGGCTATGGTCTTACAATTATTATACATAAAGCAAACCCTAGAACCCAGATTCCAAATTAAGTCTGTTCAATAGAATTGCATTATTTTTCTTCCTCTCGAATTAGGCAGTATAGGGAAGTTTACTCACATTGTGCCATTATCTTCTCATGAAATTTGAAGGGAATTTGAAGTTGGGTTATTTTGAGGGGAAATTGTTAGCATTTCTATGGTTTTCCATGGCCTCGAAGTAACCCAGCGAGGTAGGTGAGTCATAGGAGGCCAATTAACAGGTGAGGAAACTGAGACTCTAAGAAACTATAAATGAAAAGGGTGGTAAAGGGCATGGTAGTGAATGGCAGTGCTCAAAATCAAGGCATCCAGCTCTTTGCCAAGATCTTTTTACTGCATTACAGTAAATAAAGTATCGGTTAAAATACCTGTTGGGGAAATGCTGTGAGAATAGGGTTGCAGATTTTCATACCACATTTCAGACCTAAAAAAAACAGGAGATGAAGAGCTCTTTACTATTTTGTCATCAGTTCGAGTGTTGTGCCTTACCCCACTCAGAAGTCTTTCTTCCTAATGTATCATGTTACCAATAGCATTTTGATTAGTGATGAGTAGTAGGTAGATTACACTTGGGTCTGTTATTTTAAAAGAGAAAATTTTTATATTTTGAGCAAACTCTTTAAGTATCGATATAAATTTTTTCCTATTTTATGTCATGTTTTTTAATTGCACCAACAGGGAGAATAGTTGGAAAGTGATGACCAGTTATAGACTACCGAGTTGCTATTGGAAGCCTGAATTGAATTTTATGTTTTATAATCTACCCCTGGGATCTCACCTATACCATCTCAACTTTTGTTAGAAGGATGGAGATTTTTGTGTGTGTGTGTTCTTCAGTGCTCCCCAATTTTAGCACACATGCCATTCCCTGTTAAGTCTCAAGTATTAAATGTATGAGTGAGTATATGAAGAAATGAGTGTCACTCTAAGAAATGTGACTTTCTACTAAGAATCATGTTATGGATTACTCTGTTAATAAAGATTTTTATAACTGGAGTAGATATGAAACTGGAAATATCTTTCAATGGTAGGAAATTATGTAAATGTTCACAGTGGTTTTGTTTGGTGGTTTGGTGGTTTTATTTATTTTCTAAAGATTTTACATAGCTTCTTTCTTTCTTTCTTTCTTTCTTTCTTTCTTTCTTTCTTTCGTTCGTTCGTTCGTTCGTTCATTCGTTCTTTCTTTCTTTCTTTCTTTTTTTCTTTCTTTCTTCCATATTATGTTTAATCCAATGGGATTACTAATTTTTTTCCTACTTTTTGAATGACATTAACTTTAGTTTTGAAACAAACTGGTTTAGAGCTTTTGGCAGTATGCTAGGCCATCAGTACATGGTATAATCATCTTTAAAACTCTAGATTTAATAGAAGAAAGTGTGAGAAAGCATCCAGTAGGATTTCAAATCTGATTAGACTTTGAGTAGTTTCTTACTAACAATACTGGAATAGCGATTCCTTTGAAATTCATGTTTATTATTCTTCTGCAGTTTGTCAAGAGCTATTTGAGCCGCTGACTCTATCCTGAGTGTACATTATGTACTGCAGTAGATGCAAAGAAGAATAAAACTTATAGACTTTCCACTGAAGAAGTCACAGCCTAGTGGGATATGTGGAGCACACACATAATAATTATCCTTCTATATGTGTTTTTAGAGGTAAAAACATGTTGGAAGGAATCAGTGGAAAGATATATACTGAACTGTAGAATTAGAGGAGGCTTTATGGACTGAGAAAGTATGGCTGTAGGAGAAGTCAATCGAAGACAGAGAACTGTGTGAACCAAGGAAGGAAAATGGAAAAGCATGCGGTGGCTTAATTACCATTAAGAAGCCACTGATTATTTTAAATAACAGTGCTTTTTAACAGCACAGATGTGAGGATATGTTTTATCTAAGGGTAACCAGGATTCGACATAATTTCTAGCGCTTTTCTATAACTCTACTACCTCCTCCTTTTCCGCTCAAGAAAGCATGCTGGAAAACAGTCAAAGCTGAATAATATTATTAAAGTAATAACTAAATAAACGTCCATGTATTTAGAAAAAAGTACAAATTTACTTAGTGTTAGCTATAAATAACTTGCATACACTTTATAATGGATCATGATACAGAGCTGTGTGTTATATCAGCAGTTAAGAACGAAGATTGAGAATAACATTGCAGCACTCGCTATGTAGAATGCATTGAAGTAATCGATGTAGTGAGAACAATTAATGAACCATTACATTATTCTTAGAAAACTTAAAACAGGTCTGAATTAGTATCTGCAACAGAAGTGAAAGAGGAAATAAAGTCTATAGGACATTGCAACTTACTGGATACTAGCAATAAGGAAGTGAAAGGAGGATGAATCTGAAATTTCAAACTGGGATAGCTCATAATAAATAATATAAATAAGAGTTGCTTTGAATTGGAGAAAGAAAACAATTAAATTCAGTTTGGTCTATTTAATGGAGGTTCCAGAGTACATCTTATAGAACGCTTCTGTGAAGTTGGAAATTTGGGGCTTCTTCTCAGGAACATAGTGTAGATTTGAGCCATCCATAGATGGAATGTTCTTTCCAAGACTCTTCAAATACAAGGAGGCACTCCTCGTTCTACATGGGAATCCTCATTTGATTCTTAATTATTCAATTAATTAGTTAACTCTTAAAATTATGAATGCTTGACCTTATATTTGCATGGTACCCTAAATTTTTCTGCCCCCTAAATGGTGGTAAAGTGAATGTAAGGAATTAATGCGCTTTCCAGGAGTAAGTGCCTCATTGAGAGGAAATGAATGCGTGCAGCATCTCTGGCTCAGTATAGAGAGGAATGTTCCCAACTCTTTACAAACCTCTTGTTTATCAATTACACATTTATTTAATGTCAAATATGATTTCCTTACACATTGCACATGGGTTGCTTTCCATCTTTTACATAATTTTAATACGTTTTAAAAGTCTTAAATGAAAAGATTTCAAAGTCTCTACATCATTTGAGGTTTTCCATTTCTTGAAAGTGCAGTTGTGTCCTGTTCTCTCCTTGGAGCTTGCTGGTCTAGACAATTCAAGTGAAATTCCAGGGGTAGGAATTTGAGCTTATTTTGAATCCTCAACTTTTGTTAATAAAAATTGTATGTATAGGTGGGCATATTCTTGTATCTTTTCATAGCTTGCTTTTTACAACTGGTGGAGTGAGAAAATGACTTATTTTTGCTAGTTTAAAAAAGTACAGGAGCATATTCATTGCATGATAAATATTAATAATAATGATTGTACTGAAAGCTTTTGTCATTCAAGAAGCTCAGAATTGGAAATTAGATTTTAACTATGCTTTATATACAGTGGCATTTAATGAACTTTCTATTATCCATGATCTTGGGTATAAGCAGAAGATGGTTACTTGAAATTAAAAAATAACCTGCCTTGGCTATTAATGTTGAGATCTTACTGAACTTCTTCTAAATTTCACAAACTATAGTAAACTTTTACTGATTAATGTTCCTCGCCTTAAATTTTTCTCTACAACTTGAGAGGAAATTTTTAAGACACAAAAAACAAATTGATCAGTGAACAGGTTGTGAGGGGCAGAGGGGGAAGATGGTGAGATCGTAGTTGGAGAAGAACCAAAGATATTGCAGGATTGATTCACAACCTGAGAGAGTAACCCAGAACTGATGACAAGTTGTCGCTTGATTTTGACAGAAATAATCTTCACCACTGCCCCTCTCTTCCCCTCCCCCCGAACTTTTGTCTCAAGAAGGATCTGGAAGTAAAAATTGGTTCATATGT
This sequence comes from Macroglossus sobrinus, assembly GCA_004027375.1. Classification (NCBI taxonomy): domain Eukaryota; kingdom Metazoa; phylum Chordata; class Mammalia; order Chiroptera; family Pteropodidae; genus Macroglossus; species Macroglossus sobrinus. The sequence continues at coordinate 121,029 of PVKZ01000146.1, read as the reverse complement.
ATAGAGTTCTCAAATATGCTAAATTTTCTGATATGCCCCTGATTGCATATAATGTTTTTTCTATTTAAGGACAATGATTTAAAATTTTGCCGTAAAGTAGAATCTTCTTAGAACTTAAAAAAATACTTTATTTACATAGATTGATACATAAGAAAAACTCTTTGTTGGTCAATATTTCTTATTTTTTAGTCTGATATGAGATATTGAGTATTGGCATTTTTGGTCATTCCAGAATGTTTATTGTTGACCACGTTGCTTTGTTTTTCTCCTTAACAAACATGATCACTTACTAGAGACACTTTTTGTTTATCTGGAGAGATGTAGTTACTTTGGATGTCAAATTATATTGCATAGTTTCCCCTTTTAATTATAGAGCTACATCTTATTTTACATATTTTTAAATCAGGTAAATTGGGGGAGGGGCAGAATTTTTGCCTAAGCCTATTAAGACATCATCATTATCTCTAATAATTTCATAATTATGAAATGGAATATGGAAATTATGAAGTGTAAAATCAAGTGATTTCCTTTTCCCCAAATGATGAAATACACTAAATTGAGAATTATCGTGGCTTGTTTTTTCAGGGGTGTTAAAAGCTCAATTGCTGCTAAGCCTGGACTCTGTGCAGTTGCTCTCTTCCACTGTCTTCTGGCCACTATCTGACCCCATCCTTGCCAACACCTGCCCTCAACCCACACACACACATACACACCCATTAGGAGACTGCATGGTTGTCCGAATTGTGTTCTTAATTGTTGTGTCTCTTGTGTAGATCTTTGCTGAATCCTTTACTGTTTTCTCCCATTTACTTTTAAGCCTTGACTACCAGTTTTGGCATCAATCTTTAAGAGTTCCTTTCAGCCTAATTCATTCTTTCAATAAAGAACATCTGAACTTTAAATTTGCTTTTTATTTTGGAATTGGAATGCCCCATACTCCCTTATCCACTAGTACCTCATCTCTTGGCTCACATTATACTTCTGCCTCCTTTTCTACTGTTTTAGATTGCCATTCTGTTTTGATCTTTCTTTATGTCTTTATTTAATTATTAGCTCCTTAAGGTAATTCAAGTAAGCAAAAATAATAATATCTGATATTTATATAACACATAGTATATGCCAGGTACTTTAAGAGCTTTACAGACTTGGGTATTTAGTCCTCAGAACAACTTTCTGAAACAAGTTGTATTAATATCCCTATTTACAGTTGAGGAAATCAAGACAGAGAGATCTTAAGTGACATGCCCCAGGTGCAATAAGTAGCCACAATATGATTCCAGAGCCCATGCTCTTAACAATTACGCTAAACTGCCTCTTCATAGGAGAAAAATTATTTTGCCATACAACTCTATGTTGTGAAACTTGTATGGTTGAATAGTTTTCATGAGCTAGAAAGCTTATAAGTCAGCCCTGTAGTTCATAAATGTTATTGCTGAGATACAAACTCATTAAATTTCTCAGTTTATCCGAAAAGAGGTCTTATTTTTTGTAACTCTCAGACTTTTAAGTGCTTCTGTAATTCATTTACTTATGTCATATAACACTATATGTCTTTATAAAAAGGAGTCTTAACATATAAGTACTTAACCTTTACTTCTTAATGATGAGCTTTTAAATTGTTATCGTGCTGACATAATTAGGTGTAACGCCTAAAATGCTTTGTGTGTATAGCTATAAAAAGAAAGTAATGTGATCTAGGACTGACAGTAAAGCTGTATCTAAGAAAAAATCCTATGGAAGGTTGAAATTGAATGTGGTAACTGCAATTATCTAAAAGGAAGTCTATTACCTTATGATAAAACTGTCAAAATAATGATTGGGTACTCCCACAAATTGTACAGAGAATCAATAAAACCAATATTACATCATGGTTTGAGAATTTAGGAATTCCACTTTCTCCTAATTCATGAAAAGATGCTAATATGTTTAAGAAAGAAATAATTATAACATTTTTTCCTGCTTCATTTTGTAACTTTTTTTAGAATAAATATTTTTGCTCGAGAATCTTGATGAACAACATTCTTAGAAAATATGAATAGTATTTATTCATTAATCACATAAAAAAGACACAGACAGTATGAGCTACTTTCTTTTGCTTTGTAAGGACATGAAATGTCCTTCGTTCAGGGCCGATGCCTTGGTCTTTTGGATCATGGTTGATCTGTGGCATTGTTGTACGCAAGTTAAGCTTTGTATTTTAATAAGGATTACCAAATTACTCTTGCTAAAACTGAATAGTGTGTGTAAGTAAATGATTTGTCTTCTTCATTAAGCCACTCATTCTCCAACTTCTCATCTTTGTCTTTCTAGACTAGGAGAGATTTTATATAACTAATACAAAATGGTAGACTATGTTCCTTGCCTTGGTTCATCCCCGAGTCTCACATCCATAAATATTAGTTGACTTGAATTACATATTTTATTGACAATGTATCTATCATTAACTTATGATCTACGATTGAGAAGATATTAAGAAATTTTGTAGATACACATAAACATTTGAATAAAACTTTATTGTTTAAAAAAGTTTTGATGTGTTTTATATGACCAATATAACTTTTTAAAAATTTATTTTAAACTTTTTTATTTTTAATTATATTTGGCATATATTATATTAGTTTTAGATGTACAACATAGTGTTGAAACATTTATGTACCTTACAAAGTGATCACCATGATAAATCTAGTAACTATCACCATAGATAGCTATTATGATGTTATTGACTCTATTCATTATGCTGTACATTACATTCCTGTGACTTATTTTATAACTGGAAATTTATACTTTTTAATCCCCTTCCCTTTTTCTACTCATATCTATACAACAACAACTTTTTTAACAGAGATAAGGCACATGTTATTTTGCAGTTTTATATATGACAAACAGAAGTTCAGGGTAAATGCCCAGCCTAGACACACAGTTAGAAAGGGTGAGAGCTGGGACTTGAACTCAGATCACCCATGCCTCTCTGCTCCACTGCTTACCGTCATTATGTGCCTGAAATACACAAAGGAATAAACAAAAGCAGTGAGCAAATCACGAGACCCAGGTGTTCTGATTTCAGAGGCTTCTTTTCCTTATTTAAGGAACAGCATTATTTAGACATTGCCCAAGTGCTTAGCTTCTCGAAGTTAGAATTTTATCTCCTTTCTACTTAAATTTCCTCTATTATAATTTGTGTGTGTGTGTGTGTGTTTTTTCACCTGTTAAGTTGGAATCCCAGTTTGATCCTATATTAGCTTTTACCTTGGATAACTTTTTCAGGAGTCATAGTTTGCTCTTCTTTAAAATTGGATAACAGCATCTACTTTTCAGTGTTATATAGATTAAAGATGGTTTTGTCAATTACCTTGCACAGAGTTTGGTATATAATAGGCACTCAGATGATAGTGATTTTTGTAGTGATGGGCAGTAGTGTTCCAGTGAATCGATATTTGAAACATTTGAAAGAATTAATTTACCCTTCTTCTTAAGTACTCTTCAAAATCGAATTCTTGGATAATTTTGGAAATCCTGAAACCTCTTGAAATACTTCTAATGCACTTGATGAGGAGAAATTAATTATTGTGTTATCAGAGCTACATAGAATGGGAGGATGGACTCAGTTTCCTGATTTTTTTTACTAATTTATTTTATCTCATAATAACAAAACAATAGCAGTATTTAATCTACCTATTATGTATGTACTATAGAAATTTATAACTTTTTTTTGCTACAATTACTCATAATTCCATTTTATACTTCAGGATTTTTGTTTGTTTGTTTGTTTGTTTTTTGTTTTTGTTTTTTTAGCCAATACTCTTTCAAAAGCAATGGGAGTTTGGGGTTTTTTGGTGGTTAATGGAAGGATTAAATTTCTAATGAGGCCATTTCTGGGGATAGCAAGTCTAGAAAAAAGTTTTTACCTTTTCTTAAGTTTTTACATTTTTAAATAAATTTTATTGAGATAATTTTAGATTTACAGAAAATCTACAGAGTTCTTCCTATACCTGTCATTCAGTTTTCATTGCCCTTGATGTTATAATCTAACATTAATGTGGTACATTTGTCAACACTAAGGCAAATAATTATTAAGTAATTGATACATTACTATTAACTAAGCTCTTGATTTTATTTGAATTTCATCACTTTTTCCATTAATGGCCTTTTTTTTGGTCCAGGATCCAGTCCAGAATCTCTCATTGAATTTAATGGTCATGTTTTCTAAATTTCCTCTGCTGTGTGACAATTACTTGGGCTTTCCTTGTTTTTAATAACTATGATGGTTTTGAGGAATACTGATCAGGTATTCTGTATAACATGTCTCATTTGAGTTTGTCTGATGTTTTTCAGTTGGGCTGGGATTTTAGGTTTTGGAAAAGAATACCACCGAGGTGAAGTTTCATTATCATCATATAATCTCAGGGGGTCCATGATACCAACATAACTACTCACGAGTTATGTTAACCTTAATCTCTGGTTAAGGTAGTGCTTGCCAGGTTTCTCCACTGTAAAGCTGCTATTTTTCCCTTCCCATACTCTATTCTTAGAAAAGAGTCACTAAATCTAGCCACACCGAAGTTTAGGAGGAAGATTAAATTCTATCTTCTAGAAGGAAGTGTATCTAGAGTATCTATATTATTTGGGAATTTTTCTGTAAGGAAGTTTTGTCTCTTCTTTCTATTTTTTCATTCAGTCATTTATACATATTTATACAAATGGACGTGTATATATTTATTTTATAATTTGGGTTATAATTTCTCTAGACACCTTTTAGATTCAGAAGTTTATTTTGTGCCACCCATTCTAATCTTTTCTTGTAATTCCATCCCTCCTCTATTCTCCTCTCTCTGTTACCCATAAACTGAGTAGACATATATTCTTGTCTGTCATTCATCACAGTGATGAAACCATCTAATATCAGTCCTAAGTAAAATCCTCTGCAGAATGAGTGATAAATTCTCTTTGGTTACATAGTCATCTTCATAAAACGAGGCCTGCCAATGCTATAATAAGTATCAAAATTATTTTCTTCAGTCTAAATTTTTACAAATCTATTACATTTATTAATAAACATCTTTTTACTTTTGCAAATCGCCTTGTTTTGATTATTGGGGGCAGTATTTTTTGAAATGAAGAAATTAAAATAAATGTGAATTCTTTTAAAACCTGGACCTGATTTTGGTTTTTTCCCCATACTTCACTCACTACTCTTTTCATAAATTTATCAAAAGTGCTGGTCAGCCAGTAAATACCTTTGTCTACAAGGCATGGGTAGGCGGAGTGTTCTATATGGCCTGTTTTTATTGGACTTACTTTTGAATTACTTTTTGTTTCAGTCTTGGTTTTCTGCATTTCCATTGTAGCTGTTTGCTGTTGAGTTTTCAGGCTATTGAGGAACATTTGGTAAAGAAAAGTATAATTTATTTAAGAACATTTCTTTAAATGGTATTTCGTCTATTCACTTACATCAGTTTAGATTTTCAGCAGCAGGGACAAAATCTTTCTCGGGAGATGAAGGAAATAGACTGCACTGTTCACAAAACCATTCATCTGTTGCATGTTCTTTTGAATCAGCACTGGCCTCTGTGATGTTCTTTGTCTTGGGCTGCTTGCTTGGTCTTCTGATTGGAAGGTAGAAAACCATACCTTCAGCAGAAATATAAAAGGCAAAAGCATTGGTGAAATGTGGTCGACAAATGGGAGGCAAATGGGCAGGTTTTGTTTTTAAATTTCCTTATTTTTTGATCAGACATTCTGATAGTGTGTGTGTGTGTGTGTGTGTGTGTGTGTGTGTGTGTGTGTGTGTGTGTGTTTCTCCGTTTCTCTCTTTATCTCTCTCTCATGTAACATGCACTTTCCACTCTGGAATACTGCTGGGTCCTCTGCCTAAGTTGGGTTATCTTCCCTCAAGAGACTTATGCTCTACTGTGAGAGATAAGATCCTCACACAAATATATCCTCAATTTAGATCAGAATTGATAATCAGCAAACATATTACCTGGTTTCTTCTAAAATTTTTGTACCTATGACAGATGTGTTTATACCAC